>OX359275.1:43048410-43148410 GCA_947179155.2 Hedera helix
ATATGTTAATTTGAAATAATACTGTAGTGTGTGTGAATATTTATAATCTATAATTATAACATTTAAATTATATTTATAACACTTGTTAAATGATACATTTTAGATATGTTGTAACACTATATATAACTATAATAATGAAAAAAAATAATGAGTTTTAAAGTATAGTTCATTAATGAATGAATGTTAATTTATTTATTTTTAATAAATACAATAATCAATGCTCTAAATTATAATTTAAATAAGTTTTTATTATTTTTTAAATCCTAAATTCAAAATGAATGCTCTACTTATTAATGTTTAGATGCCCATTAATAAATAGATGTTCATTTTATGTGTTAATTTGGAGTAATACTGTAGTGTGTATGAATATTTATAATCTATAATTATAACATTTAAATTATATTTATAAAACTTGTTAAATGATATATTTTAGATATATTGTAACACTATATATAACTAGAATAAGAGGAAAAAATAATGAATTTTAAAGTATAGTTCATTAAAGACTGAATGTTAATTTATTTATTTTTAATAAATACAATAATCAATGCTCTAAATTATAATTCAAATAAGTTTTTATTATTTTTTAAATCCTAAATTCAAAAATAAATACTCTACTTATTAATGTTTTGATATCCATTAATAAGTAGATGCTCATTTTATGTGTTAATTTGGAGTAATATTGTAGTTGTCATATACTTATAATATACAATTATAACATTTAAATGATATTTATAACACTTGTTAAATAATGTATTTTAGATATACTGTAACACTATATATAACTAGAATAAAAGAAAAAAATAATAAGTTTTAATGTATAGTTCATTAATGAATGAATGTTAATTTATTTATTTTTAATAAATACAATAATCAATACTCTAAATTACAATTTAAATAAATTTTTATTATTTTTAAAATCCTAAATTTTAAAATGAATGCTCTACTTATTAAAGTTTGATGTCCATTAATAAGTTGATGTCCGTTTTATATGTTTAGAGCAATATTATAGTGTGTATGAATATTTATAATCTATAATTATAACATTTAAATGATATTTATAACATTTATAACACTTGTTAAATGATCCAAAAGTTATATTGTAACACTTGTTAAATGATATTTATAACACTTGTTAAATTATACATTTGAGATATTTTAACTTTATAATAGTAAAAATTCCTTAACTATACTTAAATCAATTTATTAATATTATAATAAAAGTGTTATTTTCAACTTTTTAGAAGTGAAATGACATATTTTAAAAATAATTTTCGTATGATAGTGAAAACTAATTATTATATTAGGAAGATCACTTAAAACTTAAAAGAAATTATTTTGCTTATTTTATATATATATATAAGTTATTCGGATACGAATTCCGGATACGGATCCGAATTCGGATATCGGATTCCGGATATCCGCTATCCGCCGGATATATTTACGGACGGATGTTAAACGAATAAGAATACGCCTATATCCGTATTCGTATCCGTTTATTTGCGGGTACCTTTAAACCGAATACGGATATATCCGTTTTTTTCCGAATGCGAATAATATCCGTTTTTTTTCGAATACGAATGCGGACGAATACGAATTTTCCGGTTACCATTTACAGCCCTAATTGTAATTCTACAATTTTTATAAAAGCCTACCTCTAGATGTGTTAATTAATTGGTCATTCAGCTCATATTTCTCTTGCATCCTGTAACAATCTATATTTTTCTTTTGCATCCTGTAACAATCTATATTTTAGTCATTCAACTCGTTTTTCTTTATTTTTTAGCTAGGTTAGGTATCCTTGTAAATACAACTCAAATGTCAATTTATTTGGCTTATTTGGTGATATTACTACTTTTGATTAGTTGCAAACAACCCCATCCGGGTAATTTAGCGTTGACATGAGAAACTGACAAATGGTTGACGAGGTTCTCCTTGTTTCTCTCTTCTAGTATTAGATGGTTAAAATTCTGCCATGTTGTAGTGCTACCAGCCTACCATATTTGAATCCCCGCCCTCCTCCATATTAGATATTTAGGTTTGTGTGGTAAGTAATGCTAAATAGAAGAGAAATGCAGATTTGTTAAAAAAAAAGTACAAGAGAAATGTTGCATTTTTTTCCCACAAGGATAACTAAACGACTGTTCGGTTCATTTATTTATTCATTTGTTATAAGATTTTATTATTCTTATTCCCTTATTAAAAGACTTGCTCTTTTTTCTGTTGGTTGTTATGGTGAATCTATTTGATATTTTCTGAAAAACTTTGATCCCATAGTTGTACTGGTAAACTATTCTGATGTTTGCTTACCCTCTGGGGAAAAGATACAGTTATACACACACACACACACACACTCTCTCATTTAATTACTATTTTTTTATGTTGATTGAAGATTTTCGTGCAGGCTGTTCTAAATTTGCAGGTCCCTGTTGAACACTCAAAGGAAGTCGGTGACTGTAAGCATTTGATTAAAACGTTGGTTATGGGTAAAACTTCCTCTTCCACTCTATTGCTTTACAATATGTGTTTAGGATTGTTGGATTTTCTTCATTGATAGTGCCTTGGTGGTTACTAGGATTTATTGGTGCGTGTATTCTTCGATTCTGTTTCTCATTTCATTGAATAACCTTTGACTATGTCTACGTATGGCTTGTTCAGGAATGAAGACTATTATCTGGAGTATCACACATGCACATTTACCCCGATCACAGGTTTCTCAACTCTCTTTCTATAGTTCTTCACACCTGTAGTCTATTTGTTTGTAATCTTTTGATCCTTCTACTGTTTTAGGTTTCACCTTCCACACATGGGACACCTCCGCAAATGCTTCCTCCACCAGCTAATTCATCAACACCTCAGCCATTCAAGGGGATGAGAGAAGATGAGGTATCAACGTTTTATTATATGATTCCTTGACACTCTTTGGCATGATGACATACTTGACTTCTACTTTTGGTAGGTATGGAAAGCATCTGGTGTTCTAAAGAGTGGTGCACATTGCTTGGCTTTGTTTAAGGAGAAAGATGAAGAGAGGGAAATGGTCCATCTCTTTTCTCAGATTTTGGCCATTATGGAACCCCGAGATCTTATGGATATGTTCTCATTATGTATGCCAGAGCTCTTCGAGTGCATGATATCCAACACTCAGCTAGTCCACATTTTCTCTACCCTTCTACAAGCTCCCAAGGTTTTCAGGCCATTTGCAGATGTTTTGGTTAATTTCCTTGTGAGCAGCAAACTTGATGTTCTGAAGCATCCAGATTCACCCGCAGCAAAACTTATTTTGCATCTATTCCGTTTTTTATTTGGTGCTGTTGCAAAGGCTCCATCAGATTGTGAACGTATTTTACAGCCTCATGTACCTGTTATAATGGAAACTTGCATGAAAAATGCTACTGAAGTTGAGAGGCCACTTGGTTATTTGCAACTTCTTCGTACAATGTTTCACGCACTGGCTGGAGTGAAATTTGAACTTCTTCTGCGGGATTTGATTCCTACTCTGCAACCATGCTTAAATATGTTATTGGCTATGCTTGAGGGTCCTATTGGGGAAGATATGAGGGACCTTTTGCTGGAGCTTTGCTTGAACCTTCCTGCACGGTTAAGTTCGTTGTTACCTCACCTACCCCATCTTATGAAGCCTTTAGTTATGTGTCTCAATGGAAGTGGTGACCTTGTGAGACTGGGTTTGAAAACACTTGAGTTTTGGATAGATAGCTTGAATCCTGATTTCCTGGAAGCAAGTATGGCTAATGTAATGTCTGAGGTAATTTTGGCATTATGGTCTCACTTGAGACCTGCGCCCTATCTTTGGGGCGGGAAATCGTTGCAATTACTTGGCAAGTTAGGTGGTCGTAACAGACGCTTTCTAAAAGAGCCTCTTGCACTTGAGTGTAAGGAAAACCCAGAGCATGGTCTTCGCTTGATTCTTACATTTGAGCCTTCAACACCATTTTTGGTGCCTCTAGATCGTTGTATAAATCTAGCCGTCGCAGCTGTCATGCACAAAAACAATGGCGTGGATGTATTCTACCGAAAACAAGCTCTAAAATTTCTTCGTGTGTGCTTATCTTCTCAGCTTAATTTGCCAGGAAATATTACTGATGAGAGCTTAACACGTGGACATCTGTCAACTCTTTTGAATTCTTCAGTTGATTCATCTTCAAGAAGATCTGAGACATCTGATTTAAAGGTTCAGTGTTAACATATTTATGTTTTTTTTGTTGCTGAAGGTACCAGTTTAATACGTTTTTTTCACTTTGTCGTCAGCTATAAGTGAGATCCGTTATACATATAATGACTATAATTCAGCAATGTCTTGTAAATTTTGAATTCTATTGTGCTTCTAATGACATTGAAAGCTTTTTTTGGTGTATGTGTTACCCTTGGTATACTTGAGAAATATATGTTAATGAGTTAGTTATGCAATAGAAACCTTCAAAACATACCTTTGTTATTTTGGTGGTTTGCCCCATAATTAGTTTTAGTTTTTAACTAATGAACGTGTTCTACATACTCCTGTACCGTTTGTATGTCGGAGTTTTGAGAAATACAAAAAGCTTTTGACTATAGTAAATTCATCTCTTTCTTTAATAGTTTAATCTATAATATATGAAAGTTGAACCCAAGAGAAATATAGTTTCTCTATCTTATTTGTTATACTTAAATTCTTTCTCTTCCATATGTGGCAAATTCTTTTTACTTTTAGTTTCTACCTCCTTACTGTTCCTACACAATTATAATGATCTCTGTTTTGTTTTTCCTCTCCTTGTTTAATACATGAGATTGTTCTTTCATATGTTACTCCTAATGTTGAAGCAATTAATATTCTGTCATCTCTTTTAAAATTCACATTATTGGCAATTTACATCTCATTACATATATAATAATCTCATTTTATGACTAAAAATCTTGCAATGTTTTGATTTTTCTTTTCTTTCCACAAATAAGTATCAACTATTGATGTTTTATATTATTGAGCTCATTTGTAACACTAAAGTGATTGTATGTGAGACACTTAAATGAAATTTGTGATATTTTTATGTTGGTCTTTTTAAGTTTATTATTTTTTTTGCCTTTTGCAGTTACCATGAAGTAGTTGTTAAACCCTTTTGTGTTAAAACTATGAGTTTTATGGATACCCACCAGCAAGACTAATTCAATCCATAATGATGTACCAGAAAATAAAATTTCTTTTGCTCATGTACCTATACAGAGTTTTCACAGTTTTGCGTACATATAAAAAGTACTGATAATAAGTTTAAATATCAAAATCAACCAGAAAAGTCATATTTTTCTAAAAAGACTAGTTCTTTAGTTCTAAGCATTTTACAGTTTGTACGATATTTCATATTATATTAATTTATGTATTTGAAAATAGTTAATTTTCCAAGCAAAAAAGCTGTATATAAAAATATTATATGCCAAAACAAGAAGTGGAATTATATAGCGAGACACATAAAATTGTATAGTCAAACTTGTAACAACTACCAGTTTAATTGACACCGAGACACAGAATTGTAAAGTCAAACTTGTTATAGTTTGATTGACATCTTTCATTACATTTCTGAACTATTAAACTTCTAAAGTTCTTTAAGTATATTGATTTCAATTTGCCAAAAAAAAAAAAAAAAAAAAAAAAATTGAAGAGAGACCAAGTGTAACATTATTGTGTATATATATTAATTTAATTAAAAAATAAAATAATCGGTGCTTCACATGGGATTGTAGCTAGTTTCTAAATGAAAGTTAGTTTGATCCATTAACTTTTTCCTTCATATTGGAGAGGGATAAGATAAGATCCACATAATTATTGGACGTCGTAATAATAGAAGGTATGCCATCCAAGGACGTAGAGAGCATTATTTAAGAATTCATGTCAGGTGCTTGTTATTTTGGCTTGTATAGTTTGACTTCAACCTTTTTATTCACACGTAGGCCAGATCGTGCTATATGTAAGTTAGCTTTGTGAAACATTTGTAGAAATTTGTTACTTAATTTACTTGTGATTACTATGGGTTAAAGCTATGTACTAAATAATGCATAAGCCCAAATTAATCCGGAGTCCGTACCATATTATTGTGCCGGGCAAGCAGTGAAGCTCATTTAGTAGATGGCCACCGAAGTTAGTCTCCGAGTAAACATGGTGTATTGTTTGTTAACTTTTCTCAAGTTTTATAACTGTTTGCATAAATTTCCAAGTTTTCATTTTCTCGAAACTGCGTCTTTTGCCTCACTTGTATTCAAGGTGTAATATTCAAGGTGTAATTTTTGGTTACTATTGTAAGATGTGTTTTGGTATTAGTGAGACAACTTTGTTTTATTGTCTTTCTAGTATAACTTTGTTTGATAGGTATGTTCGACTTTTGTGCATTTTAAAGGTGCTCATTCCTGTTGTGCATTTTAAAATTATTTCTTGCAGGCTGACTTAGGTGTCAAGACAAAGACCCAACTAATGGCTGAGAAGTCTGTTTTTAAGATACTTCTAATGACCATCATTGCCGCTAGTGCAGAACCTGATTTACATGATCCCAAAGATGAATATATTGTCAATGTTTGTCGCCATTTTGCAATAGTATTTCATATTGAAAATATGTCGGCCAATACCTCAAATTCCTCTGCTCCACTTGGTGGTCCTCTGCTTTCATCAAGTACAAAGTCAAGGAATAGTGCTTCTTCCAATTTGAAAGAGCTTGATCCCATGATATTTTTAGATGCATTAGTAGATGTTCTGGCCTATGAAAACAGGATCCATGCAAAAGCTGCTCTTAGTGCCCTAAACCTGTTTACTGAGACCCTTCTCTTCCTTGCTCGCTCAAAACATAACGACAAACTTATGTCAAGAGGTGGCCCAGGTACTCCTTTGATCGTCTCTAGTCCATCAATGAGTCCTGTTTATTCACCACCTCCAAGTGTTCGAGTCCCTGTGTTTGAGCAACTTTTACCTCGTCTTTTGCATTGTTGTTATGGAAGTACATGGCAAGCACAAATCGGAGGAGTGATGGGTCTTGGAGTTTTGGTTGGAAAGGTCACTGTAGAAACTTTATGCTTTTTTCAAGTGAGGATTATTCGCGGTCTTGTTTATGTTCTCAAAAGACTCCCTGTATTTGCTACTAAAGAGCAGGAAGAGACAAGTCAGGTGCTTACACAGGTTCTTCGTGTTGTGAATAATGTTGATGAAGCAAACAGTGAAGCTCGCAGGCAAAGTTTTCAAGGAGTTGTTGAATTTCTTGCTTCTGAGTTATTCAATGCCAATGCATCTTTTAATGTGAGGAAGATTGTGCAGTCCTGTTTGGCACTTTTGGCAAGTAGAACTGGCAGTGAGGTTTCTGAGTTGCTTGAACCTTTATACCAGCCTTTGCTTCAGCCTCTTATAATGCGTCCACTACGGTCAAAAACTGTTGATCAACAGGTGAAGCCTGTGCTGCCCATAGTTGCATTTTTGCATTTTCTATATATTCTCTAACTTCATTGCATGTTCATAGGTTGGAACGGTTACTGCTTTGAATTTCTGCTTGGCCTTGAGGCCTCCGCTACTTAAGTTGACTCAAGAACTAGTAAGTTTTCTGCAAGAAGCACTACAAATAGCTGAGGCTGATGAAACTGTGTGGGTTGTGAAATTTATGAACCCCAAAGTGGTCACATCATTGAACAAACTTCGCACTGCGTGCATTGAGCTGTTATGTACTGCGATGGCCTGGGCAGATTTTAAGACACAAAATCATTCTGAATTGCGAGCAAAAATCATATCCATGTTTTTTAAGTCCTTGACCAGCAGGACGCCAGAAATTGTAGCTGTTGCTAAGGAGGGCTTGCGACAGGTTTCTTATTTATATTTCGTGATCCCTTTTTCTTGTTACCTGGATATTAGTTTTTGGAAAGTTATAGCATTATTTTATCATATTTTTGATAAGGGAAAGTTATGGCATTATCATTACTGTAATGCGTGAACTGGGGCATTGGTCAGATTTTTGTGTTTATGTTCTTCTGGATGATACGTGGACCATGTTCATGATAGGTGATACTGGTTGGGATGTATAACTAGCCATTAATGTTGATATTTGCATATTCTAATCATGTTAAGTAAAAATTCAGAAGATATAACTTATAATAAATAAAAATCTAGTGGATATACTAGGTGGTATCTCTCACTTAATGATGTGGTGACTTGCCTGATTGCTAAGAAAGGTGACAATTTTAAAAAATAAAGTTCCTCGTGGTTATTTCACCTGCTTTCCTGTTTAATGTTAGAAATTCATTCTTGCTCTCCTACATTTTATTGTCATCTTTTAGGTCGTTCTACAGCAAAGGATGCCCAAAGAACTTCTGCAGAGTAGCCTGCGGCCTATACTAGTTAACTTGGCATATACCAAAAATCTCAGCATGCCTCTTCTGCAAGGTCTGGCTCGCCTGCTTGAGCTACTGTCCAATTGGTTCAACGTTACCTTGGGGGGTAAATTGTTGGAGCACCTTAAGAAATGGTTGGAACCCGAAAAACTTGCTCAGTGTCAAAAATCATGGAAGGCTGGTGAAGAGCCAAAAATTGCAGCTGGTGAGTCATAGTGTTTGGATTTATGCCCTGCATATCTTTATATATGCACATATAATGGTGTTCTATATCAATTTTATTTGTTCAATCTTATACAGCCATTATCGAGCTCTTCCACCTGCTTCCGAATGCAGCAGGGAAGTTCCTGGATGAGCTCGTAACATTGACTATTGATTTGGAAGCAGCCCTTCCCCCAGGACAGTTTTATAGTGAGATTAACAGTCCATATCGCCTTCCACTTACAAAATTTCTAAATAAGTATCCTAAAGCTGGTCTCGACTATTTTCTTGCTCGTTTATGTCAGCCAAAATACTTCCGGCGGTACGCTTAAGATTCTGAGAAGACTTTCTTTATTATTTATCATAGGATCAGAAATTGTATTAGTGAATCCTTCTGGTTTACTTACTTGTTCCTATTTTCATGGCATAATCCAGCTTTATGTACATAATCCGGTCAGACGCAGGTCAACCTTTGAGGGAAGAACTTGCAAAGTCACCAGAGAAGATACTTGCGAGTGCCTTTCCCGAGTTTTTGCCAAAGCCTGATGCATCTGTGGCTCAGGGATCCTTTGCTTCATCTTCAGTGGGTGATGAAGGCCTTGCAGCTCCTCCAGCCGAGTCTTCTAACCAGCCATCAGCAACCCTTGGTGCAACACCAGATGCTTATTTTCAGGGACTTGCTTTGATAAAAACATTGGTTAAACTAATGCCTGGATGGTTGCAGAGTAATCGTGTTGTTTTTGACGTGTTAGTTCTTTTGTGGAAGTCAGCTGCAAGAATTGCTCGTTTACAAAATGAGCAGGAACTGAACTTGGTGCAAGTAAGTTTGATGGGAATTCTTGTTTTAGTGCATAGCTTTGTTGTACATTTTTATCATGGGTGAAAATTTGTTTGCTATCACTGTGGTGCTGCAAATGGACATTCTGGTGCTTTGGACATAACACCTACTCTCAAAGAACCTGATGTGTATTTCCACATGACTAATTTATATTGCTTAAGCTCTTTTTACCATTACATGTAGGAATTTAATTTATGCAAATTATAGTTATTTTTACTGCATAGCTTTGTCGTACATGTTTTTTTGGTTCAAAATTTGTTTCGTAGCTATCACGGCAATGCTGCAAATGGACATTCTAGTTATTTGGACATAGCACCTACTCTCAAAGAACCTGATGTGTATTTTTCCACCATATGACTAATTTATATTGTTTAATCACTTTTTACTATTACTTACAGTAATTTGATTTATCATTAACAGTTTTATTGTGAATCTTACTTTAATTTTCCCCTGTCTTTGTAAAATCCAAAATTTGAATTTCTGTTCCCTGCCCCACCGTCTACTGCCCTTTTTCCTGCAGTGCTATTTAAAATCGATCCTTCTTTGTTTGTCTGATTTCTGGACTATATTATCCCTAAATTATATTGTTCATAGTGCCCTTCTGGGATTCAGCCTTTCTTATGTATTAAGACATGAGTCGATTTAATGTTAACAGATAGACTGATGTTTAACTTACAGTTACTCTCTATCATAAATTCTTGGAACTTAAAATTTTGAATTTTTTTTTAATCATCTTGTTTCTTAATGGAATTCACATTTTTCTTTCATTTATTTAAAGTGACCGATGTTAATCCTTTCTCGTCAAAAACATAAGGAATAATTTAAAGACAAAATATTTTTCCATTTTATGTGTATTGGCGAAATATATATATATATATATATATGATGACCCAATATTAAACTAACTTGGATATATTGTATTTGGTACACTTGTACAAGAATCATACTCTGATAGTGGCATGCCGTACTTTGGGGCACAATGCTCCAAAATCTGGCTTGAGGATGCATCTATGCTTTTCTTGTTATGAATTTAATGTTGTTCTATTTAGAGTACGTAATACATTTACAATTTACAGACTCTACTAGGAGGATCTGGCATGTTGTTTGTTAGACATGGAGTCCTCTCACAATCCTAATTTTGTCAAATTTGTTGTGCACTTCCTGTAAATTTTCTTCCCCAATTTCCCATTCTCCTCTTAGTAATTTGATAACCATATGCTGAGAAATGAGTAAAAAATGTAATGAATTTTTATTTTTATTACTTTAGAATCAGAAGTTGCTGACATAGAGAGATTGCAAGGGCGGGTATCATGTTATATTGTTATGCATTAAAGTAAATCTTACTTTGTATATAGACTTATTATCAGAGTTATTTATATATTTCATATACATCAGAGATATACATAGTCATATTAGCATACCCTCACTCTACATATTCCTCATTTTGTTTCTCAAACAGACAGGGTTTCCTGTCTTTTGGAATTTGGAGATTTGGGGATCCATTGAATGTGTTTTTGGTGCAAAAATGTGCTCTTAGTCAGAAAACTGGTCATAGCATTTAAACTTGTATGCTAGATTTTCCCCCTCCAAAACTATGTTTATTGTATAGCTAACATTCTATTCTAGTGTTATATGCTATCACAATAGTTCATTTTTATAGATTTTACGATGTACAACACATTAATAAAAGGCACTCTTTTTGTTAAAATTATCTTCCCTATATATCCTTCTATATTTATTTGTTTTGAATATTCTCAAGCTTAGTCTTGTAGTATTCTAGTTGCTGGTAGTTTATCACATATCAATTCCCTTTATTTATTAATAGTTTACTGCTAAAGCGTAAATTTCTGTTACACTTCCCCCTTTTACTGTAAAGTGGATTTTGACACTCTGATGTCAGGGAATAAAGTTATTAATACATCAGATAACCATTTTGATGACTTTTTGTCTTCTGTTTTCTGATAATACTTGCCTGATGATATTGGCGACATGATTACCATAATGCAGGTGAAGGAAAGCAAATGGCTAGTCAAATGCTTCCTAAATTACTTACGATATGATACAACTGAAGTCAATGTGCTATTCGACATACTCTCCATCTTCTTGTTTCATACTCGCATTGATTTTACTTTTCTAAAGGAGTTCTATATTATTGAGGTATGCTAATTCTGGAGATGTCAATATTATTGTGTGACTTACTTTTCCTGTACTTATCCCATAAAATATCTGCCATATTGCTGTACTAAGTATAACGTAATTTTAGGTTGCTGAGGGGTATCCATCAGATATGAAGAAGACACTCCTTTTGCATTTTTTGAACATTTTCCAATCAAAACAGCTAGGTCATGATCACTTGGTGGTTATCATGCAAATGCTCATTCTTCCTATGTTAGCTCACGCATTTCAAAATGGTCAAACTTGGGAGGTTGTAGACACTTCCATAATTAAGACAGTTGTTGACAGCCTACTTGATCCACCAGAAGAGGTAAATCTAGATTGTCTGTTTCTTTTATTATGGTTTCCATGTAGCATTCTTGTTTTAACTCATTAGATTCTTTTGTTTTTTTCTCAAATTTATCATATTTTATCCTTGTATTGATAATTGTTGTATGTTGCATAGGTCTCCGCTGATTATGACGAGCCTTTGAGGATTGAGCTTTTGCAGCTTGCTACGCTACTTCTCAAGTATCTTCAGACTGACCTTGTTCATCATCGGAAGGAACTTATCAAATTTGGCTGGAATCATCTCAAACGTGAAGATAGTGCTAGTAAGCAGTGGGCATTTGTTAATGTTTGCCACTTCTTGGAGGCCTATCAGGCCCCTGAGAAAATTATACTGCAGGTAACTTCTTCAATTGTCTTGCTTTCAGGATAGGCCTATCATGGTTATTAAATATTTTGTTTCTATCCTTTATCACAAATCTAGGCGTGAAAAACCTTGTGATTACGAATTCCACTCGATAGTATTTCTTTTAGATTCACGACCTCTATAGAGAGAGAGATGAAAAACTGATTTTTTTTTCTTTCTTTTGGCTATTATGAAACTGTCGGTATGAATGTCATGTCCTTATTGATCCTAACATAGAACATTGTGGCAATGCTGAATAAAAACTGGGAGTAGTGTGCTAACTTATCAATTGTCATACAACTAAGCTATTTCTTTAGATAGATGTCAATGTTAAACATGAACAAAGTTATAGGGGGTGAAAAAATCCACGGCTCTTTGTATTATTTGTTTAATCCTTTTGAATTATAATAATGTTTGTGATAGATGAAATTCTGAATTTTGCAACTTTGTTGAATTCTTTTAGTTTTTTGTTAAACTGTCACTGTGGACATTATGTTCTTATCAGATCCAACCATAAAATATTGTCGTATTAGAAGAAAAATTAGGACCAAAGTGTTGACTTTTCGTATACTAAACTATTTTTTAGCTTGATTTCAACGTTAAACATGAGGAAAAAGTTACAGAAAGGGGAAATAAATCTCAACGGAGACTTGTATAGTTTGTCTAAGCTTTTGATTTTGAATTACCTTCTGGAACAATAATTTAATAATTTTTTTGTGGATTTTCTATGCCAATCAATATCCAAGGCATTCTTCAGTTAAAATAAGGCATCGCTGAAGCTTGTTGGCCTTTCCTACAGCATGTGTGTTGTATACTATGTGCTTTGGTTTTAAAAATGTCAGGTGAACAGAATTCTAATGAATTTATCTCCATATTTTTACCAGCGTCCTCCATCTTCTAGTGCTCGTACTTGGAGTTTTGACTCTATACATCTCAATTACTTTCCTATCTCCTTTTAGTAGAGAAATCCAAGACTTGCACTTTCGTTTTTATTTTAATTCAGGGCTGCATATCAAATGTAGGTTTGTTGCTTTCAATAGGACAGGAGAAATTAAATTGATTTCACCCTCCACATTGATAGCAATGTTAATCAGTGTTGTCCCACAATGAGTATAGGTGTAAAAGTTAGAAGGAATTCTTTAGATCATTATTTTGAAGTTGGGATATAAACAATTTTTTGACTTTTTACATTTTTTTCTTTTTCCTTTTTTTTTGCTGACCTTTTTCCCCTACTAAACATGGGCTGACTAAGAATGAAATTTCATGGGTTATTTTGGAATACTAGCAAACGATGGGACTGAAACAGTAACCAACAAACTGTAGGCCTGTTAACAAAAAATATATAATGGGAGAAATGTTGGGGGAGGACTTAATAGTACTTGAAAAAATAAATAGAGGTCAAATACATTTGTTATCCAGATTCAACACAAAGCAAAATCAGGACTTGGAGGGAGCACATCGCGAGGTCAAGACTTTCTACTACAATTTTTACTGCGTTCTTCTCCCTTTTTTTTGGGGGGGGGGGGTGGGGGGGGGGGTGTTGAGCCCAAGTATAAATTAGAGTTCACATGTGACCTGAAAGAATTGAATGAAAGTCGGAAATCAATGAACAAACGAAAAACAATCGAAAAGCGGAAAACCCTAGGGGGTGGTCCCGCCTTGATGCAAATTTCCGACAATGATTTCCCGATCGAACTTGATTTGAACAAATAGAAAAAGAAAATGAACAGGGGGTGCCCCCTAGGTCACCTCAGGGTTCGACCACCTAGGGGGTGCACCGTCTTGTATTCTCGAAAGTTGTGCTTTGAACAGTGCAATAACGAAACAAGGACAAAATAGGAAAAATGAACAAGGAACGAGAACCTAGGGAACCCTGAGGGTTCGCCCCCCTAGGGGTTGGCCTCCTAGGGGCCGTGCCATTTCGCTTTTCCAAAAGTTGTCCCAAACAAGTTTTGAGTGGTGCAATGATAGAATAACAAATCCGAAAGCAAGATAACTTTTGAGGGCTTAAAAATGGTTTTCCTTAAATCTTCCCTGACAAGATGAACTTCTTATAGGATCAAGAATCAAGAGAAGACGACGAAAATTGATAAGGAAAATTCAAAACGAACGAAACGAACCGAAGGAGGAGCAAAACCCTAAGGTTTGGCCCCTAGGGTTCGTCTACCTAGGGTTGGCCTTTTTCCGTTCCGTATCGAGTTTTTTTTATGTTTTTCGACGATAAAATTGATCGGCACGATTTTCTGGATTAAACAACAAGAACCTTGGAAAGCGAGCCCTGAGAGGGGCTTTCATGATTCTCGAGACAGAAGGCTCATGGGACAACTCATTTTGGGAATTGGTTGATGGATTGGATTGGTGGCTAGAAGAGCAGGACGATTTAGGCATTATCCGGGTAACTAGGGGTATTCTAGGAATTTCATCATAACTAGGGGTATTTTTGCAATTTCCCTCGATTCACATACCTGACACGACCCTTGTCCAAAAAACTGTATAATACCCCCTCATTTCATGAGGAATGGATCTTTTGGTAACCTTGAATTCTCTTCCAACTTGAGACACTCCAAAATACTCTTGGACCCTCAGTGTCGGGATTTGAATTATCTCGAGACCCTAAAGACACGAAAGGCTCTTAGACACTAGTAATTACATCGGGATGCTAAGAGTTCTACCTTGTGTTACTCACCCGTTTTTCTCGCTTCCTCAATTGACACGAAACCCTAACCCTAAAGAGATACAAAATTCCTTGCCTACAGGGTGTTACTGTATCAGTGAATAATATTGTGAATCACTGTGGCGAATCACTGTAGCAGCAAATTGTTTAAAAAAATATATTCTGAATCTAGGCAGACTTTTGGGTCTGTTTAATGTTTGGGTAATGGGTTACGTTTGGTCTGTACAGATGGGTTGAGGCACCATTTTGGGACAAGATTTTGGCTAGGGATAGGTTTTTATGGCATACTGGTTGGCAGGCTAGTTGGGTGTTGTGTGTAGGTTACTTGGGGCTGAGGTTGTGGCAGCTAGGGTTTTGGAATGTCGGGTTAATTTCTTGTTGGTGCAGCGGCTGGTTAGTGTAAGCTGCAGTGGTGGAGGACAGCGGAGATAGTGATAGAGTGAGCTGTTTGGTTGGATTTTTGGGATGAAGGTAAAAATCAGTCGATACTAAAACCCGGCTTTGATACCATCATGATATAGGACAAGGGAGGGTTAGAGGGGAGTGGAAACTAATGGACAAACAAGCCACTAGGCACAATTCTCAAATCATTTCTCCGAAAATAATGTAAGATTACAATGCTAATACCTAATACTTGGGGACTAAGTAAAAATTCTAATTTAAAAAAGACATAACTCGTGCTTATATTCTACTTCTATAATTAAACTTCTAGAATAATCTTAACTAATATAATAAAAGTATAATTACTAACTACAAAAATACTTATCTCTAACCAACAATATAAAATAATAAGTAATTAATTTCTTAATCTTGTTCTTTTGCTCTGCATCACCCACCTTCCTGTCTGCATCAATACGTAAAAGAAGAAGGTTCTACTCTTGCATGGGTTGGGAAATACAGTCCCTAATTCTCTCAAAACAATAAATTATTGAGTTTTGGACGCTTGTAATTATCAGCCACTTGAGTTTCCTATAATGATTTAAGACTGATGACGAACCATCACCACAAAGTACAACTCAAGTCCGGCAAGTGTAAATTTCTTTTAATACAACCTGGATTTATAACATATGTAAAAACAATAATTAATTTTTAGACCAATGGTAGTGGCGAATGAGTTACCCTTGATCCAACAAGGGAGGTAATCAATACCTGTGGCAGTGGTAGGTGTTCCACATGACCTTACACAGGGAGGGTCCTGGATTGACCACATGTTAGCTGTTTGGTTCCGAAGTGTGACAGGATAACTGTAGATTTAACTGAAAAGCTTAATTGACATTCTGGTACCGTTGACACCAGGATTTAACATTCAAGGCCTGGTTAATACATAATTATGATTTTATGCATTATAGTGTTTTACGTATCCTCTGTACAGTAATTTACTTGGAAATGATAGAAAGGAAGTTCCATCGTTGATCCCTTCTCAATTGCAATTCCCTTTATCATGTTTAAAGATTCTGTAATCTTCTTTTGTGTTTGTTTTATCTGTATCAATATATTTATTATCCTAATAGCAATTTGAAACTGCAGGTTTTCGTTGCACTTCTTCGCACCTGCCAACCAGAGAATAAAATGTTGGTCAAGCAAGCCCTTGATATACTAATGCCAGCTCTTCCACGAAGGCTGCCTATGGGTGATTCTCGTATGCCAATCTGGATACGTTACACAAAAAAAATTCTGGTTGAGGAAGGGCATTCAGTTCCTAATCTGATTCACATTTTTCAACTCATTGTCCGGCATTCAGATCTCTTTTACAATTGCAGAGCACAATTTGTACCGCAGATGGTTAATTCTCTTAGTCGCCTTGGACTGCCATATAATACTTCATCAGAGAATCGACGACTTGCAATTGAACTCGCTGGGTTAGTTGTCAGTTGGGAGAGACAGAGGCAAAAGGAAACAAAAGGAGTGGCAGATGGTGACATTCCTAGTCAAAATAGTGATGGAATTAATCATAGCTCTGGTTCTGTTGATCCTAAGCGTCCAGTGGATGGATCTACATTTTCTGAAGATCCAACTAAAAAGTTAAAGGTTGAGCCTGGTCTTCAGTCCCTTTGTGTTATGTCACCTGGTGGTGCCTCGTCGATTCCTAACATAGAAACGCCAGGATCTGCTGGACAACCTGATGAAGAATTCAAGCCTAATGCTGCAATGGAGGAAATGATCATTAATTTTCTGATAAGAGTAAGGCTTTCTTCAATTACTTTTAGCATAGCTGATTAGTAGAATCTACTAATGAGATCATATTATGGTTGCATCATAGCAGAACACTAGTGCCATTTCTGTAATCATGGTATTGACTTTCCTGGGTGCTTGTACATTCCCAGATTTCCTTGTTTCTTCGCTAAAGAGAAGCATTTAGGTTTCTCTTTTTCTTTTTCTTGTTCTAAATTAAGTAATAAAAACACATTCTTTATTTTGTGTAATAATACAATTTTAAAGAAACGTAGTACTTGAGTAGTTAACTATTAACATAATTTTGGTATAGCACCGAATAATTTCATGTTTTAATTTCATAGTCTTCCGTGTTATCTTTGTAAGAGGTGTTATCTTTTTAAGATGCGTTAATCACTGAGAAATCAATACAAGGTATAAATTTAGTTGGTTTTTATATAGGTGGCCTTGGTGATAGAGCCAAAGGATAAGGAAGCAAGTCTCATGTATAAACAAGCTTTGGAGCTCCTATCCCAAGCTCTAGAGGTGTGGCCAACTGCTAATGTCAAATTCAACTATCTAGAAAAGCTTCTAAGCAGTATTCAGCCAACTCAGTCCAAGGACCCATCCACAGCTCTTGCACAGGGCTTGGATGTGATGAACAAGGTTTTGGATAAACAACCACATTTGTTCATCCGGAATAACATCAATCAGATTTCTCAAGTAAGTGTCTCTGCAGAAGCCTCTATATGGCCTATGAATATGTGGAAGGTCAAGATTTTATTATACTCATTAATTTACTACTTAATGTTTCACAGATTCTTGAGCCCTGTTTCAAGTATAAGATGTTAGATGCTGGAAAATCGTTGTGTTCCCTGTTGAAGATGGTTTTTGTAGCTTTTCCTTCAGAAGCCACCAGTACCCCACAAGATGTGAAGACATTGTATATGAAAGTCAATGATCTAATACAGAAGCACCTGGGTGCTGTTGTAGCTCCACAGACAGCGGAGGAAGACAACTCTCCCCAAATGATTAGCTTTGTACTTTATGTCGTGAAAACCTTGGCTGAGGTGCAAGAAAACATCATTGATCCTTATAATTTGGTTCGTGTCTTTCAGCGCCTGGCTCGAGATATGGGATCGGCAACCGGTTCTTTCGTGAAGCAAGTATGGTTCCATTTAATCAAATAAATATGTTTCATTTTTGTGACTTCGTGGATTTCCTTCTTCTTTCACCATTGTGGAGGCCTTCATCCATCCATCATAATCAATTTCTCTGAATTTTGATTGCATTGTCATTGCCACTATTTTTTTCCCTTGCTCTCTAGTGACTGTAGATTCCCCCCTTGTAATCTCTGCAGAAGTTTCCATGTCTATGATAAATGTAATGATAATTATTACATGCTGTGTTTTTGTGTGCACTCGGTATATGATTTCATTTTCCTCCGTGTTTCTTTTATGGTTCTAGATTTAACTAATCTTCATTCAGGGTCAGAGAACAGATCCAGATTCTGCTGTCAGTTCTTCTCGTCAAGGTGCTGATATGGGAGTTATAATTGCTAATCTTAAATCTGTCTTGAAACTTATTAGTCAAAGGGTTATGCTTGTTCCGGACTGCAAAAGATTAGTAACTCAAATTCTGAATTCCTTACTCTCGGAAAAAGGTGCCGATCATACTGTCCTCATCTGTGTACTTGATGTCATAAGGGGGTGGATTGACGACAATTTTGGATTAGCCGTAACGACCGTCACGTCTAGTAATTTTCTCACTCCAAAGGAAGTAGTTTCTTTCCTTCAAAAGCTTTCACAAGTAGATAAGCAAAAATTCTCTGAAAGTTCTCTTGAAGAGTGGGACAGCAAATATCTTCAGCTTCTTTATGTACTTTGTGCTGATTCAAATAAGTAAGTAGAAAGTTGATGTGTATTTGAGTAAAATCTGTTCAACGCATCAAAGCTAACAACCTAATTGACTTCCAGATTTCCTGTTTCCCTACGCCAAGAGGTGTTCCAGAAGATCGAGCGGCAGTTTTTGCTTGGTTTAAGGGCGAAAGATCCTGAGATCAGGATGAAGTTTTTTTCCCTGTATCATGAATCTCTGGGGAAAACACTGTTCACAAGACTGCAGTACATCATTCAGGTGCAGGACTGGGAAGCTTTAAGCGATGTCTTCTGGCTCAAGCAAGGCCTTGATCTTCTTCTTGCCATCTTAGTTGAGAATAAGCCTATAACACTTGCTCCTAACTCTGCCAAAGTGCCCCCTCTTTTGGTATCAAGTTCTTTTCCTGATAGTTCTGGTACTCAGCCTATGGTTACTGACGTGACAGAAGGTTCTGAGGATGGCCCTCTAACGTTTGATACACTTGTTCTGAAGCATGGGCAGTTTCTGAGTCAAATGAGCCGACTTCAGGTATTTTGCATCCGTTGCGAAAGCTTTTAAGAGATAGGTTGTTACTGAATTTATGTCTGAACTCTGTATACCCATTTAAGGATGTAAAAGTCTATCAATCTGTTGGGTGCACTTTCAGGAAAGCAGTGGCTAAAATATTTTTCTATATCCCATTTTATGTGAGGTTTCTTCTTTTGATCTTCTAAGCCATGTACATGAACCATCTTATCTGTTAGACTGTTAAAAAATTTGAATGTTTAACTGAAAGTGTCGTCTCTTATGGGAAAGCTTTTAGGAACTTAACTGTATATATCTTCCCAGAGACGTCTCTTTAAAAACTTAATTTAGATTTTGATTTGTACTGTTGCAGGTTGTTGATCTTGTTGTTCCACTGAGAGAGCTGGCCCATACAGATGCAAATGTTGCATATCATTTGTGGGTCTTGGTGTTTCCCATTGTTTGGGTGACATTACACAAGGAGGAACAAGTAACATTAGCCAAGCCAATGATAAATCTCTTGTCAAAAGACTATCATAGGAAGCAGCAGGCAAGCAGGCCAAATGTCGTACAAGCTCTTTTAGAAGGTCTTCAGTTAAGCCACCCTCAGCCTCGCATGCCTAGTGAGCTAATCAAATATATTGGAAAAACTTATAATGCATGGCACATTGCATTGGGTCTGCTGGAAAGCCATGTAATGTTGTTTTTGAATGACTCAAAGTGCTCAGAGTCTCTGGCTGAACTTTATCGTTTGCTTAATGAAGAAGATATGAGATGTGGATTGTGGAAGAAGCGTTCAGTTACAGCTGAAACTAGGGCTGGGCTTTCACTTGTTCAGCATGGTTACTGGCAGCAGGCTCAAAGCCTCTTCTATCAAGCCATCATCAAGGCAACTCAAGGCACTTACAATAACACTGTTCCAAAAGCTGAGATGTGTCTTTGGGAAGAGCAATGGCTCTATTGTGCTAGTCAACTAAGTCAATGGGATGTGTTGGTTGACTTTGGCAAACTAGTTGAAAATTATGAAATATTACTTGATAGTCTCTGGAAACAGCCGGATTGGACGTATTTGAAAGATCATGTCATTACCAAGGCTCAAGTAGAAGAAACTCCAAAACTTCAAATCATCCATGCCTATTTTTCTCTTCATGAAAATAAAACAAATGGTGTGGGCGATGCTGAAAATATAGTGGGAAAAGGGGTGGATCTTGCGTTGGAACAGTGGTGGCAATTGCCTGAAATGTCTATTCATTCCAGAATTCCTCTTTTGCAGCAATTCCAACAACTGGTTGAGATTCAAGAATCAGCCAGAGTTATAATAGATATTGCCAACGGGAACAAACCTTCTGGAAGTTCTGCTGTTGGCATGCATGGTGGTCTATATGCGGATCTTAAAGACATCCTTGAAACCTGGAGACTTAGAACTCCAAATGAGTGGGATAATTCGTCTGTTTGGTATGATTTGCTTCAATGGAGAAATGAAATGTATAATGTAGTGATTGATGCATTCAAAGATTTTGGTACCACAAATTCACAACTTCATCACCTTGGTTACCGTGACAAGGCATGGAATGTTAACAAGCTTGCCCACATTGCTCGTAAACAGGGTTTGCAAGATGTTTGTGTGTCCATTTTGGAAAAGATGTATGGACATTCAACCATGGAAGTGCAGGTATCACAAACTTATTATCAATCTTCTCTATTTTTCTCATCATCAGCAGGGTGGGGATAGGGAGGAGGGAGGGGCATAACTATCTCACGCGTTTTCTTTCGACATATTTGCAGGAGGCATTTGTAAAAATAAGGGAGCAAGTGAAGGCTTATCTGGAAATGAAGGGGGAGCTTACTAACGGCCTTAATTTGATAAACAGTACTAATCCGGAATATTTTCCTGATAAACACAAAGCTGAAATTTTTCGTCTTAAGGGAGATTTCTTGTTGAAGCTGAATGATTGTGAAGGGGCCAATCTTGCATATTCAAATGCAATAAGCCTTTTTAAGAATTTGCCTAAAGGCTGGATTAGCTGGGGAAATTATTGTGACATGGTACTCTTTTTCAAGTTGCTTGTTAAACCGTTTTTATGCTATTTACTTTAGTATCTGATTTGGTGTCTATATGTTCCAGGCTTACAAAGAAATCAATGACGAGATTTGGCTAGAATATGCTGTGAGCTGCTTTCTTCAAGGTATCAAATTTGGCACTCCCAACTCCAGAAGTCATCTAGCTCGCGTCCTCTATCTTCTTAGCTTTGATACTCCAAACGAACCTGTGGGAAGAGCATTTGACAAGTACTTGGATCAAATTCCAAACTGGGTTTGGCTTTCTTGGATCCCCCAGCTGTTACTTTCCTTGCAAAGGACAGAAGCCCCACATTGCAAGCTTGTTCTACTGAAAATAGCCACTGTATATCCACATGTAATGTCATCTTTCTACTTCTGGAAGTAATAATCTATTGTTGCTATAGTCTGGTGCACTTAGTTTTTTAATAGTCTTCATATTTTTCATCTTCAAATGTTAGGCATTGTATTACTGGTTGCGAACATACTTGCTGGAGCGCCGAGATGTTGCAAATAAATCTGAATTTGGTCGAATGGCAATGGCTCAACAAAGAATGCAGCAAAATGCTTCTATCCCTGGTTCTGGTACTGTTGGATTGGCTGATGGTAATGCAAGAGTAGCAAGTCATGGTGGGGGTTCATTAGCCTCTGACAATCAGGTTCACCAAGGAAGTCAATCAAGTGGTGCTGTTGGGTCGCATGATGGGGTAAATTCTCAGGTGCAAGAATCTGAAAGGTCTTCAGCTGTTGAAGGTAGTGGGACTGTCCAACCTTTGCAACAGAGTTCTTCAACTGTCAGTGACGGTGGCCAGAATGCTTTGAGGCGTACGGGTGCGTTGGGTTTGGTTGCTTCTGCTGCCAGTGCTTTTGATGCTGCAAAGGATATAATGGAGGCTCTTAGAAGCAAGCACACTAATCTGGCTAGCGAACTTGAGGTTACTAGTTTGATCTTTTTGCTCAATTTTGCCTAATGTTGTGCTACAAATTGTTCTTTTCTTTCTCTTTTTACTTTATTCCTAAGTTACTCACGGATCTTATAGAAAGATATAGGTCCTGTACACCTTCCCTTAATTGTTTCACGTGCACATCTCTTTACATTATTGTCCTATATACTGAATCGTTTGATTGTGAGAAGATCACCTACATTGTGTCTTACATAACACTATATCAACTTGACATTAAAGGATTGTTTCATTTTCTCAGATTCTGCTCACAGAAATTGGCTCAAGGTTTGTCACTCTTCCGGAGGAGAGACTACTGGCAGTGGTTAATGCTCTGCTCCACCGCTGTTATAAGTACCCCACTGCAACTACGGCAGAGGTTCCCCAATCCCTCAAGAAGGAGCTCTCTGGTGTTTGCAGAGCCTGCTTCTCTGCAGATGCTGTGAACAAGCATGTTGAATTTGTGAGAGAGTACAAGCAGGAATTTGAGCGTGATCTTGATCCAGAGAGCACAGCCACATTTCCTGCTACCCTCTCCGAACTTACTGAACGACTAAAGCACTGGAAAAATGTTCTCCAAAGCAATGTTGAGGACCGGTTCCCGGCTGTCTTGAAGCTAGAAGAAGAAAGCAGGGTTTTGCGTGATTTCCATGTTGTTGATGTGGAGGTTCCAGGCCAGTATTTTACTGATCAGGTATGTTGAGTAAGGTTAATTTTCATTTCCAAATTTTACTTGGATTGCTATTGGAAAGGTTCCGAGCTGGTATTTGACCAAATAGACAATATTTATGCTCAACTCGGAGTGTACCAACAACACTGTTCTAATTAACAATTCCCTTGTTCAGGAAGTTGCTCCCGATCATACTGTAAAATTGGACAGGGTTGGAGCTGATATTCCGATTGTACGAAGGCATGGGAGCAGTTTCCGGAGATTGACTCTAATTGGCTCCGATGGCTCCCAGCGCCATTTTATTGTTCAAACATCTCTAACCCCGAATGCTAGAAGTGACGAACGCATATTACAGCTTTTCCGTGTGATGAACCAAATGTTTGATAAGCACAAGGAATCAAGACGCCGTCATATATGCATTCACACACCAATTATCATCCCTGTTTGGTCCCAGGTGATATGTGCTGCCTGATATATTCTTCAATTGTTTTTTTTTCTACCAGTTTTTTTCCTTCTGTTGTTGAAGTTGATGTAATTTTTCTCTAGATACATAAGAAAGCTGTTATAAATTATTGCATATCTGCACATTTTCATGTGTCTAATAGTGGATCTTACCAAAAGACAATATCTGAGCATTTTACCCGTCTTTACTTTGGGTAGCTCTCTTTGGTGGGAACCACTATGGTGTCTGCTTACTAGCTACTAGCTTGCATTTGTTACTACAAATCTCATAAAAAATTTGTTTATGCTTATTAGACTTTTAATTCTTATAACAATTAATGCATTCTGCAACTAGGTACGCATGGTAGAAGATGATTTGACATACAGCACCTTCCTTGAGGTGTATGAGAATCATTGTGCTAGGAATGACAGAGAGGCTGATCTACCCATCACCTTTTTTAAGGAGCAGCTGAATCAAGCAATATCTGGCCAGATATCACCAGATGCTGTAGTAGATCTTCGTCTACAAGCTTATAATGACATTACAAAAAATTTTGTTACCGACAGCATATTTTCTCAGTACATGTATAAAACTCTACTGAATGGGAACCATATGTGGGTGTTCAAAAAGCAATTTGCCATCCAATTGGCCCTTTCAAGCTTCGTGTCATTTATGCTGCAAATAGGGGGAAGGTCTCCGAACAAGATATTTTTTGCTAAGAATACCGGGAAGATATTCCAAACTGATTTCCATCCAGCATATGATGCCAATGGAATGATCGAGTTTAATGAACCCGTGCCATTCCGCTTGACAAGGAATTTGCATGCCTTTTTCTCCAATTTTGGTGTGGAAGGACTAATTGTGTCTGCCATGTCTTCAGCAGCACAGGCAGTGGTTTCACCTAAAGTGAGTTCTATTTTAAAATTGTTTCTGCTTCGCCTTAATCTGTTTCTTCTCTTTCTGTGATGATCAATATACTTTAAATCTCCTATGTTGCAGCAAAGTCAGCATATTTGGCATCACCTAGCTATGTTTTTTCGTGATGAACTGTTGTCTTGGTCTTGGAGGAGACCCCTTGGGATGCCCCTTGCCCCTGTTGTTGGTGGAAGTAGTTTGAACCCAACTGACTTCAGACAGAAGATCACGACAAATGTTGGCCATGTTATTGATAGGATAACTTCGATAGCCCCTCAGTACATATCTGAAGAGGTATGCTTTTGCCTTCACTCATAATGTTTATTTTGGAAACCACATTCCTACTCTGTTCATGAACTGTAAATAGAGCTTTAAAACTGGTCCAAGAAACTGGTCCACATTCCTACCCAGGCTCGTAGTTTGATGATGTCATATAGTTTTATTTTCCATCTGTCTAGATTTCTTTTGTTTGACCAGATTAGGCGCCTTCAGATATCTACTGTTAATTAATAATGTAACCCATCTTGATATCAATTAGAAATGCAAAATGATTTTTTTTTGCCTGACCTAGTTGTTACTTTTCCTGTGCTGCATTAGGAGGAGAATGCTATGGACCCGCCACAGTCTGTGCAGAGGGGTGTGACCGAGTTGGTGGAAGCTGCTCTCACCCCAAGGAACTTGTGTATGATGGATCCCACGTGGCATCCCTGGTTTTAATTTATTTGGCTTGTTTGTAAAAACTAGAGCCAGGTGAGTGTTTTTGTTATCAATGTCGAATTCTATATACAAAAATAATTTTTGAGTACATCGTCGTCTGCTTTGTCGGGGAAGGAACTTATTACTCCCTCTTTTTCATTTATTTTTTATATAGATCATTTAAGATATGATTAAAAAAAAATTCTTAGATATATGTGTTATATTTTGAAAAGAGAAAAAAACGATCCGTCTAATAGAATATAAATGAGAAAAAATGAAGCAGAAAATTCCTCTGTCAAAAAGAAAAATCATTGTCATTCAATCGACACTTATTGGGCCAACTATTCATAGTGGTGGTTCCATCTTAGATCAAAATTCAGAAAACAAAATGAATTGGGCCAAATCACAGTATGTTTAGAACCCAAAGGAAACAAAATCTCAAAGAAAACAGACATTGACGGTGTCACGAGAAAGACAACCATATGCAAGTACCCTCCTGAATTCAGAAACTCACTAGTCTTCCATAGGAAATCGCAAGTGCTTCCCTTTTGGTGTTGGCAGGCCTTTCAAGCGCAAGACACCTTGACTTGGAGGAGAATCAACAATCTCATCAGCACAATCTTCCTCCCCTTGAAGCTCATCATCACTGTTGTACACAAATCTTGTATGCTTCCCACTATATTTGGTTCCATTAACACTGATCTTGCTCAATCCTTCACAAAGATCATCCATCCATCTTTCTTCATCATCATAACCTTCTCCTTCTTCATCTTCTCCGTCTTCATACTCATCCTCTTCTTCTTCTTCTTCTTCCTCTCCTCTGGTACTTGCATTTACTTGAATTGACCAGATAGATGCATCATCATCCTCAGTGGAGGAGGATTTCACATTATAACTTCCTTCATTACTCCCTTCTTGGTAGTATGTCAGAACAGAGATACAATCAGATGAATCAGAAGAACCCTCCGACTTCTCAGAGAAATCAAACAGCAGAGACCTTGTTATCAAACTCTTATCCGACTCAACATTCTCTTCCTTCTTCTGCCTATCAATTATCTCAGTAACCATCTGTCAAGACCAAATAACAAATGAACCCCAATTAATTTCTCTTTAATTTCAAGAACCATCAAATAAAAAATGAACCCAAAGTCCAGATCCAAAGATTCAGGAAAAGACAAAAACACATTAAGGAAATCAAAATAAAATTAACACCACCCAATTGAAAAAAAAATTAAAAAATCAATTACCTGCGAGATAGCTAATTGTTCTAGGACAGGAGAGGAAGTAACCGAAGCAAAACCATTTTTGTCTGCACTTTCATTTCCAGAGAGAATGGAAACATGAGGTGTGTTGTTCGGAGTTGGAGCAATGAGAGCCATTGGAGAATTGACAAGGGCTTTGAGGTGAAGAAAAGGGCCATCAACGTTCTGCAAAAGGGTCTTGACTTGACCCCTCAACAAAGCCTCACCAGAACCAGGAGTTCCGCTGTTGTTGGAGGATCGACTGTTAATTCTCTTCTTGCAAAAAGTTGACGATGGGGTGGTGTCCAAGCTTCCCATTGCCAGCCCAACAATCGGTGAATCATTGGTTATGTCAATCAGTGGCTTTTTCCCACTTCTCTGTCTTGATTTTGAAACACCTTTTTCAATTACTTCAACTTTCTCTGAAAATTTCACTCATTCAATCAGTAAGGTACTACAAAGAAATTATTGGGATTGCATAAAAAACTGAATCTTTATTAATCGTGTAATTTCTGGGGTGGGGGAGAGAGAGAGAATGGTGCGTATAACAAAACTTACTTGACATGGGTATGTTGTTGCTGTTACCGGAAGCAGCCAAGGCCTGTGATCTTGTAACCCTTCTTGTTGATGATGGAGTTTCCATTTCAGATTTTGAATCGAGAAGAAATTAATTACAGGGGAACAAAACAAACTCAGCAAATTACAGATGCTAATGAAAGAGGGGGAGATAGAGAGAAGACGAGAGTGCTGAAAAATTGAAAAAGGAGATAGATATGTATGTTGTGTGGACAGAGATGTGAAGGGTTTTTTTATATAAAGGGATTTGTAAATTTAGGGTTCCAAGGGGGGAAAATATGACCGTTAGAGGGTGTTCAGGCGGCGTTAAGAATGCAGCCATTCAAAACTAGCCGTTGGAAATATAGAGGGAAATATAGAGGGCTCTTTGGGCTACTTGGAGTTTTATAGCTTGGGCCAATTTGTCAAATAACCTTGAAGGCCCAGTATGCTTAGATCACACTAAAGAATGAGAAATAGACGGAGACATGGAGTGATTTTTCTTAGTACTCCTGTTTTTTCTAAATAACGAAATAAAGTCCCATGATGATTTTTTTAAATATAATTAAAAAGAAAGACACAGAGAGCAAGTGTATATGCCAAATATTTTGAAGAAAAAGGTTCCAAAAAAAAAAATCATTTATCATTGCACAAGAGTTGTTCTGTTCGAATTCTCCTTAAATTAGATGGAGTCAACAAAGAAAATGCATTTCATTGATTGCTTTATTTTCACTTTGTAGGCAAGGAGATTTCGTACCTTGTTAGGGTTAGGGTTCGTAGTAACGATAGAGACAAGAAATCTACGAAGAATACAGAATTGGTTAACGGATTGGAGATGGGAAAAGAACTGGTGAGTAACTATTTGAGTAACAAGCGATAGAACTCTCGGGGTCTCAACTTAATTGCCAGTATCCAAGAGCCTTGTCAGGTGTTAGGTGATCTCGAGTGAATTCGAGACAGGCTCGAAGATCCCAAGCAAACACTTGATTCAAAGTCGTTCACAAGTTCAGAGAATTCTTCAAGTTCCCTTGCGTTTAAAAAGAGAATTCTTCAAGTGGTTGTAAATCCAAAAGTCCTTTTTATTGTGAAATGAAGGGCTATTTATAGAGTTGCCAGCACACGGGTCATGTGTCAGGCACATATTTTTGGGAAAATTTTCAAAAATACCCTTAGTAAAAGAAAAATTCCTAGTTTGCCCCCGGTTATCCGGGTAATACCCAGATCATCCAATTCTTCTAACCACCAATCCAATCACTCAACCGATTTGTATTATAAGTTGTCTCCCACGAGCCTTCTGCCCTGGGAATCGTGATGACACCTTTCAGGTTATGTTTTTCGAAGTTTTCACTATTCGTTCATTATTTATTTATTTTTGCCTCATTCTCTTTAATTAATTTAATTTATTAGGTCAAGTGTAAACCCTAGTTTGTACTTGGGTCTACATTTTGCCCCTTGCACGTGAGTCACACCTTTCTGAGTGAGTCACGTGCACAATACTTCAAATCGTTGAATCCTGCTTTATTTTCTGAATAATTATCTAAGATTTAATATTTACAAGTTTCAAAGGATGAAGTTCTTTAGGAGAAGGAACCTCTTTGGAGGCGAACCCCTAAGGGTTGGTCCCTAAGAGGGCTCTCTTAGGATTCCTCATGCAATCTTTTGTCAAGTCTCTCCGAACCTTATTCCATCTCATTGCTTCCTTAGTTTTCTAAAAATCGAAGTCTTTCATTCGGATGTCACTTTACGTCATTTGTGAAAATGACTTATTTTCGGGATATCCTTTGGAACTTCAAGATGCCATAGTTAATCTTGAAGGCCAAGCTTCGGAAACTTGAATCCATGGCTTTAAACCTTGAAGTAATGATGGTATCGAAGATAGAGGCTTAGGATTCCGCTATTACTAGCTTGGAAGCTTTAGCTATGCCCTTTCTTCAATTTGATACATCATGGCCTTTAGATTACGATAATTTGTAATCTTTCGTTTCCTCATCACTTTTTTGCAGATGGAAAGTGTAACTGAAAATTAAATACTTCAGGGTCAAGTATCTCATCACTTTTTTTTTGCGATTGGAAAGTGTAACCGTTACTTTTAAACTTTGAAAGTTTAACAATCTAGTTGAGGGCTGATTAATTAGGTACCTTATCTACTTTTGAAGTTGAAAGTATAACTTTTTCAGGTCGAGGGCTGATTAGTCAGGTATCTCGTTACTTTTGAAGTTGAAAGTATAACTTTTCAAGTCGATGGCTGATTAATCATGTGCCTCATCACTTTTGAAGGAAAAGTGTAACTTTTCGGGTTCAAGGACTTGTAGTTGGTCGGGTGCCTTAATTACTTTTAGAGATAAAATGTAACTTTCAGATTCGAGGACTTGTAGTCAAGATGTCTCATTACTTTTGAAGTGGAAAGTATAATTTTTCGGATGCCTCGTCACTTGAGTCATCCAATTTCTTGGTAAGTGTAATCTGCGATGACTTACCCACCTTTAAGAGTGGACCACCATCTTGGGTGAATTTTTAATTCGTCAATTTTTTTGCCTCCTCCGTTGGTAATCCATTTTCTTGGCAAGGGATACTGCTGAGGACTTAAACCTCCATTTTCGGTGAACCATTATCTTGGGTGAATTTTTAATTCGTCAATTCTTGTGCTTCCTAGGGGTCGTACCCTAAGAGGAGCACCCTTGAGTTCTTCTTCTTTTGTGTATTTTTTTCGTTCTTGTCCTTGTTTTGTTCAGTAGTTAATCTTGCATCAAGAAAGAAACTTCATCGAATAAGTGTGAATAGCTAAACCCTTAGTGGATTCTTGAGCTCAAACATCCTTTAGGCCCTCTTGTGGGTTTACTTCTTGGCCACTTTCAATATTGAGTTTGTTAACCTTTTCAACTAAATCATCCTCTCAAAGGGAGACCATTTGAAAAGGGTTCATTGTACTCGTTTGCCAAATCTAGAGGATGGGTTGCCGAAAATATTTCTTTATAAATATTTTTCAGTTCCCTTTATTTGAAAACAGGAATTATGGAGTCTATCATGCCCCAAGTCTTCTTTACTTTGAGAAATCGAAAGTAAAGAAAACTTCTTGAAATATTCTTGAATTATGTCATTTATAAATGTGCATTTCTCCTCCCTAGGATATTCTTGGCACGAAAGATATTGTTGTTGCAGTACATCTGTTTCTTTCTTTATTTCGGGCCAATAATACCATTAGCACTGTCGTTTTCAATATAACCCAATATCTGCTAATCCATAGTTTCTTCATGCACTTGACCCTTAAGAGAGGGAACTCCTAAGGGAGCTCTCCTAGGATACCTTGGTGTAAAGCTTGTTGACATGGTTGTTGTAACATCTTTAAGCCTTAGTTTTGACCTCAGCACTTCCTTGGTAATAATCGTGATCAATTATGTCTTTCCTCTCGGTAAGATTCAATCTTCTTTAGACCTTAGCATCATCATATTTATTGGGTTGCTCTAACTCAAAGAGCTCTTCCGTGTGGTGATCCGGTGTGCCACTTAGTGATTCTCAATTATGTTTATTGAGTTCCCAATACATTTGTGTCATCCAGTTTGATTCCAAGTGAAGTTGACAAACTCATGCATAGTACTAAAAAAGATAAAATGATTACACAATTGTCGGTGTATGAAAATTTAAAAAATAAAATTACGAGGGTACATCCATGTTATACATGTAATTTGTTAATCATAATTTTGTATTCTATATACTGGCAATATGTAATAAAACCTTTTTATTTGGTGTCCGACTTCAATAAACATATTTTCTCGGGTAATTTTGAGAAATCATCTTCTTTTCACAGGACGTTTTATATATTACCAAAACTTTAAGGTAAGTTTCTGTAATTCTTTGCTCTTCAAAACCATCCCTTTATCGTCTAATGAATAAATTGAGAGGGCTATCGGAACCGAATGAATTTAGCTAGTTAGAAATTGAAGACCGACAGCCATGATAACATTTACATGCATTGCTCAATCTTCTTCTCTCTCCGCTTTGTGTGCAACACCGAAGCTATATATCATGTTTTACATAAACTGTTTGTTACAAATTCAATATAAGGGGACCTTTCACTACTACGAATTTTGTTATTTATTTCACCATTTTATTAATCCAAATTATTTTGTTTAGACTTCTTGTTTACAACATACGTGACACTAAAAATTATGAATGCCACGAGTCGAGCTGCTTTTGAATTGTTAGTGTTGTATTATTATTAGGGACAGATGTCATGTATAACGTATAGTCTCCAATAAATGAGAATAATTTTATAATGTTTTTATTTCACTTTAAATCATATTTTTTAAAATGATAACAAATTTAACTTCTCATATCACTCTATAATCTTAAAAAAATTAAAGCAGAAATTTATCTTTAATGTTAACGGAAAATATCATTAATACTACTTGAAATTGAATCAGTTTAAAAGAAGGAAAAAGAAACAAGCTTATGAATTGTAGAGAGGATAGATCCGGAATGAAAAAAAGTAAATTTTAAATTATAAGATTATTATTGATTTTTTAAAAGTTAACGTGCTTTAAACTTAAAATTAACACTATTTATTTAAATTATGAAAATAATAAATCTTATAAATTATAACTAATACTCCTTTTTAGGTAGTTTATAATGCATAATTATATTGGCATAAACTAAATAAATTTATATCAATTTTAAGTTTAAAAATATTTAAAATTAATTTTTAAAAAATTAATATTAGTCTTATAATTTAAATAGAGAGAATAATATATAAGTCAACGATGACCGTGGACAAAGAGAGCAGGGACGGAAAAGTCTCATCTTCCAAATAAATTTAATTTTTATAAAAAATCACCAAAAAAAAAACTAGGTTTCACTTGATACATAATCTATATTATTAAGTGACTTTCCGGAGATAATAATAATAATAAAATAATATATTTTACGATTTTATATGTCAACTCATTTATTACGAATTACGTAAATAACTACAACCGGTAATATTTTAACGATATATTTAATATAGTTGATCAACTTTATTATTTTACCCAATCTCAAATATTGATAATATAATTCGATAAAATAAAAAAAATTGAAATACAGAGCAGAACTCTAGTAATAATTCTAACACAAGCCGCTGCCTATTAATTTAATTTCAAGGACATTTGCGAGTTTGGTTATGAGTCTTGATGTTGAAGTAGCAAGGGCATGCCTCGTAATTTCCATAAGTACCCGGGGGAACGCAGTTGCACTCATTGCAGCAGCTCCCACAAGCCCTTGCGCACAAATTTGGCCTCTTAGATTCTTTGCACCTTCTGCTGCATTCTGCTGGGCAATCTATTTTGGCGGGCGCAAGAGGACTTGGTGCGGGCGCAAGAGGACTTTGTGCGGGCGCATAATCATCTATAGACTGCAAAATCCAAATTTTATATACGTAATGACAACATTATACTGTATGGTAGCATATGTAATTAATATGCATAGAATGGTCATATCTGTCCTACAAAAAAGAAGAAGTTGATATGCAAGTATTATAGAGAAATAATAAATTGTTGGCTTTGAAAAGAATTATGATGATAAAGTTGAGAATATATTGTCATTTAATAATATTATCACTAAAAAGGAATATTGTAAGAAATTCTTTAGAAGAAATAAAAAAAAGAGAGAATTTTTTTTGTAGGATGAAGGGAGGGAGTATTAGTTACCGATTGATGGGCACCATTGACGAGATGAAGCAGCACAAGAGATAGAACTAGTGATGCTGCAGCAAATGCTCTTGCCATTCTCTTTTCTTTTAATTGCTAGAGTGGAGAAAAAAGAAAAGAATAAGATGTGAATATGAAGTTATCAACTGATGAGTTTATATAGAGAGAGAGATTGAGATCTGAGAAGGTTAGAAAGGAAAAATTATTCAATATTTTTGGAGTATTGTCACGTGGTATTCTAAATCAATTACATACTATTATTTCAGTATGTACAGTGAGCTTAAATATAAAAGACTTACTGCACATGTTAAAATGACAATATGTAATTAGTATGTGACACTATATGACAATACCTCAAAAATACTGAATAATTTCTCGTTAAGAATGAATCATATATATATATATATATGGATGGGCTTTCACTATGCATAGAGGCTGGCAGTCACATTATGAAAACCAAACCTCAATAAAATAATTAACGGTTAAAGTAGTGGTCAAATTATTTGGACCGACCAAGGTTGGTTCCCTTCTTTGTCGATTATTAATTAATTCTCTTCTCCTACCTATAAGCTAATTATCTAATCAAATAATCTCTCTTTCTTTTGCAAACATTAGATTCGAATACAGATGGATTTGGGGGGCACCCAAGATGACTGTGCAGTTGTTTCTCATGGAACGGTAATAACTAGGCAGGTGCACGCATAGCGTATTAGTTAGCTGGCTGGCTCATGTGTCTGCCTGCCTGCCTGCCTGCACCTCATAAACTTTTTTAAAGCTTTCGGTTAGTTTTTCTCATGTCACGCGGAAGGGTAAAGTAGGCTGTATTGGCTGCCTCATACTTCTAATTTTCTTTTTCCTAGCTTGTTATTGGATTCATCATGATGATGAGGTAATCAACTTGCTAGAGCCATTTGGTACGTTATCTTTATATATATTTTTTCCATTTAGGGATTTGATTTGCCCTGCCTGCCTGGGGCACAATTAAAATTCACTAGTAAGTGCAGGAAGGAGCTATTAAATAGACTAATAGAGACAGGAACAGGAAGAGGTGGAGGAGAAAGTTGGCAAATATTAATGCCTGCATGCCTGCCTGCCTACCTGCAATTAATTAATTATTCACGTGCATTGCACCCGTAATTAATTTCCAGACACAGCACCGCCCTTGCATGAGTTGCATCTCTCTCTCTCTCTCCCTCTCTCTCTCTCCCTCTCTCTCTATAGTATACTATAGGGCATTGTGTTTTTTAAGGGCTCGTTCTAAGAAATGTCGTTGCTACATTTTTAATAGATGTAAATAGTGGTAAAATTTGGGAGAATCATACATTTTTAGTAGATGCAAATATACTATTCTAATGCATAATTGGTGCATAAAATTTGGGAGAATGATAGATTTTCTCTAAGAATAAGCATTTACATTTACTCTAATTTATATATTATAAGATTAATATTAATTTTTTAAAAGTCAATTTTAAATATTTTTAAACTCAAAATTGAGATAAATTTATTTTATTTATGTTAATACAATCATAAATATCTTAAACTACTTTTAAAATACTACTAGTTATATAACATTTTTTATTTTAAAATTTTAAATGAATTATGTCAATTTTAATTTTAAAAATGTCTAAAATTAACTTTTAAAAAGTCATTAGTGATTTTATAATTCAGAACAAATAGAGTATTTTATTTAAACCATCTCTCTAGGTTAAGTCTGCCCAATTTCTTGAACACGATATAATAGCATCATGTTGCGGAAATTTTATTTTATTTTATTTCAAAATTTCTATTTTTGGAGAGTACAATATAATTTTATAATTAAATATATCATCACTGTTACAATATCAATAATTAATCAAACTTAATATAAGAGAAATAAATAAACTCACACAGAGTAAACAAACTTTTATAAAAAAGAAAATGCACTCATGTAAAAATTCAATCAAAAGGGTCATAATATTTCAGTATTAACCAATTATTAGGCTGCTAAAATTTCATCGGCGTCTCTTGGGGGCATTAGGCTCCTCCAAATCCAACGCGCCCATATATCAAAAATCTGATGGAAACTTCCAATGTAGTCACCGCCGCCCGTCAAACTGCGCGGTGCAACAAGCATCCATTTTTTCCTGGATTTGGAACATCTGGGTTAAGAAGAAATGTCACCCGTTAACTTGCTAGATCTCTTCTGGGTTTTTTTTTCCTCTGTTAGTTTTTAATTCTTCTTTTTTATTTTTCCTGTGAAATTTTGTTTTCTTTTAGAGATGACTGATTTATGGGATAATTTTAATTATTAGAGATTTTATTTTCCTCGCCTCGGAGATTATGGGTAGATTTTATATGCGTCCATCACTATTAATATAATTAATTTATTTTTCTTCCATAGGGATTAGGATAATATGAGCAAAGGTTTGAACGTAGTATTTTTATGATTTCAACGTCAAGACTCATGTTCCACTTTGATTTCCAGGCCGAATTATGAAAGTAATTGCAGGAGGTAGAATTTGTTTCTTACTAAAGTTTGATTGTTTCCTTAAAAGTTATGAAGCAGAATGCAATATGAAGTGTGTGTGTGGGAATAATTAGTAATAAATGATTGCTTGAATACTATACCAATAAATATATTTTACATTCTTTATAAATAAATTTAACGGTCGAAAATAAAAAAAAATTCCTCAAACCGCTAGAAGTAAGGGCGGAGCCAGGAATCCTCCTTCGCCCGGGTTACAGCTTCCAACAGCCCCTTTCCTCACAACCCCTGGTTAACGGCGAACGCAAAGGACCAAGGAGAATAGGAAGAATTGAATGATTCACTATTAACCCGGGCTATAGCCTCTCCTCCTTCACAGTTCTATCAGATCTCTCAAACTGATTTTCTCTGCTAGAGAAATTTTTCTCCTCACAGTCCCTCCTCCTTCACCCGGACTACAGTCCACCCTAGCCCATGAGTGGCTCTGCCCTTGGCTAGAAGGATCTTATATGCTAGATCTTGTTTACTAAAAATAGTCAAATGAACAATTAGATTTGGGACAACTTTACATACACCACAACCAAATACTATATACGTTTCAACCGTTAAAAAATAGAACTTGACACGAATTTTTGTGTCAAACTCCATCTTTCAATGATTAAAATTAAAACATTGTACTTGATATTATTATTAGTATTATGCATTTATACTTATCTTTAGATTTGTGCATGAGTACGTATGTATGTTACCATGCATCATCTGCGTTTCTTGATCTATCTGCATATACCTTGAACACTTGCACCGACATACGCTACATGTATTATGCCATTTGTTATAATTTTTGCGGTCGCTTTTATTGATTTCTTACTCATTCAAATGTTTTAGATGGATTGGTGAAGTAAAATCTTTTCGCAATCTATAATTAGTTTCGATCTTGTTTGTACTTTTCTTGGTTCTTCGAGTTTTCTCTATTTAAATGAACACCTTCCAACATTTTTTTTAATTTTTTATTTAATCATTTTTTTGTTTAAAAAAAATTAGGCAGCGGACCCGATTAAGCCATCCGGGCCGGGCCAAATTTTGGTTAGTCTAGCTTTTTTTAAATTAAAAAAATAAAGTTCAAAACTCTTTCTTTTTTATGAGCGGGCCGCCCCACTTTGCTGGATCTACATACAAAGCTGACGTTTTTAACCTATCCCACATTTTCTGTCGGCCATTTCCACGTATGTCGAAATGGACCCGTACGAGTTAAAAATCAATTTTTTAGCGTAGACCTGAAGACATATGGATAATGGATAGTATCATACACCTCCATTTCGATAAGTAATATGAATATATTTAATTTGACAATATAATTATAAATATTATAATATATTTAAAAAATATAATTAATTAATTATAAAATTTATTATTTTTAAAATTTAAATAAATTATGTTAATTTTAATTTTAAAAATCAATATTAATTTTATATTTTTAAAACTATCAAAATAAAAAATTTGAAATACAACAGTCAGCTGCTTAAAAGAATACATTTCAATCCAAAAACACCCCGTCCCCTTAATTGTACTCTCTAATTCGTAATTAAGACGCAATCGAGCTCTGTGAGTTGGACACCTGGACTCAAGATTGTTCATATTCGGCCTAATACAAAATAATCAAGTTTGAGTTCAGACTCGGTCCATTCAAACCTATAATAATTATGCCTAAACTCAGACCAGAAAATGAAAATTTTAATTTTAAATAATTCATTTAAAATTTAACCAAATATTGTTTAAATTAAAATTAGTGAACTATTTGATAGATACTACATTATTATTATTATTTATTATTTGAATAGCCATATATAGTCCACAGTTCACACTGCTGCTGACTCGAGTTCTTGTTCACTAAATTCAGATTTGTGTTAATTAAGGTAAGGTCAGGGATAACGTGGTCATGACGACTTTTACCCAACGCACCAACCGTTAATAATTTTCATATCATTACAATTTACCCATATCAACCCCATAAGTTATGCATATTAATTCATGTAACGGCTAATATAGTAAATTATTGTTAAAAACAAAATTATTTTCTTTAAAATTAAAATAAATTCAAATCACAATTTAAAATTTAAAATTTTACAAATTAACTAAAATCAAACTTAAATAATAAGACTCATTTTTGTTTGAAAATTTAAAAAAAATAATAAAATAACAAGAATGTTTTTTTAAAGGAAGACTTGTGTGAGTTGTAAGAATCGTTTTAATTACGACAGTGATTCCATTGTTCCTTTTGATGATAAATAAATTAGAACGAAATAAGAGAATTATAAATTACCTATTTATTTATAAATTTAAAGAAAATTCAGAAATATTTAAAATATTTTCTTAAACAAAAACTTGAGTTAATTATAAGCTATCATTTTAATTGTAATTTTCTTGAAAAGATTATCTAATTAACCGTAAATACTGCGATAATAATATAGTTAAGTGGAGTAATAGCTGTTTTTATAGATAATGAAACATTTTGTTTTCTTAAAAATTATGTGTTAATTTTAGAAATATATTAGTTGAGTTAATAAAAAACAAGTAAATATTTTTTTAAAACTATATGTTAATTCATTAAATTATTTGCGATACACGTAATTAATCACAAACACAATTTTTATTTTTATTTTTTTTTTGAAACAGAATCACCAACACATCGACGTATTTTCTTTTGGGTGGTTGTGGCATGGCCATGCATGCAGCGTACTTTACCTCAGTCTACTTCTTTCGAAAATGAAGTATACGTGTCAAAAACTATTTCTTCATTATTCTGGCATAGGACTGAGTCAACATGACTTGTTCCAATCATACAGTTGACTTGGTTGGTCTATTTTATCCTATTGACCCAAAATATTATTGGAGGAATAACTAAGTTCTAATATAAATGATGATCTAACCAATTAAGTAAGGCTCTTTTTATATTTATTTGAAAAAATTATTTATAAATTTTATTTTTATAAAATATAAATAAAATAAAATAATATATTTTTATTTTTTTTATAAATAAAGTTAGCGAATAATTTTTTTTGTTAAATTTAAAAATTTTCATTAAATAATTTTTTTTATTTACAATAATTTATTTATTTATTTGGGTGACACTTTTCATACTTCAGTGACGCTATTTGAGCATTAATTTCTCAAACCTGGTTGCATTGATCTAGTCTACTCCATTATTAGTATTGAAAATTATATGTAGTGGTAGACTACACAGTACACAAAAAATAATGTTCAACAATAGTTTCCGTGAGCTGAGGATGGATAACACAGTAGATCCAATCGATCATACACAACTTCTAGCTACGAAGTACTATAACTAACGTGATCATATACATACACGCACATAATTTAACACGCAAATATATTTTAATACCCATCCATATATTAACAGCTAGTTTCTGTAGCAATATTGGGTAGCACGCTTCCGGCCATGACTTCGAGGTTTTAACATTAAAAATCAATATCTATTTATATAGTTATGTACTATTTCATCCTTTTAAATTATATCATCTTTGTTAGTTTTTAAAATTTAATTAAAAATTAAGATAATTCGTTAAAAATTATAAAATAATAAAATTTATAACGAGTAATATTTTTTAAATAATTTATAATATTTATTATTGTATTAATTAAAATTAAAAGAGTTTATGTCAATTTTAAATTTAAAAACCTGTTAAGTTAATTTTAAAAAATTTATAATAATAAAATAATATGAAACGAAGAGAATATATATTATTGTAAGATTAATCTTAATTAGTTAATTCTCTTAAATTGGAGGGTGCAAATCGGGCGAAATTTAGCATGGGCTTGGATGATTTGTACCATGTTTTGTGCATCTCATATTTAGTTAGTGCATACTTAAAGAATTAAAATGGTGTACAAATTATTAATCATAAAAATTTATATTTAAGCCTTGCAAAATGATATATATCAATACCAGATTCATCATTTACATCTAGTACGATTGTGTATTAGATTATTTACGCTAAAAATTAAAAATTGAACTAAATATGGACTTCTTAATTAAATAGTCTGTGTAAGGTATAATATACCAAAATTAACTGGCTAAATATGGGTTTTCTTAAATAAAAGAGGGGCAAGTAATGTAACAACTAAAATCTAATAATGGAGAAAGGTATTTCCATGGTCCATCCCCAACTGGCTTAACAAAAACAAATAGTCCAGCCCCTAGTAACAACCAACAGGGGGAGGGGCTTTTTCCCTCTCCTTTCTCTTTCTTTGCCCTTTTTCTTCCGCTTTCCATCTTGTTCTTGAGAAATAAAATTAGAAAAAGAAAAACAAAAAAGAAAGATTGGGTTGACCATCACAATTCACACCCCATCCTCCTCGGTCCTCTCCTTCTTCCCTCCTTCCTCTTATCTGCTACAACCTTTCCTCTTGTAATCTCATCATTACATTTTCTCTTTCCTTGTATATGTTATTTATTGAGTTATCTGATGGTTTTGTTATTATGATCATTTGATGATTCTTTCTGGTTCTGCCCAAAAAGAAAGATATGGGGAGCTGTTTTTCAACCACCAAGATCAGTGGGTCGAACAGTAATACCCCTTCCACTGCCACCACCGGTGCCGGGAGCAACCAAAATCAACGCAAGGGCAAGACAAAAACACCCTCTTCAGCAACAACCACAAGCGCCACAACTTCAACTAAAAAACAAGAAATTAAAGAAACTCACGGGAATAGTAATCAGCAACAACAACCGCATAAAAAATCTCAGCAGATTAAGCCCAGAGATAAAACGACCTCCAGGCGTCAATGCGGGGTAATTCCTTATGGGAAAAGAACCGATTTTGGGTATGAGAAAGATTTTGATAAGAGGTACAGGATTGGAAAATTGCTGGGTCACGGCCAATTTGGGTACACCTATGTTGCAACCGATAAGAGTAATGGAGATCGTGTTGCTGTCAAGAAAATTGACAAAAATAAGGTAATTTTTTTTTTCTTGATTTTGGGTTTGGCGGTGTGTTTTGGTATTTTTTTTCCTCCTCATAATTCTGGCATTTTTTTTGTCCTTTTTGACGGAGTGCCATATTGGGCTTAATTGGGAATCTTATTTTTTTCTAAATTAGTCACAAACGTAGAATTGTCGGAAATTGAATTCATTGTTATGGTCAAAGGCTCTTTAGATTGTCAGGTTCATTAAGGTTTGTGTTTTCATCAATTAGATTGCTGCTAAGTAGGTGAAAGCATTGAACTTTTTGGTATTGGCATTTGATCCAAAAATTTCTGAAAAGAAAATGGTTAACGTCCTATGGAATATTCACCAACTTCCTTATGGACGGATTCTTGGTCCACATATTTTAACCAAACACACACGATTTGGTCAATTTCCAATGATTCAATGGCAGTTATCTGTTTAGTGGTTTTTGATATTTGATTCTCTTGAGCAACCTTGCCGGATAGTGGAATAGTAGATGGTGGGTCGGTGAAGGGTGTGAGAATTTTTACAAATTCTAGCATATCAAGCGGGTGTGTGAATTTATAACTTTTTCCCAGCATATCAAGCAAATTTGTCTCAACTAATGAAGTTAATGAGCTATATAACAAAAAAGCACATAATTGATGTTGAATAACAAAGTTATCTTTCTTTTTGATTATTGCTTGGTAAACTTGGAGTTTCCCTCCATAATTGTATCACTATAGTGATGGTTGAAGATGGTAATAATTCAACAGGTCCATGTAATATGTTAGTTGGGTTTCTGTTTCCTATTTTTATTGTTTCTCATTTCTTTGCAAAAATAAGCTAGCGGCACCACACTCAATGAAGTGTATTACAGTATGCAGATTTTAGAAATGATGCGTTATTAATCAGGTGGAACTCTTGGCTGGATCTCAGGTAGTAACTGACGTGTTTCAGACTGTCTCGTTAGTGATTGCCCACATAGTCCTTTGCTTTGTCATTAATTGCGATAATTAAATTTTCTCTTCCAAATCTGTTGCCTTTTAGCTTGCTTCTAATTTGCTGCTTGTTAATTTTTCATCTTTTGTGGTCAGTTCCTTGCCGTTTCATTGATCGTGGGATATGATTTCCTCTTTAGTGTCTTTATTGACTCGATTATGGGAGTTTTTAGTAAAATTTCTATTACTGACTTGCATTTGGATTGGAGGGGCAGCATCATTATATAGGCCTTTGTACTTTTCATATGTTGTTTAATTTGGAGGTGCACATGTCTGAGCCTTTAGTACTTTTTCTCCCTTGTAATGAAGCTTAATTTCTATATATATATATGGTCTTACATACAGTATATGTCTTGAAGGTAGATTAATACTGAGGCCTAAAAAATTTAAGCAAATTATGATGGAAGTTCAGTTCGATTAGAAGGGTTTAAAACTTTACTCGTCGCTATAATGTGTTGGAACAAATTCTTGCATTTTTTTGGCAGATGATCCTTCCTATTGCTGTTGAGGATGTTAAGCGAGAAGTCAAGATTTTGCACGCCTTAAGTGGCCATGAGAATGTGGTTCAGTTTTATAGCGCATTTGAAGATGACTCTTATGTTTATATAGCTATGGAGTAAGTATTGCTACTTCATGCCTTCCCATAATCCTTCTGAATTTTATCCTTTTCACACACACACACACACACACACACATGCACACACACATTTATATTTTAAATTGCTTTTATGATAACACTTTGTTTCTAAAGGTAATTTTTTTCTTCCTCTGGTCAGTTGTTTGAGTTCTCCATAATTTGACTGTATAGTTCTTGATGTCATTTGTTTTAGGTTATGTGAGGGTGGTGAATTACTGGACAGAATTTTGGCCAAGTAAGTACTCTTATCTTCTGATAAGATGTCTAATCAGCAGTGTGCACTTCTTTCTCTATGATGTTCTTTCTGATAAAAAGAAACATGACTATAGGAATTACCTATAATTTGCTCTAATCAGAAAAGACAGCCGTTATACTGAGAAAGATGCTGCAAGAGTTGTTCGACAGATGCTAAAAGTTGCAGCTGAGTGTCATTTACATGGTTTGGTGCACCGTGACATGAAACCAGAAGTATGCACGAACTAGATAGACTTTATAAGTTGCCTCGTTTTCCTTATTTATTCATATGTATCTTTATTTTTTTGCTTTTTGTAGAATTTTCTTTTCAAGTCACCAAAAGAGGACTCACCATTGAAGGCAACCGATTTTGGTCTGTCAGATTTTATAAGACCGGGTGTGTAGTGCTCTTTTGTCTGTTGATCTATTTATTAATCAAGAAGCCAATTTACTTCATAAAAGTACTTTAAATTGAAGATGGATATGATCTGATTGCTTAACATATAGCTGATGATCCTTTCTGGACAAATTCTAATTTCATAGATTGTCGCTCATACTTTGAGATTGTTATAAACGTATACTTATTCCCTTACCAAATCTTTTGTAATCAGTGTTCCCGGACCTTAGTGTTTTTGAATTCTGAATAAAAAAATTGATAACTTAATACAGGAAAGAAATTTCAAGATATTGTTGGTAGTGCCTATTATGTTGCTCCAGAAGTATTGAAACGGAGATCAGGCCCCGAGTCAGATGTCTGGAGTATTGGTGTAATTACCTACATTTTACTTTGTGGGCGGCGTCCTTTCTGGGATAAAACAGAGGATGGTATATTTAAAGAGGTGTGACACATTCTTTTTGTTTTCTCAATAGTAGCATTTCCTCTTGTGTTCAGCTAGATGAATTGTCATAGTTTCTTCACTTTCTCGGCTTTGGTACAAATACTACTAATGCATGATACCCATGTAATTACTAATTAGTTGTTTCACATGTCATTCCCTCCTTTATTGTTCTTCAAGTTCATACATTCCATCCTCCTGTTTTTATGAATCGTACTCTCTTGTTGAGTTTCTGGTTCACGATCCTTAGAAATTTTAGAGTACGGAGTACATATTATATTGCCTTTTTGTTGCACTCTGTTTTTGATACCTTTTTGGTGGATCATATCCAAGAAATATATATATATATATATATATATATATATATATATATGACATTTTGATGATGTTTCAGTTGGTTAAGTAGCTGCACATTCTGTAGGTTGTTTGGCATTCCCAGCATCACAGGCATAGGTTTTTGGTCGGTAATATCATAGAAATAGTTTTGAAATATTAATAAAATCTAAAGCTGGTTAAGTAGCCGCGCAATCTGTAGGTTGTATGCAGAGAAGATGACGTGATTTTATAGCAGGCCCTTTAAGCTGTAGGATGAAGTCATTACTTGAGTATCTCAATATTGTGCTGCACTGATGAGCTTAACCAATTTAAGATGCTTGACTGTGGTGTGTTGGTTTGATTGTGGACCTTTGCTGCTTATGGTGTTAAATGATTTTGGATTATCAAACTTTCTCGATTATATTTCTTGCAACATAGAGGTGGTATTGTACTATTGTCTAATTAACCTGTAAGTTCTGGCATCCTGGTGGTATGACTTGGTTGGCAACCTGTAACCTCTGAGGAGTCTTGAGCTTCTTCCCAAATCGATGTACCATACTAATCCAGAACTTCTTATATCAACTTAGACTTTTTTCTTTTTTTCCTCCATCTATTTCTCTAATTCAGTTTTCTACTTAACAGGTTTTAAGAAACAAGCCTGATTTTCGCCGCAAACCATGGCCAAGCATAAGCAACAGTGCCAAAGATTTTGTAAAGAAATTGCTAGTGAAGGATCCGCGTGCTCGACTTACTGCAGCTCAGGCTCTCTGTATGCTTCTACTTGTCTTTTCGCTGCAAAGAACACCATTTAAATATAGAAGATGGATATTTGGAATCAGTAGCCTTAGGACAACTATCTAACCATCGTTTTGGGACCATGTCTTTTTTTTAATTATAGATTTAAATTGTATTTGATGCTCTGAACCTGACATCAATCGATTGCTCTGTGCTTTGTGCTTAAACAGTAGTACTCATATGTTTTGTACAACTATGCATGGACAAAGTACCAAACTGCCAATTTTTATTTTATTCTGTTGGGGTCAGCTTGAGCTCCCATTTTCTCAAAATATAAATCAAGTGCATATATATATATATATATATATATATATATATATATATATATATATATATTACTGGTTGCCACTAATCATCTTCATCCACTATATGTCAGCACTACTGCGCTAGTAAGCCATGTTAGGCTCTTCATTTTTTGTTCCTATATTTCTGCCAGTATCTTGAAATATATAATTTTGTCAGCACACCCATGGGTTCGAGAAGGGGGTAATGCCTCGGAGATTCCTCTGGACATTTCTGTTTTATTCAATATGCGGCAATTTGTGAAATACAGTCGCTTGAAGCAGATTGCTCTACGGGTACATTTTTTTTTTCCTCTAGAAACTTTATATGACAGAGTTCCATATAGTACAAATATTTAAATGATATCAAAAGAAGACTTTATTATGCCACAGGCATTGGCTAGTACTCTTGATGAAGTGGAGTTGGCTGATCTCAGAGATCAATTCCATGCAATTGATGTGGATAAGAATGGCGCTATTAGTCTTGAAGAAATGAGGCAGGTGTGTTCTATTTTACGCTTAAATTACAGAAAGATCAGTTTTGCGGAAATAGTTCTCTGTATCTTAGATTCGGAGTCAGATTATGCGAAGTGTGGAGCTTTACATTTTTGTAAACTTTCAAAAATTACATTGGTCTTACATGCATGGTTTTAATTCAGGCCCTTGCTAAAGATCTTCCTTGGAAGGTGAAAGAATCACGTGTTCTGGAAATTTTACATGCGGTATGTCTACCCTACGAAGAGGAATTCTTGAATTTTTGAGGATTTTCATTTTATTATTAATATCCATACTGTTTTCTTCAGTGGAAGGTGTAACATATTTATTCCTCGGTTTTCTAAAACTATAAACAAGAAAATTGAGTGAGCATACAATTTTGAAAGAATCAAGGCTTATCTACTTTGGAGAGATATATTGGCTTATTAAGGCTTTTCATGGTCAAGATATTCTTTTTCATTGAAAGCCTTGTTCTTCTAGTTGTAGATTCTTTTGCCTAAAAAAATAGTGATGTAGCATTTCCTTTGAAGAGTGACCTAATTGTATTCAGAAGTTCACACAATGCATTGTTGCACTAACATTAACATTTATGAATATTTTTCTACTACAAACACTGGCTGCTGCTAGTCTTTACACTTCAGGAAGCTTGACATCTTTCTGTACTTCACAGTTTTGAATAGCATCATTCTGATGTAAGTTTTTGTTTGCTCGAGGCAGATGGACAGTAACACTGATGGACTAGTTGATTTTCCTGAGTTCGTTGCAGCCACTCTTCACGTCCATCAGTTGGAGGAACATAACTCAGAAAAGTGGCAACAAATATCACAGGCTGCTTTTGAAAAATTTGATGTTGATAAAGATGGATATATAACTCCTGATGAGCTTAAGATGGTAAGCTTTTTATGTCTTGCACTGCATTCTTGACTGATGTTTTTGAATTTATCTTTTGCTTATCAAACTGTAAATTGAGCCTGCCATTTGGCTCATTAGCTGTGATCCAAAGCCAAATCAGTCTTACACTTGGGGGTTTCACGGTTATGTTGGGAAGGTTTTTGAGGCCAGTACTCAACTAAACCGAGATGGGTCTGTATTTGCTGAAGCTCAAACAAAATCAACTGAAGCCAATGGCTTGGCTTTTGGTTTGGTCGTTTTTGGTCGATCGGTTCTGATTGGTTTTGGCTGAAGGCTTCGTCATTCTCGTATTTCCATTTTGGACCTTGCAAAAAAACTCCGTACATAAATTTCAATTTTTTTGGTTAAAATTAAAAAAGGTATATAGGAATTGAAGGAATGAGGGAGATGTACAAGATTCCATTGTATTTTGGAATAACAAATGTTATAGATGGAATCTAAGAATGATGCATGGCCCAATATGCACCAACACCTGTTATTTATTGCAGTTTGGATCATACTTCAAATCATGTGATAAATTTGGTTCTTACTAATTTTACATAATGATTTGCAGCATGCGGGGTTAAGAGGCTCCATAGACCCGCTTCTAGAGGAAGCTGATATTGACAAAGATGGGAGAATAAGCTTGCCAGAGTTCCGTAGGCTTCTAAGAACTGCAAGCGTGAATTCAAAAAACGTGAATAGCCCAACTGCCCATCGAGGATCTCGGAGACAGTAGATCAGAATAGGGCGCATGTAATTTCTGAGAGGAAATGAGGGTAAGAGTGGTGGAGCTTGTACACTTTTGGGGGGTGCTCTGTTTAATAGTCTCGTCCGATCTCTGCTGGAACTTCACTAGGTAGTGATAAATCCAGCTAGGCTCACGAGCACGTGTGCTGTAGAGTTGCTTTGGCCTTGTAATGAAAATGGCTGTATGTAAACATGGTCATTCCGATAACCACAAAAGAAAAGATCATTTGTTTACATTCTTTCAAATGTTTTGAGTTTCTTACGAAGTGTAATGTGTGATTATAAATAAAATAGTAATGAGAATTGGCTGTATTAGATTCACTTTTATATTTTTTTTCATATGAAGGTCAGCCTTAGGAATATGCACACACACACACACATGGTATAATTCCCAATGAAGCAAATTTAATCTCAAAATTTTGGGTTAAATTACTTTGCAACGTGGTTGGGAAGTGATATTTTTATGGAATTTTTTAATATTTACATAAAAAATGTCATAGGTTTATAACGACGGTTTTGACCTATAGCGACAGTTTACATATAAAATATCAAAAAATCCTTTGAAAATATCACTTCCCTCAAATTATAGAAATCTTACAACTTATGACCACAATGAAGATTTTCAACTGCGTTACTACAAAGATAAAAAAAAAAAAATACTACTTTGATAACTGGAAAAAGAGAGAAGTAAATGATATATTACTGTTATAACGAACTGTTCGGTAAAGGCATCTGTTACACGTTAATATTTACATAACCAAGTTGAATAGATCATCAGACTTGGCCACCTCGTACAGTTGGAAATAATTTACAGCCACCAAATTCGAATCCTAATTAAGTTCCAAGAGAGGTGGCAGTTCTTCCTTCCTCAGAGACTTAACATATGTTTTCTGCACAAAAAGTAGACCATGCACTAACCAGTATCTGCACAGCCATCCTGGCAGAGTAAAATAAGGTAGTAATCGTCACAAGATGACCTAGTTTGCTAAAACAAGAAGTGGTGACTCACAACTCAGTACAGTATTGCAGTGATCAGAAGTATTGCAGGATACAAATGCTACCTTGAAAGGTTAGAAAGTTGAAATACATAATGCAGCGAGAAACTTTTCAGTTATTAGGCCTCATGGTGTCATCTACGCTATTAGAAGAGCTTTTCTGCAAATCTTGAGATGAGTATCTACTGCTTGAACAACTACTATCTATAATTCTCTTCTTCCCCTGTGGTCGCTTGCCCTTCCTATCTCCTGGTGACAACTCCTGTACAACACAAGGCACGTTTATATTTCCATCGGTGATCTGATTAATGTTTCCGCAACTACTAATAATAGAAACTGGACTAAAGTTTCACCTGCTACGCTGTTGACCCCGGAGTTTTAAGTTCCAGTTCTGTTACCACGTCACTAGAATTGTTATCTTTTGCATCGTTGTTACCAGGATGAGCATCTAATGACTTCTTTCTGCATTCTTGTTTGTTTGAAATATGGGAAGTGGATTCATATTCCATAGATGCTTGATCAATTTGCAGATTCACTGAACTCGAATATGGCATAAAAGTAGAACAAGGAATAGGAATGGCAACAGGGTTCTGATTTTCAAAGAATGAGAATGGTTGCATTGATGGGTGAATTGGAATTGGACGTGCAGGCATAGGTAGAGCTACTGGAAATGAGTAAGGTGGTGCCATGACAACCGAAGGATCAATGGCACCCCATGGATACATACCTGAGAGTCTTTGTTGGCACTGAACATATAGATTGTCAATCTCAGATTTAAGGGATGCTTTCTCTTCTCTTAGCTCATTCTTTTCCCGTGTCAGCTGTTTAGAAGCAAACAAAGCCAATGACATAAGCATCTATGTGCTAGGGGTGGGGGTGCAGAATCCTAAAATAAGGGCTATCTAGGAACCATCACCTCACGCGATTCCTCAGAAAGAGTGGCACACTCAGCTTTTAGTCTGTTGATTTCAGCAGTCAAATCCCTCAGTGTTTGGATTGTATCCGTAATGATGGTTGCCTTGTCATTTTTGGGTCTGTCTGGGTCTGCAAAAAAATTAAAAAATGTAAAATCGGGAAAATCAGAAGCAGACCATATATTGAAAGGAATGGAAACTAATTTGATAATACTCAAATCTCAAGGTTTAACACATGTTTTTTTTCTATATTTCATGTCGATAGTAGACTGATAGAGCAGTGGCACAGCATTAAAAGCGGAAGCAGGCGACAGATAAACATGTACAGGAACTGACGAACATCACCTAAGTGAAAATTCAAATAACCAAGATGAATGTTGGGTAAGCATCCCAGGACATCTCATCCCGTGACATATAAGACGACAAGTAACTGGTTAGAAGAAATTCTACTTGTTTAAATGCACTTGCTTTTATTTAACAACAAAACATTATTATTATAATATTTATTATTTTCTTAGTTTTGGGATAGAGATGCAACATTAAATTATTTTTAAAAGCATGTATAGACTTCCATCATTTGTGCTTATACCTGTTGTATCGAATAAAAGGATGAGGTTGTGTCAGTAATCTGTAAATCAAAGATAACTATGCAAGACATTCATGTAAGCTTGTCTTATGTACTTCATAAAATTGACCCAGTTTCAGTCCTTTTTCCCTTGGGTGCAAGTATTAGTCCTCGATGCTAACATAGGTTTCAGTAAGTATCCAACTTAAAGCAGAAAGGAACACATACCCCTCCTTGCCCGCAGTCTCAAAAGGCCATAATAGACAAAAGTAAGCATATACTTGCACTTCATATGAAGAAAAGGTACGATATTATAAGCTGAAGAAAAAAGAATAAATCACAAGCAGAAAACAATATACATCAAAGTGTGGAATTATTTACCTAGTGTATTTCCCAACTCAATAAATACTTCATTCAGCCTATCCCTTCTTAGTTTTTCACGATCTGCCTTCTGAACTTTTCTGGCAGCAACTGGATCCTTCACTTCACATTCAGTCCTCTGTCTAACAAAATTCGTAACAAAAGAGTAATAAGCAATAAAACAGAATTCATTTCAGTAGCTAAATAATGTACCGCAGATGCATTATAAAAACTGTATCACTTCTTTAGAAGGCTGAAATACTCGACACCAATACATACAAAGAAGGCCTATGTAATGGCAAATTCATATTCAATCCTGCTTCATTTCTACCGAGCAAGGCTGAAATACTTGACACCTATACATACAAAGAAAGCCTATGTAATGGCAAATTCATATTCAAGCCTGCTTCATTTCTACTGAGCAATACTTAGGTTTCATGTGTTGGTGACAAGAAGGGAATATAGTGTTCCTGTTCATAGATAAAGTTAAACAGAGGTCCCTTGTTGACCTAAAGACTTTTTCCAGCCTATGGTTTCTTCAGACCTAGTCAAAACATGTTCATCCATGGTTTTGCAAAATATTTACGAGAAAAGTGACCAGATTTTTGCTGATTAAAATGATTGCAAAATAACTATTATTTCACTTGTAGTTGAATTCATTTTGCACCTAATACAGATATCTTCGCTCCATGTGAGTATAAAACCAAAAGGTCCAAGATAATATTTTTGAACAAAAATATCTGATCAATGAATCGTTCAAATCATTCTAGCAGCTTTCAATTTGCATGTGCATGTGTCTACAGAAGTAAACATGATCCCCCAGCCCCACCCTTTCTCCCTTAAAACAAACAAGCATATATTAGGATTTTTTTTTCTCTCAGTATTGAATGAATAGGTGCTGGAAGAAAGTACTGATTTTGACTTCATACAAATAATGTAAATAACAAAGTTAAGGCCTCAAGAGTGTGATAAACAGAACAAAATGGGCAAAAGCTAGAATAACACTAGGCTTCATAATTTGGATGATTTTTTTTTATTTTTTTTTTGCAGTAATAACCGGTCAATGTTCCTGGCCTGCTTTTACAAAAAGATAAAAACTTCACATACAATAACTGAAACAAACACGTACACACACATGATAGATTTGACAGCTGGCAAAGTTCATGAAGTCCTCTAACCAAAGGCATCATATACAGAGACAATACTTCAATTTGTAAATTACACGCACGCATAATTTGCAGAAAATAGCTCATACTAAAGGGCTAAGGCCAGAATTAACCATCTATCTATCATATATTATAAGAATCGCAAAAGGGTAAAGAGTATAAAATACAGATAGATATATGCCTGTATATCCAAATTAAATCAATAATATCCATAGACAGAGAAGAAGGAAACCTCCATACCTGGATTCGGAATGGGAATTGGGGAGAGGTTGAGAGAAATCGTTGGTAGATTTCCACTCATTCATTGTTTACTTTAGAATTGATAATAACTGGAAAGGTTTAGCTGAGTCTAGGGTTTTCCTGCTTTCGGAAATCTAACTGAGATTTTTTATTATAAATATGAGGAACAATTTAACCGAAAAAAAGATGTACATAAATACATGAATGTAGCAGTAGAGAAAGAAAGTGATGAAACATCAGCAAGCAAAGACAATGTGCTCGGCACGAACCTCAAATACCGCGCCAATCATTCACGTGCACACCGAGTCCTTTGGGTCCGGGCGGGTATCTTTTTTCTTTTTTATTTGGATAAATAACGTTTGAGGATTTTTTATTTTTTTTTAAAACAATAAGAAAATGTTTGAAGAATCTAAATCATAATTTATGACTTGTTAATTGCTATTATTGTTAAAGGAGTTGACTTTCATCTTCTACTGGTTTGAGATTGTTGTACCTAATAGTTAGTTTGTGGACTTAATTACAGGAAAACTCAATAAAAACTCGTTAAGTTATTAAAAAATTATATAAATTATTTTTTTAATATCAATAATATTAATTTTTTAAATAATTGTTACTTATATGAGCTATATACATGTTTCTAGTTTATAGACAAAAATAAAATAAGAAGAAAGAAAATGTTGAACGAAAGCAATTAAAGGTAAAAACGTGTAGTCATCTACTTACACAAGTAAATCAAGGGAAGTAAGATAATGATGGAGGTGATTGAGCAGCTCAAACCTAATTCATCGATTCCCTATATATTAAACTTCTATCAAAGATTAAATTCATACAAACCAATTAAATTGTTAAAGATTATTGTTATGATATTTTAACAAAATAAAACATAATTATTTAAAGAAAGTTAATCCAAAGTAACAGCTTGTTGGCCACAACCGATTTTGGACTTATGTTGCAATAAGTTGGCAGAGCACCTTAAGGGAAAGATTAACCTTTCAATGAGAATCGGATAACTAATCTCGAAATTAATTCTCAGCTAAACCCTTCGAGAACACCTTAAGAGAAGTATCAACGCTTCATCAAGTATTTAACATTATAGCGTATCTTTTGAAGAGACTTTTCAAAATTTATTTATGAACTACTTCATATTCTTTTGAAGAAACTCACTAGTCCAAGATCAATTTTTGTAACTCTGATATTAGGAGAACTGGATAGCCTGCACGTCTTATGCGTGTATACAAGACATTAACATACATATTTAAAATTTCACTTAACCCAAAAGTTTAAACCAATTAAGTCTTTAACTCATTCATATATATTATTCATTCATTATTTCATTATTCCGTTTTATTATTTATTAGATATAGGACTCTAGTTAATTTATGATCTTGATGATTGAAACTCTGTTACGGATTGAAATAGGCTTTAATTGAGTCCTTAATTAATTAATATAAAATCCTGATCAGCCATCACATGACGCGGTTAAATTAAATATATGTAATAAGTAAACCCTAATAAGAAGAAAAAAATATAAGAAGATAAATTAAAAAGATACTTGGAAGAAGAGAGAATACTTATGAGAAATTACTATTGACTGCTTCAACGAAGCATCCATTTACAAAATTCATTGATACAAGAGGGAAGAAAATACTTTAAACTACTCAAAGTTGATTGATCGATTACCACAGTATGAACAACAGAGAGGAAACGATGAAAAATTGCAGATTGGTTTGACGAAGATAGTAAATGAATTAAAATACAGAGTTTGTAAGAAATTATTGGAAACACTAACATTTATATTTTTTAGTAAGGATGACGAGTTGACCTGTTCGGGGATGACTTATTTTTTTTTAATTTAAAGTTAAAATTTGTAGTAGATTTATAAATTAAAATTTTAGTAAATTTATAAGTCAAAAATTATAAGTACTGGTTGTGGATGTGTTATGCTAATAATGACTTGTAAGTTATAATAAAATACAAATATTACTAAAATGTTTTTTAATAAGAAAAACATTAGAAAAATAAAAGAGGGCATTTATGTCATTTCTTAGTCGTTGACTAACTTTAAAAAAAAAAGACTTGTAAATCATTTTTAACTTATAAGTACATAAAAAGTTGATCCCGAAGAGTTTTTTTGGCTTAAGTACTTATAAGCTAGGTTGACCAACTAATAAGTAACTCCCGAATAGGCACTTATTTTAAAATAACTCATAAATTATAATTTAAAATGACTTATAAGCCATATTAAGTGATAATTTATAAACAAAAGTATTTGGCATACTTTTGATTTATAAGTCAGAAATTAAATTCAAATAAAATGTGAATGTGTTTGGCTAAAATGACTTATAAGTTAAGATATGATGTAAACACTATTAAAATAAAGACAAAACAATTTTTATATTTGGTTAAATTTACTTATTTTAAAAGGATTTATAAGTCTTTTTTTAATAAGTCAAAATTTATACTTATTAAAAAAGACTTATAAATCAAAAAATAAGTTAAAAAATAAGTCCTCATTTAACACTTCAATAATAAAACAGAACTTATAATTAATTTGACCAACTTATAAAAGTTATTGTCGAACATGATAGTGTTGCTCACTATGTAACCCGGCAATGAACAAATGTAAACGAACGGAATGGGCGAAACTTGGTTAAACCAAAACTAGTTAACTTTCTTGGTGCTTTTAATATTTTATATTGATACAAAAAATTGATATTTTTATAATTTTTTAAAATATTTTTATATAAAAAATATTGTTATAGATTTATAATAACAGTTTTAATTATTATTATAAATCTATAATGACAATTTATATATAAAAATATAAAAAAAAACTGTGAAAATATCACTTCCCATGTAGTACAAGCCCCAAACGGGTATGGATCGGGTAGTGGTGACCGCTGATGAAAAATGTTTGGACTGCAGATCCATATATACTAATCGGCAATTCACACGTTCATCGGCAATTTTGAACCGGAAGGGAGGAGCAAGCAATTGATACTAATCGGGAGAAGAGCTAATAGTAGATTATGTGTATAGTTATTATAATAATAATAGTACTCCATGAATGAAGATAGTAACGTATAACGTCAATGGCCTGAGGCCTCGAATTCAACAGTTCGGATCTCTTCTCAAATTACTCAGTTCTCTCGATGCCGATATTATCTGCTTTCAGGTGCCCTAATCTCTCTTTCTCTCTCCCTCCATAATCGGGGTGTATATTTTTAGGCATAAGTAGTATTACAACAAGTATTAATGCTGATTTCGAATCCAATTTACAACTGAAAAATGTAGGAGACGAAATTAGCTAAACATGATCTGAGAGCAGATATGGTATGGGCAGATGGATATGAGTCCTTCTTTTCTTGCACTAAAGGCCGTATTGGCTACTCTGGTATGTACATTAACATTGTTTTCTACATTATCCTTAATTAAGTTGCCCCATATAATTTTTTTATCAAGCGTGTATACATTAAAGAATGGGTCTTTCCAAAACAAAGTGAAAGAATTGCTAATCCATTGAAATTCCATCTGGTTTATGTTGCCATTGGACTAATTTACTAGAACTCAAGTGTTTCTATGATTTTGCTACTATATAGTTTAAGATAATTGGGTTTGATTTTTGTCAGCATTTTTTAAAGAACTTAAGTAATTTGTTTCATTAAATTGGATTCTAAAGTTTGTTTGTTTTTTCCCTGAAAGCAAAGCAAGTACTCTTTTGGAACAGTAAATTTACTATACATGAAATGGAATTAGGAGAGAAGAGAAAATGCTGCAGAAAGCCTTTTCATAGAGTAGTAGAATGAAACCCAGGATGGGAAGTCACATCTCTTTTGGAGTGGAATCGGGAATCCTACTCTAAATAAGAATCTTTTGCATTAGCAAGTACACTTGATCAATCTGCAAATGAATCACATGGGCTTTACACATGGTTGCCAAACAATTTTATGAGAGAAATTTGACAGAAAGATTTTATAGTTATTATCATTATTTGGTCGTTCAAAGAAATAACATTAGTTACTAGGCATTCATTCTCTGGTTTTATGAGAATTGATAGAAAGAATCAATTTTTATGTTTTGATCTTGTGCATTGGTTACTCTTGCGTCGCCATTCCATTTTATTTCCTCATATATACTTTCTCATCAGGTTTTTAGATATAAACAATGTTTGACACTTGTCAAAAATAAAATAAAATTTGAACATTGTTTGATACATTGGTATCTTGTATGCCTGACTCATCAAGAGGTTTCTGCAGTGTATTGAGGATTCAGTTCAGAATACTTTTAAGTTCCGTTTGTCTGTGTATCTTCCCAATAAAATAAGATAGCTTTGTTCTTATTCATTTTTTTGCTTTGTTCTTGTTCATTTTTTCTATACTCATAACAGGTGTTGCAACATTTTGCCGTGTAAAGTCTGCTTTTTCAAGCAGCGAAGTGGCTTTGCCACTTAATGCAGAGGAGGGATTCACTGGTCTTTTGGAGAACTCTCAACAAGGGTTTGGAACTAGAAAAGATGATTCGTGCTCAATAGTGGAAGGCTTAGAGGGTTTTTCCAGAGACGAGCTTCTTAAAGTTGATAGCGAGGGGCGCTGTATCATCACTGATCATGGCCATTTTGGTGAGGAATGTTCTATTGATTGTTAAACCACCATGTTGGAGGATCCCTTAGTATGATATTGCATAAGAATCTGTGGAACTTGCAGCTAAATAAACTTAAGAATTCTACTACATGGACATTTACAATTTCTATTATTATTAAGATTGATGCATTAGATTTTGCAATTAGTTTAGGTTCAAAATCTTTTGTTTCATATTATTCACCTGGCTTTCATGTCTCATCTCAAATTACTTTTGATTGTAGAATTTGCTTATTATGTTCTAACGAATTAGTGTTCAAATGTGGAAGTTCTCTTCAACATATATGGGCCTCGGGCTGGATGTGATGATACAGAAAGAATCCAATTTAAGATGACCTTTTTCAAGATATTGCAGGTAATTTCATTTTTGTGGACACTACTAGGAAGCTGATCATTTATTTTGTTAGTGATTTTGAATTTAATTTTGGCATGATGCATAAAAAATATCCCATTTTCAATGCTGTTGTCTTCAACACAATTCCCTTACTTGCCAAATGTTTAAGACCGGTGATCACTGATCAGATAGGGAATGGCCCTATTTGAAAATATATGACTTTGGGTGGCATTCCTTGAGTTGTCTCATTCTCCAGGTTTGTTTGAGACTATAACAGGTAGCTGTACACGTGTGGTATCACATTGTATGTCCGAGTTCATAAGGTTGTAGCTGATCCTCATTAGAAGTTTGGATTTTGGTTGTTCATGATGGAGACTGAAGAATCATGCTAGTGTTGGGAAATATATGAAGGATGTTAACAAAAATAAGAGAGGGACTAATAGAATTATTTATATCATCTCTAAAACTTTTGTTTTGTTTCGAACTTTCTTTTTCCAAAAATAAGATAGGGATTAATAGAATTACTTATATCATTGTGAATGAGTGGGGGGCATATACCTTTTCTTGATTTCAGAAATCATTTTTGTAGAGAAGATGGGAGTCACTCCTGGGTCAAGGAAGAAGGGTTTTTGTTGTGGGTGATCTCAACATTGCTCCTGCTGCTATAGATCGTTGTGATGCAGGACCAGATTTTGAGAAAAATGAGTAAGCAGCTGACCAATTTTAGTGTAGTGCATGCTTGGACAACACATTACATATATGGATTGGAGTACTTCTTTTAATCATACTTGTAATAAAGTCTTTTCTTAAAATGTAATCTATATACCACGGTACAAACTTCTTGTAGGTTCAGAGGATGGTTTAGATCTTTACTGGTAGAAAATGGAGGCCCTTTTTTTGATGTCTTCCGATCAAAACATCCCGAGAGGTTTGATACGCATTTGACTTTAGTATTTATATTAAATTAAGAAAAAATTATTTACCATTTAGATTTCATGATTATAATATGTATTAGAAATTTCTTTTGATCCCTTGTATGCTATGTATGTTTCCATGTTTTCTTCTTCAGTTTATTTAATAGTTACATTTGCCTCTTTAACATGGTCAAAGTTTATGCTGTCCAATCTCTATGCCCTCCTGGATTATCTATTGTGTTTTAAGTTAAAGTTCCTTAAATTCTTGCTTACAATGTTAAGAGCTTGATCTTTTCAACAGAAAAGAAGCATATACTTGCTGGTCAACAAATTCAGGTGCTGAAATATTTAATTTTGGAGCAAGGATTGATCATATTCTCAGTGCTGGATTATGCTTACATGAAGAACACAGTTTGGAAGGCCACAACTTCTTAACTTGCCATGTCAGGGAGTGTGAGATATTGACCCAGTTTAAACGGTGGCAATCAGGAAATACAACAAGGTAAACGTCTGATTAGTTTGTTGTTTGCATAATAATGTGCTTGTTCTAGAAGTGAGTGGTAATTTTCAGTAAAGAACTTCCTCTCAATTCCTCTGGTTGTGTGCATAAGCATTCAGGCAATACATGGGTATGCCTATAGTTTTCCTGCTTTCTGGTCCTACTTTGTCCATTCATCTTCATACAAGATTATATTATTTAGACATGTAAATTCACTTGTTTCAATATGTGTATGTGTATGTTCCTGCATGCGTGCGTATTTCAGATTGATTGATTCAGAGACCTCTTCCAACGTAGTGCAGTAAGAAAATGCCGACATGTTGTGATGTAGTAGCCTCTACTAGATGCATATAACAAACCCAACTCATATTACCAGCAGACTTATATTGATACAAGCATATAATATAAACATTCACATATATGATTTTGTCTCTGTGGAAACAAAAATATAAATTCACCTGTGGTAATTGACAGGTGGAAAGGAGGGAGAGGCATCAAATTGAAGGGCTCTGATCATGCTCCTGTCTGTATGAGTTTAAATGAAGTTCCCAATATATTGCAGCACAGCACTCCATTGTTATCTACTAGATATTGTCCTCAGGTTGAAGGATATCAACAAACTCTTGGTGCGATGAACCTGTCTTATTATTTGGATGAGAACTTATCTAGAATAAACTTTTTTTATAAATTAGTCAACTACATTGTTGTCAATAACTTAAATTCTTCATGTTATAAGTTTGCAAGCATACATGTCATTCTAGTCATGTATATATATGTGCGCGCGCGCGTGTGTATAAAAGTCAGAATCAATCATAAAAGCCAAAATTATGTTGATGGTTTCCCAAAAAATTGGTATACAGAAAACACATACCGAATTTAAAATTTAGACACGTAGCTTGGTGAAGGCTGAGAGGTCTTTAATAGATTAATATTAGGCTGTTCTAATTCCAGATTTTGGTTCACCTGCTCCGACTTTGGTCTAAAATTTTATGGGTAAGGATCTTCTTTATAATAGACCATCACTTTTTCTCCCCTATATTACAAACTTTAAAAACTGGGAGCTCACAGCTGCAAACCTTAATATTGAATCATGTTTCTTTATGGGGTAAACAATTTACGCATTGATTCACTTTATAGATTCATACTCCAATCCCAACATTATTTGTATAAAACCTCTTCTTAGATGTCAATTCCATTTGAACTTAACAGCATCAGACTCTCCTCACCTATTTCTTCCATTATCCTATGCTGGTCTAGTGTCATACAGGCCTTCTGTAGTATTGCTATAAGTTACATGAGATGTGGATTTATGGAAAGCACACTGGCTGTAATACATCCTGAAAAATATTGCCAATATTCTGGTATGTGTATGCAGTCTACATCTTTGACTTGTAGATTTTTTTTTTTGGTTTTAGAATTTCTTTAGATACCACGTCACTATATTGGCCATGTTCATTTTATGTGTTTTGGACTCTTGTGAACCAGTTTCTGAGTCTATTACCAGCTGCTATTTTACTGTGAGAGAGTGCTCAGTACTGATTTATTAAGTTGTTGCAGTGACGCAGCTTGTGTTTTCCAGCTGTGTTTTAAGGGTTTAGTTATTAGCATCATTTGTTGAGTGCAAGAGAGAATTTGATGCTCACCAGTGGTTCTGTTTTTGGTGCATTTCTTTGCAGTATCAATGTTAACGAGAAGACAATCAGCAGAACAACTGAAAACCAATGGACAGTCCATTTCTCCCCTGGAGGCAAATATTACTGTCCGTGGTTGCAATGGGAGTGTGAAAAGATCATCTGATGCCTGCAGTATGTCAGGCTTTTCTTCGGACGAATTTGTCACTTCTTCAAACCTGAAACAAGGAGATGATGTTCCAGAAACAGTTGAGGGCTCCCAAGGTTCCTCTACTGAAGCTACCTGTAGCATGATGCACAGTTTTGGAAGCAATTCTGCTAAACCAGTCCCTTATGTAGAAAGCAAGAAGAAAGCAAGACAAGGTCAATGGTCCCAGCTCTCACTTAGATCGTTTTTCCAGAAAAGCTCAAATCCTAGTGATGGCATTAGCAGCTCTGGCATGAATGTCTCTCTTAGTCAGGAAGATGTTTCAAATTCTGACCATTCCTCCAGTAAAAGTTTCACAAATAATGATGAAAGCAGCACAAGAAAGAACTTGGACTCAGAAATAAGTGTATCCATTCAGGATCAATATGAGCTAGATGCCTTTCATTCTACAGTAAAAGAGAAGAGAAATGTTGCTTTAGCAGAGTGGCAAAGAATTCACAAAGTCATGCAGAATAGCATACCTATTTGCAAGGGCCATAATGAACCTTGTGTCGCTCGGATTGTCAGAAAATCTGGCCCTAACATGGGTCGCAGATTTTTCGTCTGTGCACGTGCTGAGGTATGCTGTATTTGTATCTATATTTGTTCATCATGCAATTTTATGGTCTCCTGACTTTGTTTATTTTAGTTTTGGTGGCTATTAATTTTGACCTTGGGTGTCTAGGTAAGTTATAATGTGTATTTTGCAAAGAACCAATGAGTTGTAGCTCAAGTGCGCTATCAAAGCCCTCTAATAAGGGAGTGGTCATGGGTTTGATACTATTCTATAGGCGTTATGGTCTTATTTATAGCTTCAGTGGAGGCACTGTTCTGTAGTCGTAATGGAATAATAATTTTCATGTAGGGTTTATGGCTATGTTATATTTCCCCCTCTACTCACTTTGATTTTTAAAATAGATTTATTTTAAAACAGATTTATTTTAAAAAAGAAGAAAAAAACACTTTTAGGATTTTGGATATCTAAATGGTTTAATCCTGAAGAGCACTAATGTATGCTCAAAATAGAATGGAATGAAAAAATAGCCATAGAACTTATAGGCGTTTTAGGAGTCCTTCTCTGAGGTCTTTGGTTCTTTTTGATTTCTGCTCTATATCCATTTTTCCCCCTCCAAAATAGTTGCCATTGTCTACAATTCCTTTTGCCAATGCATGGCGGTAAAGTGGTTTTCTGGAGTCACACGTGACCTGTGGCATGAGATGCCTATAGCATAATCTTTAGGCCTTGGTCAAGAACTGAAAGGCTTGACCTCCAATTCCTTTATAGTACTTCATAACCTTGTTTCTTCTTAATAGAGCTAGTAAGGTTCCAAAGAGCCACAGATTGGTATTGTTGTTAAACCCCAGTTCTATTCAAACCTTGGTTCTGATCTTATCGGTAGAGTACAAAGAATTGATTTTGTAGCTTAGTACACATCTCCTTTGGTTTGTTTACATGTTATACTCCTGTGTTTTTAAGTTCTATTGATAGGTCTCATTGGTTCTTTCTATATTGAGAGTACACCAGAATGGTTAAACTGGTTGGTAGCTCTTTTGTTTTTCCTTCTTTTTTTTATTGGGTGGGGGGGTGCTGGAGAATCAACAAGAGCTTACAGTTGTTACAGGGGTCTAAACGGGGGCCTATTATTTGGGGCTGGAAAATTGATATTATTGCTCCATGTGGGTCAGTGATATGATAGCTTTCTTTTCTATGTGCTCATTTTGATATTCTTTACTAATTCATGCAGGGACCTGCATCTAATCCTGAAGCAAATTGTGGTTATTTTAAATGGGCTTCTTCAAAATCTAAGCACAAAGGAAGTGGACCAGACTGTGATGGTTGACATCGAAGGAGATGTGTATAAGCACACATTTCTGGACAGAAATTTAATTCTGTGTCCCTCATCTTTTATGTAGAGTTGAGAGCAAATTCCTTTTTTTTCCTCTTCAACCTTAATTTAAATGTAAAAATTAACCCCATTTCCTCCTCTCCTCGTTGTCTAGTATCTCTCTAACTAATGTTTTAATTTAAGGGGTGGAGATTGCAGGAACAGCAGAAAAAGAATCAATGGGCCTGCTGCTAGCCCATTAGCATATATTGCATATTATGTGATGTAATTTTTGTATTTGTCAATCAAAATAGTATGTTTGTTGATAAATATATAGATGAGACATGAGTAAAATTAAAGTAATTAAATAAATTTCAGAGCTTCATTAGTTAATTGCTTAATTAATCATGAAGCTCTGAAATGTATTTAACTAAACAAATTGAGCTCAAGATAAATTAATTCCAAATATGACACTCGTCCATTGTGGTGCAAGCATCGACATCAAAATCTTATCTATGGCATTGGTATAAGCATACAGGTGGAACGGACCACGTGCATGACAATTTGATTGATACGTTTAACCAGCTGATCCTAATTTTGACATGACGATGAGATAGACGATAGATAGATACATCTTTCCTGATTCATTAACAAACATTTGGGTAAGGGCCTTGTGATTATATATAAAATTAGTGGTGGTGTTGCTTTGGGTGGATATGTGTCTATATAAATATAATGATAATCATCTCTATTCAAAGGTCGAATCCAGTGTCTTACATGATATGATCCCTTCGTGGTCCAAAAACATACATGATAGTGGTCCTTTTCCATTTCATGTTGGTACGGACATTTCCCAGTTTTTCTTATTCTGAAAAGTTGGCTCTCAAGTAGAAAGCAGATCATGTATAACTCACACCCAGTCTACACCGTTGTTCCTTATAGTTCGATTTAACGCTAACGTCCCTGTTAATTAATAGAGCTGTAAATCAGTTAGGTTGTTTGTCATCTTACTTTGACTTGATCGTATTAAACTCGACTCAAGCTTGTTAAATGAGTTGAATTGAAATAATCTATTTGCTCTTTTACTCAAATTCTTGGTGTATAATTAATATATTTCGATTTCAATACTTTAATTACTTATATTCACATAATTAACATTAGTATGTAATCAACTTTTTATTTTTTAAAGACGATCAAGTTGTTAACAGAGGGAGTAACTAACGGTGGTATATATAACTATAGCAGCCTGGACCGAATGGTGTATGCAGCTTCAAACCAAGTTACTAGAAGCTATGAGGTAGGTAGGTAGTCACTCTTATGCCGGAGAAATTATTTTATGCTCTTAAAATATAGTGAATAATTTGTTTTTCTCTTCACATACATTTGGGTCTTCTACACAACGCCTCCAAAGGACACTATTACATATACAGAAATTAAATATTATATTTATTTTAATTATTAAAAAATAAAATTTAATATAAATTTTTGTGTCAGATCTTATATTTTAATAATTGAAATACATTTTGTTATCTATTTTATCACTAGACACTTGTAATTTTCCGCCTCCAAAATATTTAAATCAAACTAGCTAGAGACAAAGATGTGAAAACCCGGATATTGGGTATCCAAAATGGAGTATTTAAATCAAACTAGCTAGAGACAGAGATGTGAAAGAACCGGATATTGGGTATCAACACTTACAATACTGCATTATAAAAACTAAAAGACAGCGATAATTTGTTGGGAATTTGATATCCGTATTTAAAATTAAATTATTTTCATCCTCTTAATGTCAATTTGTCTGTTTCAGAGTATGGAAGGAATAAGTGATTAGGAAAGAATATACAAGCAAACGAATAATAAAACTCGATTACATTAATTTAATAAGTCTCACGCAATGTATATCAATACATATAATTAATTTTTTTTTATAAAATTGACTTAACATATTAAATATACTAGTAATTACCCGTGCCGCATAACGAAAAATTAAAATTTAAAAAAATATATTATTATTATCTGTATTATTATTTAAAAAATTATAAAATATAAAAATTATAAATATTATTATTATTATTATCATCGATATTATTATTATTATGGATATTATTATTATCAATATTATTATTATTATCGGTATTATTCTTATTATTATTATTATTATTATCGGTATTATTATTATTATTGGTATTAATATTACTATTATTTTACTGATAATTATTATTATTATTATTACTATTATTATTATTATTACTATCATTGTAATTACTATTACTATTATTATTATTATTATTATTATTATTATCTGTATTATTATTATTATTATTATTATTATTATTATTATTATTATTATTATTATTATTGTTATTATTATTACTATTATTATAATTATTATTATAATAATAATAATAATTATTACTATCGCTATTAGTCGAAATACTGGGGTAAAATATAAGGCCTTAACTTTAAGAAACTGTCGACCCGAAGATACTTGTAAGACCCGAAGATAAATACTGGGGTAGCAGTAGTACTATGGGCTACTATTACTATCTATTGTTACTACCATCACTCGTATCTTTGAATCATAGATACATGTAATATAACAGGCTCATAAAGTTCCCTCGGTAGCAACTCGGCATATCGGCAGTTCGGCTTAAAAAAATAATATTATTATTATCTATATTATTATTTAAAAAATTATAAAATATAAATATTATAAATATTATTATTATTATTATCATCGGTATTATTATTATTATGAATATTATTATTATCAGTATTATTTTTATTATTATTATTATTATTATTATTATCATCGGTATTATTATTATTATTATTATTATTATTATTATTATTATTATTATCGGTATTATTATTATTATTACTATTATTATATTGATAATTATTATTGTTATTATTATTATTATTATTACTATTATTGTAATTACTATTACTATTATTATTATTATTATTATCTGTATTATTATTATCGATATTATTATTATTATTATTATTATTATTATTATTATTAGTCGAAATACTGGGGTAAAATATAAGGCCTTAACTTCAGGAAACTGCCGACCCGAAGATAAATACTGGGGTAGCAGTACTACTATGGGCTACTATTACTATCTATGCCAGGCTCGTAAAGTTCCCTCGGTAGCAACTCGGCATATCGGCAGTTTATGTTGGGTCAGTGGTCGGCAATTCGGGTTCTCAGCTCGGCCTCGGCAGCAGCAGCTCTGCAGTCGAGCACGGTGACAGCTCATTGTATGGGTCGGTGGTCACACCCGACAGCTCGTCGATCGGCGGCGACTCAACTGTCCGGGCTTGGTGTCGACTGGGTTGGGTCTCGGTGATAGGCACTCGGAGCTGGGAGTTTGTCGCTCGGCCTTGGGGGTTGGGTGGGGTGTTCTTGGCGGCTTGGGTTGGAGCTTGGATGTTGTTGCTCAAGCTCGGTGGCGATGGTGGTGGCAGCTCGGCAACTGGATGGCTCGGCAGCGCCTGGGTCGGCCGGCAGTGGGGTTCTCTTCGGCTCTGGGAGGTCGGCAGTGTGTTGGGTCGGCAATCCGATATGACGGCTCGGCAGTCTGGGTGCAGGTCGTGGCTCGGATACTCCACTTCGATAATCTTCGGGTCGGCAGTTTATTGGTTGGTGTTCGGCAGCAACTTGTTGATGTTTAGGGTGGAGATCGACAGCTCGGCATCGTCCAGCAGCAGCAGGTCAGCAGATCGGTAGTTGATGCATGGGTCGGAGGTCCGTGGTTGGCTCGGTGGGTGCTATGTTGGTCGGTGGCTCGACGGGAGGTCGGCAAAGCAGCTCGGTGGTTTTTGGCTACGTTTCCATCTTTGCTCGGCGAGCTGGGTGGTCGCGTGTGGCGCGAAGTGCGGCAGCAGCAGCTCGATGGTTCGGTTGGCTGGAGTTCTGTAGCCCGTGGGTGTGTGCTCGGCTGGAATAGGTTCAGGGTGCTCGGCAGTTTGGGGGGTGGGGCTCAGTGATTAGCTGGTAAAGGAGAGAGAAGCGGGTAGGAGAGAGAGAGATTGAAGAGTAAGGCGGCAGGTGAGAAAATTGAGAAAGAAAGGAAACATTAAAATTAGATTATTATTCAAAAATTAAGTGCAAACTTCATACCTGTACTAAATTTCAAAAAGTCATCAAAAACTTCCGCAATCTTGCCTTGTAATGCAGATAATGGAAGATCTTTCATACAACAACAAATCCAAAATCTTGTGGTTCCTGTTAATCCAATTAACCCTATAATCAATTTCTCTACAACTAATATATATTGAATCTCAAAACAAAATCCCAGAAAAAGACCAAGCAAACCCAAATCAAAATAACAAATAATATATATTGAATCTCAAAATAAACCCACAAAATAAACCAAATTTCAGTCACAAAATAAACCAACCCACTAACAAATAATATAGCAACCCACTGATATGAAACTTTGGTTTAACCCAAACAAAAGGGTCGGGTTTACATCACAAAATTTCCTCTACTGGGGTAAACCAAATAAAGGGAATTTAGTTCATCACATACATCTACTTGTCATTGTTGTAATCCAGAAAATCGAAAGCAGCAGGAGAAGTTAGAAAATAATCACAAATTACAGCAGGAGAAGTTAAAAAACATCACAAATTAGAAAATAAGCACCGTAAAAAGTAATAATGGGTGGAGGGAGTACTTGAAGTGAACATGAAACTTGAGATTTTACTTTATATCTGAGGTGAAAAGCAAAGGGGGAACGAAGCAGTGCACCGCCAAATTTGGTAAAAAAATTACGCAGAGAAAACATTTGCAGAAAAGCTAGGAGGTAGGAGGAGAGAATGTGCCTAAAGAAAGAATGAGAAGAAAGGAGACAGAGAGAGAATAGGGAGACGGAGAGAAAATATGAATACCTTCAATTTGTATAATGTATAGAAAGGAGACGGAGAGAGAATAGGAATAATCCAGCTATAAGTCAAGTTACTCATACTTAGAATATTGAGCTACTTTGGGACATGAGCCTAATTATATAATTCATATTTTTGAAAATGTGTTTTGGGGGGAAATTTAGTAAGGAAGAATCAATCTTGGCCATTGAATTTGGATAAATCAATCTGAGACGTTGTTGTGCTTTCTCAAATTAAAGATTCAAAAATGGTCCTGTTTTATTATAGAGATTTTAAAAATATTATTCACGTAACTCCTTCTCAATAAAAAAAAATTAATATATAAAATTATTGTTAGAGTTTATGCCCTAGAGACTAATTATTTGATGTAATTGCTTAACATTTTTTGATATTATATTTGATTGAATAAATGGATTATTTTATTATGATTTCATTTACTGCGTTATATAAATGTTAACATAATAAAAGCCCTTAGAATAATGATACGAATTATATAGTTTTAAGTATGTGACTTGAACATGAGATTATATAATTATAATTAATATCATTGCTCTTAAATGTCCATAGTCTAGTATCATTGTTAATGGGACAACAATGATGCATTGAGACTAGTATGTGGATTGACTGATGGCCAAATCTCATTGGTCATAAATATACGAGATATTTGAGTCAATGCATAGGTACATGTTAGAGAACAATGTACTGGACTGACCCACCATGAGAATTCTACATGGAGCATTATGCAAAGTGTCATAAGAAATTCTTATAGTGACAATGATGTAATGATCCTCCGACCTGAAGTCATTATATTATTACACGAGAATTTGTGTACTTTGATATCATCAAATGTCACCTTTAATAGGGTGGACAATAAAGGTGATTATTGGGTACATCATGAATCGTGTGAGGAATATGAGTGATCTAGATGAAATTTAACCCTCCTATATATTAGGGGTGATATCCATAGACCTCTTGATTGAGTAAGACTATGAAATGCATGACCATGCTCAAATATTGATTTGTTTCATATAGTCTACTCATTGATCAAGAAACACAAATTAAATTATGAAGAGTATGACACATTCCATACCTCGAGTTTAATCTAGGATATAAAGTTAAAAGGATTAAATTACATTGAAACATTGGTCACGAAAAGGTTGTATCGAATCACCGATCTTATTATTATTTGGGTAGCAGTGATGCATTACTAGATGCCGCTCACTGTTTATAATTTTATAATATGATTTTAAAATTATTGCCAACATAATAATAACCTATAGGGTCACACACTTAGAACGTAATTAAAAAGGAATTAATTTAAATTGTAAGTATTTTAAATATGTCAATATGATTGATAGTATTTAAAAATTACGAATTTAAATTAATAGGATAATTTGTATATATGTATATTAATTAAGTAAGACTTAATTAAAATATAATATATATAAATTCGGATTTTATTTTTCTATTTATTTTAGGTTTTAGTTAATTCCTATTAACTACTATATATATGATATATCAGTAGTCTAAAAGTCACGTAAGGAAAAACTAAAACCCTAGCCGCTTTCAGAAAGAGGCTAGAGAGAAAAATAATTGGGAAATCCTGATCTTGGTGGCTAGTACCGCGGTTCCTTTTGCTGCAGATCGTGGGACGATTCGCGGAGCGTTCGTGTGGATACCGTAGAGACGCAGTCGCTAGATTACGTTGAAGATTCGAAACTGTTCCAGAATTCAATCGTCTCCTGTCCATCTCAGATAATCGGTAAAATAATCTAAACCTCTGATTAATCTGTTTTCGCTTGGATCCTGTCTTAGGGTTTCGAATTTTTTTTTTAAAATTCCGCTGCTTTCACTGTGTCGAAACCCTAACAATTATTTGCTTAATTCAAATCTTTTTTTTCTTGGTGGATAATTTCTCTTTTCCAAACATAAAAAATGTATTATAAATATGAAAAGAAAATGATTAATTAAGTAAGATGTTGAAAAAGAAAACTTAAATCATTAACTAACTAGAGACCTGACCGCAAGTAGATAGTCCAATGACAAACCGTAGCACATGAGATGTTCAAAAGACGACGGACCCTCCGACCGACAGATTTCAGAACCGACCAAGCAGATAGCGGAGGAGAAGGACGACTGTCATTCGTTCATTGAATGCCATTTAGACTGGATTGGGTTGAATTCACGATTAGCTGCTGACTCAGCTCCGAATCCGCTTCTTATCCAGTTCCGGATAAACATACTCCGTACCGTAACGTGTATCTTTCGATTAAACTTCCAAAAATTAGAAGAAATTTAGAACAAACTTATATTTGCTATATTTTACAATGAATTAAAATTTAATACATTATCACCGTATAAAACGAATGGTGTGTATTTTTATGTTGTATAAAATTATTCTTATTCTTATTTATATGTATACAAATAAAGTAATGATAGATCTTATTAGACTTGATCACTACCAATGACTTTTAGTGTTTTATTTTCAAAAAAATAAATTAACTTTATTTTTCTTTAATTAAACCAACGATATTTTAGAAATATAACAACAATAACTAAAATTTAACCAAGTTTCTAACCAAAGTTAATTATTGATAAGGTATCTTTACATTTGGCAATTAGTTTTTATTTATGATTTATTACCGACATCATATTAAATTATTTTAAAAATAACTAAAAATATAACTAGCTAATTTATTTAATTAAAAAAAACTTAAAAAAAAAAACTAGACATTTTATTTAATTAAAAAAATAAATTAATTTAGTTTAATTAACATTAAAAGCACCCATATAATATTGAACCTTAATTAAATTGACTTAAAAAAATGTAACTAGTCATTTTATTTAGATAAAAATAAAATTAGGAACCAAAATTATTTTTTTAAATCAACTGAAAAATATTTTATTATATTTTTTAATTAAATAAAATGGCTACTTTTATTTTTAACTCATTTTTTATCATATAAAATGGTTGGTTATAGGTTTAGGTTGTTTTTATTTAGTCAAAATAACTTAATTATGATGTTAGCAATAAATCATAAAAAAAATATAAATAAAAACAATTGTCATATATAAAAAATACCTCATGAATAGCTAATTATGCTTAGAGTCTTATTTAAAATTTGATTATTACTGTTATCTTTTTCTAAGACAATAACAGAGTTGATGTGTTTTTTTGAAAAAAAAATTAAAGTTGATTGATTTTTCTAAAAAAAAGACTAAAATTCATTAATTTTTTTCATGATAAAATCATATTATTACTTTTGGTCTAATTTAAAAAGGCTTAATATTCATCAAACTTTAATTTAATACTCCTTTTGTCCAAAGATAAAAGTCTTAATTGACTTTTTGCACATATAAAAAAAGATGATAAAATTACAAAATTGTCTATATTTAAATTCTTATTTAATTACACATGACTAATAATACCTCATAAATATATATAGAAAATAGAAATATGACAATTAATACTAAGAATATTATAGGTAAATTATTATAATTTTTTTTTTAATGAAGATAAGTAAAGATTTAATTTGAAATTACATAAAATAATAATAAGGACTTTTATCCTAGACGGAGGGAGTAAGTTTTATTAGGGCTGAGCAAGAAATCGTTTTGCCTCCGAAATTCTACCAAAAGCTCATAAACCGCACCAATTAAAATCACATAAATGGTTCCGACATATATAACAATTTTAGATGGGTTGAAAAATTGAATTTGAGTTTAAATTTGGTTTCTAGGCAAAATCATACATAAAAAAACAGCATAGTACCATTTTTTTTCTTTAAAAATTACAAGGTCAAAACGACGTCATTTTGACAATATATATATATATATATATATATATATATATATATATATATATATATATATATATATATATACACACACTACAGTAATACGCCAAATCCTAAATGCTCGTCTCTTCTCTAAATAGAGACTGCGCCTCCTTCTTTGATTGATTTCTTTTCAATCAATTTTAAACAGTAAGGAGCAAAATATGAGTCCTGGAATAGTAATATTCTCAATTTAGAGCATATCAAGAAGTATTATTTTGGAAGCCACCATTCAATTAATCCATTTAAAATTTTTCCTCATGTAATTATCTCTGTTTAGAATTTTCATATGTAAATAAAAAAATTCAATTAATCCCTCATGTAACTTCTATTTTACTTTTGTTTAGATAAAATCTTATAAATAAGGTTGTGTGTATTATTAAAGTGATATTTAATATTGTGTGATGCTAAAGTGTTAATTTAAATTATATAAAGTTTAATTATTTCAATTAATTTTGGAATCAAAACTACACCAAATAAAATCACACCGTACCAATTATAAATAATTTTATATAAAAGTTTAAATTTATTAAATTGTACCTAAATAATTTTATATACAATTTAAATATAAAACTGTACTATGCACATCTTTTTGTAATTACCAACGTTCTCCGCTCCGCATCAAATCATCAATGACCAGATCGATTTTAAAAAAGAAAAAAAGGGGTTATATATGAACCCAAACTGCAGCCCGTTTTTTCTCAAGCAACACACTAGACGGTTGACAATACTTGACACTCCCCTGTATCTCAATTGTATCATGACCTCTGCTCCTTCAAGTACTCATTCTCTCGTATCATCCCTCCCACCTCCGTTAAGACTCTCCGGCAACCGTACGTCTCCACCGCCGTCGACTATCAGATTTCGTCCGCTATGTATTGCCTCCGCTAACGCCTCTGCGGAAAAAACGAGATCATTCGATACTTGTTTGTGCGCTCCCAAACTATCTTCTTCCTCTTCACTCTACCAAGTACTCGGAATTCCGATGGGCGCCACCGATCAGGAAATCAAGGCGGCGTACCGTCGTCTGGCCAGGACTTGCCACCCCGATGTGGTGACCATCGGCCTGAAGGACTCGTCCGCCGATGAGTTCATTAAGATTCATGAGGCGTACTCCACTCTATCAGATCCCGAAAAACGCGCCGATTACGACCGGAGGATTTTCCGTCTTCACCGGTCGCGCTCTTCTGCTCCGGAACCGGTGTTTTCGAGTGGTTATACACGCCGGAATTGGGAAACAGATCAGTGCTGGTAGTGAATTGGACTTGGCTAATTACGGTTATATATGCGTATGGAAAAGACTGCTGCGATCCATACAATTAATTTCGATCTTTGCTGACCTTTGATCTGGCTTCTTTTAGAAAATTTACATCAATTTTATGTAAATTAGATTCTTATAAATTAATTTAAAAAACTCGGCTAGCTAGACATTAATTTACGCGCTTTCCAGGAGGGAGGGAGGGAGAGAGAGAGGCGTGAGTAATGAAAAAGTTTAATTTGCTATGTATTTCCACATGGACATGAGAATACTTTTGATATGTCGTTTTTGTAACTTTGAATGAGTATAAACATACGATAATTAAATATTAAAACTAATATTTTAATACAATATTAATGATTATGATCATCATTAATACTAATTATAAATGGACAGGTTGAAAATTGAAAGTAATTAGTCATGAGTAAATTATATTTTAAACAATTACTCTTGGTCCTTGACCGTTGCCTGCTCCGTTGCTTGATGATTGCATGTATACATGCAATATGTTCTTGGCAGCTTAAAAATTGTAGGGAAAGCCATCAGCCTTGGCCAGGTCAATAATATACATGTAATGATATACTAACACATTTCATATGTGAAAGCAAAAATATATTATGTGTCTAGTATTTAATATGTATTGAGCAAAGATAAAACGGTGTAGTGTTTATGGAATTTCAGCCTCTTTAAGTTGTGTAAGTCGAATTGTTGTATCCTGAATGTGACATATTAGTAATTCGTAACACCGCATTGAGTATTGATCTCTCCATGATGACATAAATCACTTTAAAAAAAACGTTTTTTTGTGTCTCAATTTAACGTCATGCTATATATTTCGGTTATTTTGGTTGTACTATTATTTACTATTTTTATTTTTGTATTATATTTATTTAAATTTATTTGTTTGTTGCCAGTATTTTTCATATCGAAGCATCAACAATTTTAAGGTAATGTGGTTTGTATTTTCTTGCATATATATATATATATATATTCTTGTGGTGCGAGTCTCACGAATGATTTCACGTGTTGACGCGGAGCATAATGATAGATATGAAAGAATTCCTACCCATGGAAAGAAACTTAGTGAGAAATTCTTTATTTGAATTTCCATTAAATGGAAATACTTTCAAATAAGTCATTCTTGTTCCCTCCTCCATACAAGTGACAAAACTTGAAAGAAAGAAAAAATGCGTGCATTTTATCAGGTAACAAAGGCTAAATCAAAATATTTTTTCGACATTATTGTGAAAATTTATGGGTACAGGAGACCTCTTGTAAGAGTAAAAGTTTTTTTTTTTTGATATACTGCTCTGCGAATAGAGTAAATAAGTCAAAAAATTATCTAAAATAAAACGTAAAATAGAATCTTGACAAATATTCAAATCTATAAACAACCTGTATGATACTACTTCTTTAGCGCGGCTGATTTGATATTGTCCCTCAGTTCTCGTTTAACAGTTGAACATAAAAAAAATAAAAAAAAATGAAAAAGTGATTCAAACTATTTTTGAACAGTAATTCGAACAAGGATAAAAAAATAATAATAAAATTACCGCTGCATTAAAAAATTTATTAAGATTTTGAACTGTTTATGTATCAGTTTTTATGGGCCTCAAACGCATGCCATTAGGCCTGTATTTTCGTGTCATTGAAATACTAATGTGAAGCAGTGCTATTGTGTTTGAAAAAAAAAAGTTAATTGAGACGTATCGAAAATTTGAGATTATTGAAGTTGGCGTATTAAAAAATTTGTTTGTGTGAATAATGCTATTGTGTGATTATTTTTGACAGAGGCATTGTTGGGTGTTTGAAAAAAAATAAAAATTGTAGTTCCTAATAGTTAGAAACTATTGGCCGAAACTCCTGAAAAATAATAATATGATTTCTTGAAAAAGTGGCGACTTGACTTACTTGATTTTACAACTGACAATTTTATATGGTGAATATATAGCATAACAAAAATTGTGAAAAAAAATAATATGTATATATATATTCACCTATACGATATAATTTAATCACACACTGATGACACAAAAGTGTGTGTGAATAATAATAATAATAATAATAATAATAATAATAATATCACTTGTTGTGAAAGAACTGTGTTGTTCATAATGTGAATTCCAATTTTTTTTTCATTATTAATATGTGAGATAAAATGAAATTACTAGCAATATGAAAAAATTTGATGTACATCGCGGGGATGTGAGACGAAAAGCCCAAATATCAAAAATCGCATATGAGGATATCCAATTGGATGATTGGAGAGCTAAAGAGTCAGATTTAAAGAGAAAAACGAATTGTATGGTGATTGTTGAATACATGCACAATTATAGTTATTGACTCAATTGTCCATCTTTATGATATAGATCTTTATGATATAGTGTATTTTTACGTAACAATTGAAGGGTAGAGTTTATAAAATTCTTAATGGATATGTAGCTCTTATGAGTAGGGTATAACAAATAAAGGAGCACTCTTGACGGATTTCACCTATATGAACGTGAGAGTGAGGCCGCTTTCTAGAAGAATTGGGTTTGTTCTCTTAATTCGTTCATAAAAATTGGGATAAAACAAAAGACCGAAATGATATGTTGGCTTGTTAAGAAGCTCCATACTTCGCCGAGTGTTATGTACGTGTGTGATGCAATTTATTATATTTTACAAGCAATCATAGTTCAAGACTATAGTTCACTATTAACTCTAATATTTGAAATTGCTGAATTGCTAAGTATAGGTTCAAGATATTGCTACTTATATTATGCATAATAGTTCATCTTTACCCAAACTTGTTAAATGTTTTATTAAAATAGAGTGGGGATTAATGTTAAAGTTAGTTTAATAAAATCAATATCTTAATATAATATTAATAATTATGGCCATCATTAATATTAATTATGATGGACAGTTTCAAAATTAGAAATAATTAGTCATGAGCACGTTACATTTTAAACAATACCCTTGGTTCTTTACCGTTAATGCTTGATAATTGCATTTATATATAGAACATGTTCTTGGCAGCTTAAAAATTGTAGGGAGAGCCATCAGCCTTGGCCAGGTCTATAATATACATGTAATGATATACCAGCACAAGTCATATGTGAATTGGAAACAAAATATACTGTGTTTAGCATTTTATATATTAGGATTGGGTAAAGATAAAACGGTATTGTGTTTATGGAGTTTTGGGTTTTCTGAGTTGTATAGACTGAACGGTTATATACTGGAGGTGACATGTCAGTGACTCACTACACTGAAATGAGCATTGATCTATTCGCGATGACGTGAATCACCTTAAAGAAAGTATTTTTTTGTACCTTAATTCAGCGCCGTGCTATTTCGTTTATTTTTTGTTGTACTATTCTTTACAATTTTTATTAGTGTATTTTATTTATTTATTTGTTCCTAATATTTTAATACTTAATTAAGAAACAATAATGTGTAAAGATTTATTTTGCTAAACCATTATGAGTGAGAACAACAACATAATAAAACCAAAAAAAAATATTGACGTAGTGTATAATATGATAAAATACGTTTATTAGATAAAAGTCATGATCTGAAAACTCCATATATAAAACATTTTGACGCTGAAGAGTTTACCAATGCACAACCACGCAGTTTAAGCCATGCATGGCAGACTTCATTATTGCTACTACCAAAATACAGTATCATGCTGTGTGTTTGCTGGCTGCACTTCACTGCACATATATCTTGCGAATACAATCTCAATTTGAAAGTACAACTAAAAATCCAAAAAGTCACTCAATTTTATATCGAAATATAAAACCTAAGTTACTTTAGCCATATCTTAGCCTTCGTGACAGGCACATGGAATAATAAATTTAAAACTTGTTATGGAGTCGATTTGTGAGTCAGGTTGATTACCCCTTCCATTATTCTAAACGAAGAGTGTGTATAAAGACCAAGCACCAAACATATCAAATTTCGTTGTCTTTTTTTCCAACAATGGCTTCCATTTCATTTAAGCAGGAGAAAAGCAATTTTTGTTCCTTTTTTATTTATTTGATCAAACAGCTAAAAAGACTGAAATATATTAAAATTGTAATTTGTTACAAAATATGAAAGGATTACAATAAAACAACTGGAATAGTAATTCTTTTAAATAAAATAACATATAATAAAAAAAATACCAATAGTAACAACAACGGTAGTGAACACTATATAAATTTCTAAAATACAATCATATTCTCAAACAATAATAGAATATCCAGATATGAACTGTTTTTCAACGTCGACAACGGAAGAACAAGCCACTATAATAGTGTCACACTCAAATCTAAACAATCTATCTTCAACAATTTATGTACTGAAAAAAATCTCATGAACGAAAAAAAATCTATCAAACGGATTTTTTCCCCTCTCAATCTCATAAACAAGAAAGCAAAAAATCTCATAAGAGATAATAATGAAATCGTCTCATAAAAAAGAGAAATCATGAAGAAAAAAAAATCCCACAAAATGAGAAAACAAACTATGCAAGAAGGTAGAATAATTTATTAGAACAAAATAAGAAAAATTTAAGGGATAGTATCTTTCAGAGAAAGAGCTCTCACCCAGATCTAAGATGGAGATTAAGGGTTTTGACTAAAAAACAGAAAAAGTGACAAGGATAGTTTTGTTCTTCAATTCAAAAAAAGAGGGTGCGTCCGTCCATATATCACAAAAAAATATATACGTTGTATAATCTTTAATTAATAATCACATGTTCTGCATTAGAGAATTGGATATCAAAGAATGTTTGATGATTCTTTTGATTGCTGCCAGCCTAGCTTTAATATTTGTATGGCATGCACGCATGCATCTTAATGCCATTAATAATGGTAGGCGTAAGGCCAAAAGTCGTAAACACAAGTTATCCCCCGACAGACGTAGGTAGCCGATAACAAAGTAGCAGCGGCTGGCTACGTTGGAATCTATTTAGGTATGTTAGGTTATTGGGATTTAAAATGTTTGTTTGAGAGAATAATCTTAGATGTGTTTAGAAGTTTAAACGTTAAAATTTTAAATTCATCGTATTATTTTTGGAGCGAGATTTTAGTGTTGCGTTTCAACCACAAACGTGTTGTTTATGAGTTAAATAAATTATATTTAAAACAAGTTGTTTGTAAATAAATAATTTTTTTAATACTTTTAGAGGTTCCAAACGCTTCAAAAATCAGTAGATGAACAAGCACCAAATTAATTTGTTTCACAAAAATTGTAAAATTTGTAACTTTAGGAATAAACGTATATATTTCTTTCTACATTTAATGCTAAATTTATGAATGTGTAGTTTAATAGTTCTTCACAAATCAATACATTTTAAAAAAAATTGTTATTTTTATAAATAAAATTTAATATTTTTATAAGTTTTATGTGGGATTTATTTACTATACATATGAATTTTTTTTGGGTGAAATTATCATTTTTTTTATAAAAATATTAATTCCCCATTTTCAAATATATGACTACCGAAGAAAGATGAATATAAATCGATTTTTGTGTAAAATATGTTTATATAATCAGTTTGCTGGGTTTTGTGTGCAATTGTATCGTATAATGCACGTACCTGAATTTCTGTGCCAACTAGTAGTATATGTGTAACTGATCCTGGCCTTTTGCTATCACCAAAATTTGATATTTTTGTAATAATTGAATGGCCAAACCTAGCAGCTGGACTGTGAATTCCATTGAGAGGTATGTGTCTATACGTATTCAGGTTATCTTCGACTCTTTTCAGCAATATATTACAAATATTTTCCTGCACAAAATAAGTTAATTTCTTTTTGTGGAAGCTTCACTAGACTGACTATTTTTTTGTATCTTCCTATATGCATCTGGCTGTTTTGAAAACAGAAAAACTAGATAGAGATAAGTGATAACAATGAGAAAATGATATATATTCCGAATATTTTCGTCGATCTTTTAATTGTCAGTTACATGATAAGTATTAATGATAATTTTTAAGAAATATATATAATAAATGAGATTATCTTATAATTCTATAAAATTTTATTTATTAATATATTTTACAATTGTAATTTAACATAAAATTTTCACAATACATAATAAAACTTTTTTTTAAGCTGCATCATATTATAAGAGGACTATTTGTTAAGCTACATCATATTTTCTCCCACAGATAATAAAATTCCATCTTATTTTAACCTTTAGAAGTCAATTGCTTAATCTTAAATCGTAAATTTGTTTAATTTATTTAAATTTTGAGAATAATAAATTTTATAATTTGTTGTATTTTAAAAATAGATTTACATTATTCACAATTGCATAGACTACAATATAAAAGTTCATATTCATTTTAAAATTAAAAATATCATAAATTGACTATAAAAATCAAATTGAATTTTTTATAAACATGAAAAAAATATACATTTTAATTTTTTTGGCTAAGATATTATAATACAAACTGAAATTTCTAAACTACCCTTTCTAATGTCACACGGCACCGATAACCCAAGAAAAATAAAAACAGACTTTATATAATTTCGTATGCATAATTCTTCTATCTTCAACTAAATTTATATTGCACATAATTTTTTATCGAGCAAAAAATTGAATATTTGAATCCGTCAAAATAGGATAAATTTACGTACACAAAATCAACAATTACATTGATCCTAATTATTAAAAAATAAAATTTTACATTAAAATTCATATTATACTTTATATTTTATTAATTAAAATTAATGTAACCGTTAATTTTATAATTGACTATTATGTACATAGACTTGTTCCTCAAAATAACACCCCCTGACCTCATCCATAGATGGTGGACCGTGAATGACTTATATTTCCTTTAGTTTCTTTGTACATTTTGTTTAAACTTCAAATAAAATACACAATATTATACCACATATTCACCCCCAAATTATATGCTATTAATTTAATCCAAGTAATGTGGCCAGTGGGAAATAAAAAATAGGAGAAATTAAACATCTTAAGTTTATTACTAATCCATTCCAACCTTCTTCATTTTTTTTATAAAAAATATCAGACTAAATTGACCTTTGTCATATAGTATGTAATACTGATCTACAAAGAGTAAATTCAATCATGCACAATAAAATATTAAAAAAGATACAATATAATTAGTCTCAATTAACTCGCCTTGTTGCTTAATCATGCAACTTCATATAATCTTTTTCAACTTGAGAAACATATTTATGGGATGGAAAATAACATAAAAAAGTGAGACGAGTTTACTAAAGGTAAAATTATAAGTAATTTTTTTTGAGAAAAAAATATAAATAAACGATTTCTTTTTGATATGCAAAATAAAATTACAATAAAAAAAAGTGAGATAAAATATAAATAACTCACATTCTTTTTCCATTTTTTTAGACAAGTTTAAATACATAATATCTAAATATAAAATTAAATATTACATCTATCTTAATTATTAAAAAGTGAGCTACGATACGAATTTTAATATCATATTATATTTTTTAATAATTAAAATAAATATAATATTTAAATATTATGTCTTATTTTAATTTTTTTCCCCTCAAGCGAATAGAATTGGTCCTTGGAGGTGGAAGCAGTCGTACTAAATGGTTAAATGACAAGTTGGTTGAGAAAATGAAACACAACTAATGGTAGAGCCGCAGAGGGGTGGTGATGAGTTGTGAGTGAGTAGGGCTCCAGGCCCAGCCCACGCCCTTTCTTTTGTCTGCTAGTGGCGCCGTGGACCAGGTCAGCCTGATGGTTGAGATGACAGCCATTCAGTTAATAATCCGTGAAGCTATATACATTTTTGCTTTAGTTTAGGAGTAGATGTTTTTATTTATTTATTTATCAAATCTTTAGGGTAAATAGATTCAGTATTTATTTATATTATTATCTCCTGTCCCTCGCTGTTAATTGTCTATTTTAATTATTATTAGAAAATGAGAATACTAAAATAGTATGGGACACCACAATAATCAAAATCCAAGCTAATTATAAGGATAAATGTATCCAAATAAAAGTAATTATCATGTGAAAATTTTATCCTATTAATATTCACTTTATTCAATTATTATATATTCTTAACTTTATTATTCTAGCCATTATACAATATATTCAAAAGTATATAAGTTATATTTTGTTAATTAAATCGAGTTGGCGAGACATAATTCAGTAATAATTTTTTTTTATCTATCATGTACGTTTGTAATAAAATTAACATAAATAGTATTTTCTCTATTTTTTTAAAAAAAATATCGTTTTAGAAAAATATTTTTATTATTTAATATTTATCGTTTAAAATTTTTAAATAAGTATTAATTACTTAATTTTTAATATTATCTTAAGTACTACTTTTTATTTAATAAGTAATATCATTTTATTTTAATACAAAAATAGTATAGATAATTAATATTATATTTAATGCTATATAATTTTACTTTTTAATATTAATGTACAACTCTAAAATAATATATATTAAAAAATAGAGAAAATATAATAATAAAAATAATAAATTTTTCCTTAATCTCGTGCCTTGGACCATATAATAAAAAATAAAAAGAAAAGAAAGTAAATTTATCCTAAATACTCGTATACCCTATGATTGAAACAAACAGACTCATAAAATTGAGTTATAATAATAATAATATAAATTCCTAAAAAAGTTGAGTTTCTCCTACAACCGTTGATTGTTTAGAAACCAACTACCACCATTAAAAAAGATGGGAAGGCAAAGAGTTTTAAAATTAAAAGGAAAATATATAAAACGTGTTTGACCATGTAAACCCGTCGCCTACTCCACCACCATTCCCATTCCTCCTATTTCTGTACAGCAGTTGCCGAAATCCCCCTAGCAAACCCAACGCCAAATCATTTCCAAACGTCTGATAAACACCTTTCCAAAACTCAGTTCTTAATTTTTCATCCACCGTTCTCAATACATCCGTCTACTTGATAACAAATTCTAGTTCATTTTCCCTATCTTTTCTTTAATCCGAAGGGTAGTGAAAAAGGCTCAACTTTCTTGATTCGAGATCTGCAATAAATTCTTGGAACTTGAACTAAAGTCTGCCGCTACCATGGCGGACATAGTGAAAGACATCCTAGCAAAGCGGATCCAATTAGCAGACCAAGTCATCAAAGCCGCAGACGAGTCCTCCTCCTTTAAGCAAGACTGCGCCGAGCTCAAGTCCAAGACCGAGAAGCTAGTCGGACTCCTGCGCCAGGCCGCCCGCGCCAGCAACGACCTCTACGAGCGCCCCACACGCCGCATCATCGACGACACCGAGCAAGTCCTCGAAAAGGCCCTTGTTCTCGTCCATAAATGCCGCGCCAATGGCCTAGTAAAGCGCGTGTTCACCATTAGCCCCGCCGCAGCATTGCGCAAAATGGCCTCCCAGCTCGAAAACTCCATCGGCGATGTCTCCTGGCTCCTTCGCGTCTCTGTCTCCGCCCATAGCCGCGACGATGAGTATCTGGGCCTTCCCCCAATCGCAGCAAACGAACCCATTCTCTGTCTTATTTGGGAGCAAATCGCAATTTTATATACTGGGTCGTCAGATGATCGATCTGATGCAGCAGCCTCGCTTGTTTCGCTGGCCCGGGACAACGATCGGTACGGCAAGCTGATCATTGATGAAGGCGGAGTTGGGCCACTGTTGAAGTTGGTCAAAGATGGGAAATTGGAGGGTCAAGAGAACGCAGCCACAGCAATTGGGCTTCTTGGGCGTGACCCGGAAAGCGTTGAATACATGATTCATGCCGGTGTTTGCTCAGTGTTTGCGAAAATCCTCAAAGAAGGTCCAATGAAGGTTCAGGCTGTGGTGGCCTGGGCAGTCTCGGTTCTCGTTGAGCATGACCCCCAATGCCAAGATCTTTTTGCCCAGCACAATATAATTCGTTTGCTTGTTGGCCATCTTGCTTTCGAGACGGTTGAAGAACATAGTAAGTATGCCATTACTAGTAATAAAGTTACTTCCATTCATGCTGTTGTTTTGGCTAGCAATGATACCGACAAAGTCGTTATTAAACCAAGTGATGATTATGAGAAGCCAATCCAAATTCCGCATCCGACTGGGAATAAACATCCCAATCAGATGCATAGTGTGGTCACAAATACCATGGCTATGAATGCCCACGCCAAGCCTAAGAGCACCAATGGGGTGAATCAAACTAATCTTACCGAGGGCAACAACACTAACAACACGAAACAAAATCATGTGAACCATCAACATCAACAGAGTGCTTTGCTCTCTGGTAGTAGCATTAAAGGGAGGGAAATGGAAGACCCTGCTACCAAGGCTTATATGAAGAAAATGGCAGCAAGAGCGCTTTGGCAACTCGCCAAGGGAAACTCAACCATTTGTCGTAGCATCACCGAGTCAAGAGCTCTATTGTGCTTTGCAGTGCTATTAGAGAAAGGACATGAAGATGTTAAGTACAATTCTGCCATGGCATTAATGGAGATCACAGCAGTAGCAGAACAAGATCCTGAGTTGAGAAGAGCAGCATTCAAGCCCAATTCACCGGCCTGCAAAGCGGTTATTGATCAATTATTTATGATCATTGAAAAAGCAGAATCAAATTTGCTTATCCCGTGTGTAAAGGCTATTGGGAATTTGGCTAGGACTTTTCGAGCAACAGAGACGAGGATGATATCCCCATTAGTACAGCTGCTTGATGAACGAGAAGCTGAGATTTCTAGGGAAGCCTCCGTTGCCCTCACAAAGTTTGCCTGTCCTGATAACTATCTCCACCTCGACCACTGCAAGGCAATAATTAATACTGGAGGGGCAAAGCACTTGGTCCAGCTTGCGTATTTTGGAGAGCAAGATGTTAAAAGTTCAGCCGTGGTTCTCTTGTGCTACATTGCACTGCACGTACCAGACAGCGAAGACCTTGCTCAAGCCGAGGTGCTCACTGTACTGGTATGGGCATCAAAACAACCATTCTTAACCCAAGACGAAATCGTGGAGACATTGTTAGAAGAGGCCAAGAGTAAGTTGGAGCTATACCAGTCAAGAGGTTCGAGGGGGTTCCACTGATTCAAGAAGACCGTATGTTGCTCCAAGAAGTTCCTCGTTAGGTTTCTCACCCTTTTATGTTTGTGATTCTCATGGAGTGTACATAAGATTGTATGTGACCCTATATATTTATGTAGATGGCTCCCCCCTTTTATATTTTTATACCATTTACTGTTTGCCGTTCTTGCTTTTCCTCGTTAACCTTCATCTCCAATATGTTATTGTACTAGCAATCTCTAGCACAAAATTCTGTTGGAAATTTATATATATTGATTGTTAACGTTTACTTACATAAAGAATGGAGTAATGGATCATCTGAGACTTCTTGAGAGATGGTGAAAGCTAAAAAAGATGGCATTTTTTTGACATACATACAGCCACCGTGCCGGTGGGAGAAAGTTTTCAAACTAACTAAAACAAACAGGTGTTAAAGTTTCAGGTGTGATTTGTTTGCGACTCCAACAGCAATAAGCGTCTTGAAGATGAATTGAAAGCCAAGCCTTTAGATAATAGTCCTTGTGTAGATGGCTTAAATTTGGTGAAAATGTCCATAACAGTATGTAAATGTTACAGATTTTTCTCATTCTTTTTCTTTGTCCCAAGGAAAAACAGCAAGTAAAACCACACGGAGCTCACTCAACAAGAAGAAATTGAGCAAAAAAGAGAGAACAGAAAAGGTCAATATAAGAGAAGCAGTATGAGGAATATAGCCTTCCGTCACATGTATGTATGGATAGCGCCTCAAAATATCCATCCTCTTCTGTTTTTGTTCCTAAAACCACATAATAGTGCAAAAACATTCTTGTCGTCGAACCACCAAAATATTAAAAACTGGACTTAAGATATATCTCCCCTCGTCTTAATGTATAACAGTTAGCTTACGGTTTCATATTCCATGTAAAATATTGATAATATGTACCCTATTCGCCACCTAGCATCAACCAGTTCCTAACACTAGATTCCAAATGCCAAAGCAAGATTTTTTTTTTGTACAACATAAACTATAAATTTAATAAGCAGCCAGCCACTACAATCAAATTTTAGAATTCAGTACCAGCATGATAATAGGACCGAATCATTTGGAATGTAGTAGTAATAATTAAATTAATCTCCTCATAAAGTACAAATGTACCACCATATCTCCACATTTTGAAAACAACAGAGTGAATAACAGCAAGAGCGGTTGCAACTATAATACATAATCGATTGCACAAATAATTATTTTTTCTTTCATGTCCAAGTTGCAAAAGTCTAACTTCAAATCAGAGGTACAATTTGACTTTTGAGTTCAAATGATGACAGATTAAACTTCAAATTAATGTAAATTTATTTAATTTTGGTTGATACAATTATTATAATTGTACAGTATATAATAAAAGTTATTAACCACAAAATATATTTTATTTTAAATTTTTATAAGTCATACCAATTTTGAATTTTAATATACCCGTCGTTTGACCTTAAAAGTCAAATTGTATCTCTAATTTTGAAATAAAAGAGTATCACTACATACTATAGAACATCATCCGATAGATTGGGTGAAGAGTATTTCCTAGAAATTTCAGTCTTGAATTCTACACATCACCTTGATGGCTGGTGATCCAAAATAAAAGAGTTAATTTAGTGGCCCGAAGAAGCTACAAATGTAGAAGTAAACCGACCATATTTTATTAAGTTTACTTCATATACAGCAAGATGTTGCAGCCCACTTGAAAATGGGGGAATTTTCCCAAGGTTACGCCACACGGTGTTTATTGGATGTTTATGTGGTGCTATTAATTATGTTTAGTGGCGTTGCCTCTGATACCTTGCATAGGCTGCCTTGATTATGTGACTACATGTGGTTCATCTTTCTGTTTGGATTTGGAGGCAAGGATGGTATATGGATTCATATAAACAGCTCGTTTGGTGGATGGTCTGTCAGATAGAGGAAAAGAATTGAGAAGAAAATGAAGGAGTATGGAAGTCAAATCATGGCAATGGCATACATAGTAGTAGCGAGGTGTTTCAATATGCATCAGAAAATGTTTTGGAAGATTGCAGATAAAATTCAATCATGTTTAACAATTATATATAGTGTTGAATACTTTGCTTGTGGACTTCAGTTTAATAACATTTAGCATGCAACGTATGGTTGTGCATCAACTGTATGCGACGCTTTTGTATCTTATTCTGGGGAGACCATGATTTGATGCCATATGTAAATAATGCAGGTTAAAAAGAATCCCACAAAAGTGATTTCTCTCTTGTCATTGTTGTGGGAGCACACCAAGAAAGGGATATTCGTCTGGAACGAATTGCTGTGGCGATGGTGTTTCGCATCTTTTCTGCCCTTCTAAGGCTCAAAAGAGCCGACTGTCGAGTCACATTGCTCTGATGTATACTGGAGTTGGAAGAAGATAGGGAGGAAGGTTGAACAAAGGAACTATCTTCGGTGTCTCAAGTTGGAGAAATTATTCCATTGGTCCAGGAGCATGATGAACAATATTGTAATACCCGGCTCCTTTTTCTTTTGGAGTCCCACATCACCCACTTCCTTAAAACATTCCCTCTCATTTACCTATAAATATATGGCCTTACCCCTCTCTTTTAATACACTAAACATTAAGGCTTTTCCCAATGTGAGGAAACCTTTTTGTGTGAGGACCTTTTTAGTAAGGACCTCCTTAGTTAAAATATTTTTCGGTGTCGAGGACGTGGGTGGACTGCGAACCTCATAATTTCGGGTATGTCTCTTTTTCTTTCTTTGTGTAATTATTTAATTTTCTGTATTAGTTATAATTTTGTAGTTTTAATTTTTGTATGCTATTTAGTTTGTTAGTTAATATATTTTGGTATATCTTTGTTAGTAATTAGCATTTTGGAATATTAAATTAGTATTTTTGTAACTTTAAAGTTTTGTCAGATAATAATAATAATAATAATAATAATAATAATAATAATAATAATAATAATAATAAAATATTTGTTTGTAATAGAATTAAAAATGGAAAGAATATTTTTGAAAATATACTTATATGTATTTCAGAAGGAACAAGAAAACTATTATTTATTAATACGTTACCATGATTAGAATATTTATGTATGTATAACTTTAGGTATAATTTTGTTTAGAATGGAAGGATTTCAGATTTGCCTAAGAGAGAGAAAAGGTATAAAACTTAATCAATTGATTAACTATTTATTTATCAATTCATTTATTTTGTTTAATTAGTTCCGATGGAGGGAATTTAACGAGTCAGTTTTGCAATATAATTTCGGATATTTCATTGCGTATTCCAGGTACGGATTCCGTACTCCTTCAGCAATATTCCTTTGATTTCAATTTGTTTGTTTTGTTCTTCATTAGAATTTGGATATTATTTCGATATATTGTTCATAGTCAAATGCATATGATAGTTTTGTTTGATTTTAGATATTCACAACTTATCTTGTACTCTTAAGCATGTCTAGTATTTATTTTGATTCTGTAGAAACGTACATGCAAGTATAATTGGGAGACTTTGTGTCGATTTGTTTCGGTTTAGCATGTGCGTATTAGAACCCCTTTTGTGATATTGTGTCGCATTCGTTGTGACATGATATTTTTGTTAGAAAGTACCGTAGGGTATACCTGAGCTATAACCACCTGTGGGGGTACCACAGGCATGTCCTCTTGGCACCGAGGCATGACACTTCCGTGGCAGTGTGATTAGTCCACGGCGTCTCCATTTTGTGTGCTCCGATGGGAGTTGGCCAATTGGTGTTTTGTTGTGGGAGGCGTATGGGTCGACCCTAGTTTTCTGTTCTGTTCTGTTCTGCGGTTTGGTGTTGTTTGTGCCGAACACACCTTCCGATTTTGCATACATTTGGATCTGCAGTCCAATGTGTGCCTGCCTGTGTGGCAGTATTTTGACTTGTCTTTGTGACAAGGTATATTTCTGTTTTGTTCTGAGCTCGGTATGAAATAAACACAACCATTCAATTCAGTCTTTTTGTGTTGTTCAGTAAATCAGTTCAGTTCAGTGGGTCAGTTTCAGTTCAGTAAATCAGTTCAGTTCAGTGGGTCAGTTTCAGTTCAGTAAATCAGTTTAGTTCAGTAGATTAGTTCAGTAAGATAAAATTATCCAGTTCAGTTGATTTTGTTAATCTCAGTTTGATTCAGTTGATTTTGTTATTCAATTTCAGTTCTTATTTGTGCACTCTTTATCCGTACTGGGCATTTGGCTCATGCTGTGTTTTTCTTCCGGCAGGTTTGCAAGGGGATTCAAGGGCAAGTGTGAGGAGAGTTTTCTTTTTGTTTGGACATTCTGTTTAGAATTCGTTCGTGCGTAGCCTCCCTTTCCACTGGTCGGGAAGGGGGTGTTACAGAGTTGGTATCAGAGCTAGGGTTCTTTCTTGTAGAAAACTTATTTAGGTTTGACCTGTGAGTTATGGGTAGACATTTGGGTTAGGTTTTTGTTCTGTTTGAAATTATGTTCAGTTATTCTATCCGTTTGTATTTGAATTTGCCTGAAATCAATTTCGCTTTCGTCCGTTTTGTTTTGTCGAGGGCTCGTAAAACCATTAGAGGTGGTGGAGGCGGTGTTAATGATAACAATGTTGGTCGGCACCACGAAGGACGTGTGTTCGCCTTGTCATATAATTAGGTGATAGATGCGCAATATTATATTTCGGCACTCTTTTAGTTGGCAGTCGTGAAACTTTTATTGATTTCGACTCTACTTATTCGATTGTTTCGTATTCTTTTGTTCGGCATCTTGGTGTGCCATCTCAGTCCTTAGATTCTGCTATGTCTATTGCTGCTCCGATGAGAAATTTTTTTGGTCTCTGATTTGTACCGTGGTTGTTTCTATTAGTTTTGAAAATAAAGATTCATGGGACTAATTTTCGGTCGATGCGTATGTACGACTTTGATATGATTCTTGGGATGGACTGTCAGAGCTTAGGTTATGATTATGTAGATTGCCTTTAGGCTTGATCTGTGAGTTATGAGTAAATCACTAGGCAGACATATAAGTTTGTCTCGATTTGGTTCTCTGTTTGGTTGGTCTTGATTTTGACCAAATGTTAATCTGTTTTGATTTGTAGTTGATATGAGGAAAGTGAGATAATTTGTCCAGGTTATTATTGTTATACAATGGAGTAAGGATATTAGTTAAGAATTGTGATTGGAGCATTAAGGAAAATAAAGTTATATTTTGTACAGTTAAAAAAATGATCATATATGTAATATGGTTATGATATTAGTATTTGTATCAGCAAGTATTTGATTTTGGAGAATTAATCGTTAGAGTGCTTTTAGTAACAATATGTTATGATCTTAGACTTGAGGATTTGATATGGGTTGTGTTGGATTTATGTTAAGCTCGTGGATGATGTGAGGTATGTTTATTGATGAGACAATATGATAAGTGAAAACTATTTGGTATTTATAGATGATCTCTTGTAAACTTGAGTTGTAGATATTCGAGGTAATTAGATTAATCATTGAGGCTAATGATCAATTTTGCAGCTATTTTTGGAGTTTTGTTAAATGACGAGTAATAGTATGAGAAGATCTTGGAAATTGTTGGACTAAGGTTTGCACTAAGAGATGATTGATTTATTTAAATGGTTTTATATTAAGTGATGAGATTCAATAAATTTTGAGAGACATTGAATAGTTTAGAGTACACAGTTTACTTATGCAGATAATGGAATGTGACTTGGAGTTTAATATGGTGATTTCAATATTTTAGTAGTATATTATTTTGAGTAATAATATTTAAGAACTAATTCGAATTGAGATTTTGATATTTTGGAGTGCTTAAGGTGCTGGGGAAATTACTCAGTCTGCGTTTTATTGTCCATTTGATATTTTAGAAAGGGTTGGCGAAGTCGTTTTTCGGTTAGCTTTGCCTCCACAATTAGTTTATGTGTATAATGTATTTCGTATCTCAGTATTGAAGAGTTATCATTATCATCTGTTTCACATGGTGCACTATCCGTTTTGATAAGATTTCGGAGGAAAACTATTTCGTTTGTTTTGTGAAAAATTCTATTCGAGTGAAGTTTTTGCATCTTTTGATAATTAAGTTCGTCCCATTTTATTTTTTTGATTCCGAGGACGAAATCCTTTTTAAGGGGGAGGTAATGTAATACCCGGCTCCTTTTTCTTTTGGAGTCCCACATCACCCACTTCCTTAAAACATTCCCTCTCATTTACCTATAAATATATGGCCTTACCCCTCTCTTTTAATACACTAAACATTAAGGCTTTTCCCAATGTGAGGAAACCTTTTTGTGTGAGGACCTTTTTAGTAAGGACCTCCTTAGTTAAAATATTTTTCGGTGTCGAGGACGTGGGTGGACTGCGAACCTCATAATTTCGGGTATGTCTCTTTTTCTTTCTTTGTGTAATTATTTAATTTTCTGTATTAGTTATAATTTTGTAGTTTTAATTTTTGTATGCTATTTAGTTTGTTAGTTAATATATTTTGGTATATCTTTGTTAGTAATTAGCATTTTGGAATATTAAATTAGTATTTTTGTAACTTTAAAGTTTTGTCAGATAATAATAATAATAATAATAATAATAATAATAATAATAATAATAATAATAATAATAATAATAATAATAATAATAATAAAATATTTGTTTGTAATAGAATTAAAAATGGAAAGAATATTTTTGAAAATATACTTATATGTATTTCAGAAGGAACAAGAAAACTATTATTTATTAATACGTTACCATGATTAGAATATTTATGTATGTATAACTTTAGGTATAATTTTGTTTAGAATGGAAGGATTTCAGATTTGCCTAAGAGAGAGAAAAGGTATAAAACTTAATCAATTGATTAACTATTTATTTATCAATTCATTTATTTTGTTTAATTAGTTCCGATGGAGGGAATTTAACGAGTCAGTTTTGCAATATAATTTCGGATATTTCATTGCGTATTCCAGGTACGGATTCCGTACTCCTTCAGCAATATTCCTTTGATTTCAATTTGTTTGTTTTGTTCTTCATTAGAATTTGGATATTATTTCGATATATTGTTCATAGTCAAATGCATATGATAGTTTTGTTTGATTTTAGATATTCACAACTTATCTTGTACTCTTAAGCATGTCTAGTATTTATTTTGATTCTGTAGAAACGTACATGCAAGTATAATTGGGAGACTTTGTGTCGATTTGTTTCGGTTTAGCATGTGCGTATTAGAACCCCTTTTGTGATATTGTGTCGCATTCGTTGTGACATGATATTTTTGTTAGAAAGTACCGTAGGGTATACCTGAGCTATAACCACCTGTGGGGGTACCACAGGCATGTCCTCTTGGCACCGAGGCATGACACTTCCGTGGCAGTGTGATTAGTCCACGGCGTCTCCATTTTGTGTGCTCCGATGGGAGTTGGCCAATTGGTGTTTTGTTGTGGGAGGCGTATGGGTCGACCCTAGTTTTCTGTTCTGTTCTGTTCTGCGGTTTGGTGTTGTTTGTGCCGAACACACCTTCCGATTTTGCATACATTTGGATCTGCAGTCCAATGTGTGCCTGCCTGTGTGGCAGTATTTTGACTTGTCTTTGTGACAAGGTATATTTCTGTTTTGTTCTGAGCTCGGTATGAAATAAACACAACCATTCAATTCAGTCTTTTTGTGTTGTTCAGTAAATCAGTTCAGTTCAGTGGGTCAGTTTCAGTTCAGTAAATCAGTTCAGTTCAGTGGGTCAGTTTCAGTTCAGTAAATCAGTTTAGTTCAGTAGATTAGTTCAGTAAGATAAAATTATCCAGTTCAGTTGATTTTGTTAATCTCAGTTTGATTCAGTTGATTTTGTTATTCAATTTCAGTTCTTATTTGTGCACTCTTTATCCGTACTGGGCATTTGGCTCATGCTGTGTTTTTCTTCCGGCAGGTTTGCAAGGGGATTCAAGGGCAAGTGTGAGGAGAGTTTTCTTTTTGTTTGGACATTCTGTTTAGAATTCGTTCGTGCGTAGCCTCCCTTTCCACTGGTCGGGAAGGGGGTGTTACAGAGTTGGTATCAGAGCTAGGGTTCTTTCTTGTAGAAAACTTATTTAGGTTTGACCTGTGAGTTATGGGTAGACATTTGGGTTAGGTTTTTGTTCTGTTTGAAATTATGTTCAGTTATTCTATCCGTTTGTATTTGAATTTGCCTGAAATCAATTTCGCTTTCGTCCGTTTTGTTTTGTCGAGGGCTCGTAAAACCATTAGAGGTGGTGGAGGCGGTGTTAATGATAACAATGTTGGTCGGCACCACGAAGGACGTGTGTTCGCCTTGTCATATAATTAGGTGATAGATGCGCAATATTATATTTCGGCACTCTTTTAGTTGGCAGTCGTGAAACTTTTATTGATTTCGACTCTACTTATTCGATTGTTTCGTATTCTTTTGTTCGGCATCTTGGTGTGCCATCTCAGTCCTTAGATTCTGCTATGTCTATTGCTGCTCCGATGAGAAATTTTTTTGGTCTCTGATTTGTACCGTGGTTGTTTCTATTAGTTTTGAAAATAAAGATTCATGGGACTAATTTTCGGTCGATGCGTATGTACGACTTTGATATGATTCTTGGGATGGACTGTCAGAGCTTAGGTTATGATTATGTAGATTGCCTTTAGGCTTGATCTGTGAGTTATGAGTAAATCACTAGGCAGACATATAAGTTTGTCTCGATTTGGTTCTCTGTTTGGTTGGTCTTGATTTTGACCAAATGTTAATCTGTTTTGATTTGTAGTTGATATGAGGAAAGTGAGATAATTTGTCCAGGTTATTATTGTTATACAATGGAGTAAGGATATTAGTTAAGAATTGTGATTGGAGCATTAAGGAAAATAAAGTTATATTTTGTACAGTTAAAAAAATGATCATATATGTAATATGGTTATGATATTAGTATTTGTATCAGCAAGTATTTGATTTTGGAGAATTAATCGTTAGAGTGCTTTTAGTAACAATATGTTATGATCTTAGACTTGAGGATTTGATATGGGTTGTGTTGGATTTATGTTAAGCTCGTGGATGATGTGAGGTATGTTTATTGATGAGACAATATGATAAGTGAAAACTATTTGGTATTTATAGATGATCTCTTGTAAACTTGAGTTGTAGATATTCGAGGTAATTAGATTAATCATTGAGGCTAATGATCAATTTTGCAGCTATTTTTGGAGTTTTGTTAAATGACGAGTAATAGTATGAGAAGATCTTGGAAATTGTTGGACTAAGGTTTGCACTAAGAGATGATTGATTTATTTAAATGGTTTTATATTAAGTGATGAGATTCAATAAATTTTGAGAGACATTGAATAGTTTAGAGTACACAGTTTACTTATGCAGATAATGGAATGTGACTTGGAGTTTAATATGGTGATTTCAATATTTTAGTAGTATATTATTTTGAGTAATAATATTTAAGAACTAATTCGAATTGAGATTTTGATATTTTGGAGTGCTTAAGGTGCTGGGGAAATTACTCAGTCTGCGTTTTATTGTCCATTTGATATTTTAGAAAGGGTTGGCGAAGTCGTTTTTCGGTTAGCTTTGCCTCCACAATTAGTTTATGTGTATAATGTATTTCGTATCTCAGTATTGAAGAGTTATCATTATCATCTGTTTCACATGGTGCACTATCCGTTTTGATAAGATTTCGGAGGAAAACTATTTCGTTTGTTTTGTGAAAAATTCTATTCGAGTGAAGTTTTTGCATCTTTTGATAATTAAGTTCGTCCCATTTTATTTTTTTGATTCCGAGGACGAAATCCTTTTTAAGGGGGAGGTAATGTAATACCCGGCTCCTTTTTCTTTTGGAGTCCCACATCACCCACTTCCTTAAAACATTCCCTCTCATTTACCTATAAATATATGGCCTTACCCCTCTCTTTTAATACACTAAACATTAAGGCTTTTCCCAATGTGAGGAAACCTTTTTGTGTGAGGACCTTTTTAGTAAGGACCTCCTTAGTTAAAATATTTTTCGGTGTCGAGGACGTGGGTGGACTGCGAACCTCATAATTTCGGGTATGTCTCTTTTTCTTTCTTTGTGTAATTATTTAATTTTCTGTATTAGTTATAATTTTGTAGTTTTAATTTTTGTATGCTATTTAGTTTGTTAGTTAATATATTTTGGTATATCTTTGTTAGTAATTAGCATTTTGGAATATTAAATTAGTATTTTTGTAACTTTAAAGTTTTGTCAGATAATAATAATAATAATAATAATAATAATAATAATAATAATAATAATAATAATAATAATAATAATAAAATATTTGTTTGTAATAGAATTAAAAATGGAAAGAATATTTTTGAAAATATACTTATATGTATTTCAGAAGGAACAAGAAAACTATTATTTATTAATACGTTACCATGATTAGAATATTTATGTATGTATAACTTTAGGTATAATTTTGTTTAGAATGGAAGGATTTCAGATTTGCCTAAGAGAGAGAAAAGGTATAAAACTTAATCAATTGATTAACTATTTATTTATCAATTCATTTATTTTGTTTAATTAGTTCCGATGGAGGGAATTTAACGAGTCAGTTTTGCAATATAATTTCGGATATTTCATTGCGTATTCCAGGTACGGATTCCGTACTCCTTCAGCAATATTCCTTTGATTTCAATTTGTTTGTTTTGTTCTTCATTAGAATTTGGATATTATTTCGATATATTGTTCATAGTCAAATGCATATGATAGTTTTGTTTGATTTTAGATATTCACAACTTATCTTGTACTCTTAAGCATGTCTAGTATTTATTTTGATTCTGTAGAAACGTACATGCAAGTATAATTGGGAGACTTTGTGTCGATTTGTTTCGGTTTAGCATGTGCGTATTAGAACCCCTTTTGTGATATTGTGTCGCATTCGTTGTGACATGATATTTTTGTTAGAAAGTACCGTAGGGTATACCTGAGCTATAACCACCTGTGGGGGTACCACAGGCATGTCCTCTTGGCACCGAGGCATGACACTTCCGCGGCAGTGTGATTAGTCCACGGCGTCTCCATTTTGTGTGCTCCGATGGGAGTTGGCCAATTGGTGTTTTGTTGTGGGAGGCGTATGGGTCGACCCTAGTTTTCTGTTCTGTTCTGTTCTGCGGTTTGGTGTTGTTTGTGCCGAACACACCTTCCGATTTTGCATACATTTGGATCTGCAGTCCAATGTGTGCCTGCCTGTGTGGCAGTATTTTGACTTGTCTTTGTGACAAGGTATATTTCTGTTTTGTTCTGAGCTCGGTATGAAATAAACACAACCATTCAATTCAGTCTTTTTGTGTTGTTCAGTAAATCAGTTCAGTTCAGTGGGTCAGTTTCAGTTCAGTAAATCAGTTCAGTTCAGTGGGTCAGTTTCAGTTCAGTAAATCAGTTTAGTTCAGTAGATTAGTTCAGTAAGATAAAATTATCCAGTTCAGTTGATTTTGTTAATCTCAGTTTGATTCAGTTGATTTTGTTATTCAATTTCAGTTCTTATTTGTGCACTCTTTATCCGTACTGGGCATTTGGCTCATGCTGTGTTTTTCTTCCGGCAGGTTTGCAAGGGGATTCAAGGGCAAGTGTGAGGAGAGTTTTCTTTTTGTTTGGACATTCTGTTTAGAATTCGTTCGTGCGTAGCCTCCCTTTCCACTGGTCGGGAAGGGGGTGTTACAAATATGTTCTCCCTCTTACATTCTCTTTGTGCCGGAGTCCACATATATATGAGAGGGGAAGCATAGTGTTCTACATGCTTCCGTGCATATAATAATTTTTCCTCAAGTTGGTTGAATTGATCTCTCTTCCTGTATTTCGCCTGACCCATTATCATTCATGATTTTCGTCAGTCTACCCTACCCAGAAGAAAGTAGCAAACATTCTTAACCACTGCATTTTTGTTTTCACTTGCAGGTATGTCCCCCATTCCGACAAATGAATCTACCTACCCTACTCTTTTATAGATCTAGTAATTAGAAACTTATAAGTAAGCAACGACTGTGGATATCCCGATGCATGTTAATTGGGAATTATATATATGTCCCATTAAAAATTCTTACATGTTAACATGAAAGTAAAATTGCCATTATTTTATTTGTTAATTATTAGAACACTTTAGTCTTCGTGTTAATTTTGTACGGTCTATGTCATAATTAAGTCTCATTTGTAAACATAAAATCCAGTTTAAATCTAAGCAAGTATATTATTGACTCAAAATATTTACCAAAAACAATACAAAGAGAAAAGAATGAGGCATTTCCTCCCCAGTTGATTTAACTAAAATAAGGGATACAGGGGAACTTGTTTTATTGAAACTTACATATATTTCATGACGACAGAGTCCTTAAAGTTTATTAAAAATGGAACCTGAATAGAGTGAGAGGATAAATGTAGAGAATTGATATTTCTACAAACAAAAATAATAATTCCACATGCTCCCCTCTCACACGATTATAAGACTTATTTACTATTTATGTGATAGAGAGCTTATGAAATTATCATTTTTACTTGCGAAAATATCAATTTTTTAAATTTAAAAGATATATAACTATATAATACAGAACATCATCCAATAGATTGGGTGAGAGTATTTCCTAGAAATTTAAATCTAGAATTCCACACATCACCTTGATGGTTGGTGATCCAAAATAAAAGAGTTAATTTAGAGGCCTGAAGAAATTAGGTGTAGACGTTGAAGTAGACGTACCATACCATATTTTAGTAGGTTTTCTTCATATACACCAAGTTAAAATTGCCATACATGCAGAACCAATTATACAGGGGAGTATTATTTTTATACGAATTTTTGATATTTTCACACGAAGATGAGACCCACTTTTTGAATATTTATTACAAAACTAAATAAAAACACAAACAAAAAAAAAACGAAAAAAGAATAAGGGGTCAAATGGACACTTGGGCTGAATCCTTGACTTATACGCATACCAACCATTATTGCCGTGGTCCGACAATTGGGCCCGCCCAAATACTGCAAATCAAAAGATCAAATGATGTGCAAGGCCACAATTTAGTAGACTAGCTATTAAATTCCAAAGAGACCAAAGATTTTTGAGTCATAGACTACTCTAGTATTATTACATACACATTTTTCTTATCCTCACACCTGCGCCACTGCATTGCCTTTACAATCTCCTCCACCCAATCCTTAATCCACTGATATTTCCCTCACAAAAAAAATCCAAAATTACTCTCCCCCTCTTTTTTCTTCTTCACTTGCAGATTATTAGTGTCTCGCATATATCACCAATACCTTTTTTCCCTCTATATTTTCTCTCTCCTTATTTCCCATCACAACCATGGCTACTGCAGTGAGTGCTGCAGTCCCTCTCCCATCCTCAAAATCCACTGCCCTTTCAACAAGAACATCATCTATCATTTCACCTGAAAGAGTTAACTTTACGAAGGTATCATATTGTAGTTATATTCCATCTTATTAAATTCATATGGCCTGTAATTTGTACAAAATATATATAATTGGTGTTATTTGTTATATGGGTTTTGGTTATGCAGGTTCCTTTGACCTACAGAAATGTATCTAATGGTGGGAAAGTTGTGTCAATCAGAGCCCAGGTCACAACAGAGGCGCCAGCTAAAGTTGAGAAGGTTTCCAAGAAAGTGGAGGAAGGTGTAATTACTAACAAATTCAGGCCTAAGGACCCATATATTGGTAGATGCCTTCTCAACACCAAGATCACTGGAGATGATGCTCCTGGTGAAACTTGGCACATGGTATTCAGCACTGAAGGTACATATCTAATATATAATCCTTCAAATATTCTTGATCATTGAGTATTTCTTAATATTCTTAACTAAATTTATGGTATGATTAAATGGATAACTTTAAAGTGAAATTTTTGGGTTGTTTCTGGTTGATTGGTGGATGATATAAACAGGTGAGGTTCCCTACAAAGAAGGGCAATCCATTGGGATAATTGCAGATGGTGTAGATAAGAATGGGAAGCCTCACAAGCTTAGGCTGTACTCAATTGCTAGCAGTGCCCTTGGTGACTTTGGAGACTCCAAAACTGTAAGCTTTCATTCATTTATTCGGGAGTTTTGCTATACAAACATAGAATTATATAACTCTAATACAGAACAATCATAAATATGCTTTGAATTTGAAAACTACAACCCCTAGTGCATTCTAGATGACAATTATTTAAAGTCAATCAGCATGAATAGCATTTTCTGGATTGAGTGTTTAGTTCCATGGATTCTCTCCAAATATTTATTGTTTGTTTTGAGGCATCACCTTCACAAATTTGAGCTTATTAGTTAAGAATTAACCAAACTCTGATCCCATTATCACCTCTCCTTTTCTATTCTGATACATTAAGTTGTGTCAATTTAATATTTCACAGGTTTCGTTGTGTGTAAAACGGCTTGTCTACACCAATGACCAAGGAGAAGTTGTTAAAGGAGTATGCTCAAATTTCTTGTGTAAGAAAGCAGAATGCACTTCAAATTAAAAGAACATGGTCTATGTCAAAATTTAACTACTGCACATTTCCTGCATATAAAATTATTAATTGTCTCATCTTCCTAGTATCAAGTAGCAATATCAATATTAGGAACTGTTGTCTCAAAAGCTGGTTAAAAATGCTTCAATTAGTATGCTTATTCAGGTTGTATGTTTGAAATCATATTTCAGGTGACTTGAAGCCTGGGGCTGATGTGAAGATAACTGGACCTGTAGGAAAAGAAATGCTTATGCCAAAGGATCCCAATGCAACTATTATTATGGTACTTACCACCTAGAAGATCAAGCAAGACATATTTGATACAGCTAGATCGTATTTTTATATTACAGTTTTTTGTTTTCACGTGTTCAATTTTTGTATAGCTTGCAACTGGAACTGGAATTGCTCCTTTCCGCTCCTTCTTGTGGAAAATGTTCTTTGAGGAGCACGAAGACTACAAGGTAAATTAAGATTCATTAACTGATACTACTTCAGAAACTGTTTGATTTGAGTACTTAATTACTACATATAAATTAGATGAGAAAAGAAAAGGTCTGATCTTGTGAGTTGTGAAGATGCATAGAAATTTCATCAGGGAAAATTTTGTTCCGTTTGTACGTCTGATATAGGGTTGTAAAAAGTACTGAAGGGAAGCCTTGTGCAATGAATAAACAACAATGATTGTAAACTTCCATATAGCATAACTACTGCCAAAAGGTTTTTGACTGTATCTAATGAATAACTTGATTGACAAATGCAGTTCAATGGTTTGGCATGGCTCTTCTTGGGTGTGCCCACAAGTAGCTCATTGCTCTACAAGGAGGTGAAATGATCATGATCAAATCATAAACTTGTCATTGTTTTCAATTTAAGAAAATGAGTTAACATAATTCTTGGTGTTTGGGGACAGGAATTCGAGAAAATGAAAGAGAAGAACCCAGATAACTTTAGACTTGACTTTGCAGTGAGCAGAGAGCAAAATAATGATAAAGGAGAAAAAATGTACATCCAAACCCGCATGGCTCAATATGCGGAAGAACTCTGGGAGTTGCTCAAGAAAGACAACACCTTCGTGTATATGTGTGGACTAAAAGGAATGGAAAAGGGAATTGATGACATTATGGTGTCATTGGCTGCTAAAGAAGGTAAGAAACGTCGACATAATGGCATCATTTTCTTCACATTTGCACCCAATATGCATCTGTCCGCTCGTGTATATATAATGATGCCATTCAACTTAATTGTTATTTTTTTCTTTTCTTTCAACAGGTATCGACTGGACCGAGTACAAAAGGTCATTGAAGAGGGCAGGGCAATGGAATGTGGAAGTCTACTAATTTGGGTTTCTTGTACAAATACATGCCTTTTCTTGAAGCTGTCATGCTTGATCTTTCGGTGTCTTTTCTCTGCACTGTGTAGATAGGTAACCAACCTCCTTTGTAATTTCCTTTCTTTTTATTCTTTTTTACTTATTCATTTTCCCTATAGTTTGTATTTTATGGCCTCTTTCCCAAAAGAATTGTTTTTTAAGGGCATGGATCATGTAATTTGACATTGTAATTTTATTTACTTAAAAGGTTTAATTATATTTTATATGTACATTTTATAGGTTTTACTTTTCTTTCTTCTTTTTTTTTTATTTTTTTTTATTTTTTTTATCTTAATTATGTAAGCAACTTACATGTGTTGATATAGTTGTAGTAAACTGTTCATTCTAAATTAAGAGGAAAAACAATTTGAAATATATAAATAGACAAATAATAATAATAATAATAATAATAATAATAATAATAATAGTAATAATTAAAATCTCTACTTAACATTCATGTCACCGTATAGTTGACGACATGAATGCATTTGCTATTAGAATAAAATTAAACTCTAAAAAATAAAAGAATTAATAATAAAGCAAATAATGCAACAACAGAAGGAACATGAGAAAACTCAAACACCACATTACCTGAATATGAAGGGGATGACAAGGGAATTGATGAACTTAGATATACACAAATTGAAAAGGTAAAAGAATATATATAGCTGTGTAAAGAAAAGAAAACTAAACATTAGGTATTATTATAAATTTGAATTGGACTTTAAAAGGCTTAGATCTGCTTTTGCATGAGAAGTGGTTGTTTCGGTAAATATATTTGTGTTAACTTGTTAAAATGTTTGGATAATGAAAAAAGAATAAATATGAAATAAAATAAAAAATAATGCAAATCAATGAGACCTAAGATATGTTGGGATAATATAGAAAAAAATAAAAATATTCTTACGAGATAATACAAATAAATTAAAAGTAAAAATATCAACCAATTACATTAAGTAATAGAACATCTAAGTTAATTCATATGTAACTATTTGGGTCAAATCCTGATCCGAGTCCACTATAAATTTACCCAAAAAGTGAGTTTATGACCGAAGGTATTAATGATAATAACTTGAATTTTTATATACACATGAGTGAGTCTAACTGAAAGTTTTAATGATAGCAACTTGAATTTTTATATACACGTATAAATATTCCGTATTAATCGATGTGAAATTAGAATATTACACTATACAATAAAATGTTATTTATGCTATTATAATAAATAACATATGTATGCTTTTTCGCACACAATATTGTGCTTCCGCACAATTATTAACCAAGAGAACTTTCTCTAACAAAAAATTCTAATAATAGGCCAATCAGATTTAGAGGAGAATCCAAGAACCAAAATTTTTTGCTACTATTAATTTCACCTATTTAATCAAAAGAATAAAATTCAAAAAAGAAAAAACTATTAAAATAAATAATTCTAATATAGACACAATTTTTCAATAGTTAGGAGAAAATAAATTCAATGTTGTCAATTTCATAATTTATTTAATAATAATATTATCATATTTTTGAGTTTCAATCTTTTTGTAATAAAGTACATTTTTTAATTTGAATAATGACTACATAAAATTTAGATGCCTTAACAATCTTAAATTCCCTCTTTTATTCATTTTCTACTTCAGAAGAAATTATCGTGGACTTGCATGCGCGACATTTTGATTAAGGAAACTGATATTTTCATAATAGTTTTTGATATTTTTACACGTTAAGTTTAAATAAGAATCAACCATGTTCCTTCATAATAATTAATATGTGAGTCCTATGTGTGAAAATATCAAAAAATATTATGAAAATATCAGTTTTCATTAATAATGAAATTAAAATTTGTTAACGATAATAATTTAAAACTTTTTTAGAAAAAAGAGAGTTTAATTTTACTTAATTTCTTTTCCCAATTAAGGGGGGATTGGGTCTAAAATAGATACCGTGGAGCGTAGACTATAGGATTAAAAATTGAAAACCATAGAAGGAAAGAAGTTGGATAGGAGTGAGTGACGGGGGCACTAACAGGTAACACACTAAAAATGGGGAAATCGAAAAAGCGCCGATATGAATTAGGATTAGTATAAAGATGTGTGTATATATAGTCGAGAAACGCTCTATTCTCTCTAGCTAGATCTATAGATATATAGATAGATAGATACAGGAGGTTCGATTAGGGCTTCGATCATCAATGGCGGAGGAGAACATCAGATCTCGTGGAGTGGTGGCGCGGTTCAACGATCAGAAGGGCTACGGGTTCATCCGACCCGACGATGGCGGGGATGATCTATTCGTTCATCATTCGGAGATCAACTCCGACGGCTATCGTACTCTCCATGCTGATCAGGTCGTCGAGTTTTTGGTTGAGTTCGACAGCGCTAGTAACAAAAGCAAGGCTGTTGATGTTACTGGCATCAACGGATCTTCCCTTGATAAGGTTCGGAACGGCGGTGGACGCGGCGGATCACGTCGTGGCGGCGGCGATGGCGATGGTGATGGAGGAAGGCAGGGTGGGTACAATGGATATGGCGGTGGAGGCGGAAGAGGAGGAGGGGAGTGTTATAGTTGCGGTGAGTATGGACATATGGCCAGGGATTGTGAACGGCCGCGGAGTCGTAGCCGCGGCGGTGGTGCTGGAGGTGGTTCCGCTTGCTTTAACTG
>OX359275.1:43150910-43395910 GCA_947179155.2 Hedera helix
AGTGGATAGGAGTGGGGATTGATTGTTAATTTGCTTCTTTGTAGTGGATAGGAGTGGGAATTGATTGTTAATTTGCTAGTGTGGTAATTTGTTTGAGTCATAAGGGTTGAGGCAGCATAAGCATTATTCTGCAATGTTCTCCCCATACAATGAAAGGGAGAACAAAACTGAAAATGGGAAAAGATGAACAGAGCAACTCTGCTACCCACAACCGGTGTGAGGTTCTTCTAAGCAGCTGCAAATCATTCGATATAAGAGCCAGTAATTCTGGTAAAGCTGAACTGCAAGTGATCATATAGAACTGAACTGAACTGTTGCTTTTTATTTATTTATTTATTTATTTATTTTAGGCTTAGCAGAACTAAAACAAGGAAAGGATAGAATGCAAATGAGAGAATGTCATGGATGCCTTTACGTCAAATTATTAGATAATTGGTCCGTACTCTGTTTCAAAAGATTTGGTTTTGATGTGAAATTCTGAAGACATGAATATGAATAAATTTGATTTTAATTATTAATAAAATATTAATATTGTGAATCACCTAAATGTATTACTAATTACAAAGCTTGTTACCCCTCTTCTTACTTGCTCGTATGGGAATTGGAGAAATTTGTTTACGTTAAAAAAGAAATATTTTTTCTGGAAAAAAAATAAATTTGAAAAGGAAGAGACGAATCTAAAGATATCAAGAAAGAGGGAAATTTAACAAATATTATTTATTATAAGTTTTATTATTTGATAATTTTTAATGTGTCATCATAATTTTGAGTTAAAAAATATTTTAAATTAATTTTTAAAAATTAATAATGATTGTATAATTTAAAATAGAAGGAATAGATAATATTTATACATATATGCAGGGAATCCGTGGCTAATACTTTGTCCGAATTTTCAATCTGCGTATTTGTTGACCCTTTATTAAAAAGAGAATGAACACGATTCAAAGGTATTCTCGTTGTTATATTTTTGGCCGTTTCATCTCCTCATGAATAGTCAAAAATGCGTTCGCTATCACTAATCTAGATATGCCCTGTATTAATGCTAGTTGTAAATCCATCTTATATGTAATACGGTATTTTATTTTATATGTTATATGATATTTCATAGAATAAATCTATAGAATACCTTTTTAAATTTTTTGATATACAAGTTCAAAAGTCATTTTGATCAAATAAATAGATTTTATCTCTCTTATTATTTTCACTCACTTAAAATTTATTTGATCAAAATGACTATTGAACTTGCGTAAAAAAAAAAAGAAAAAGAAATATATTTATAAATTTATTCTTATTTTATATGTGCCGTCTAATATACAATATTTTTTTGGGGTATTAAAATGTGAGATAAACATATAACATGTTGAATTTGACTACCAACTAACGTTTTCTGTGATTCAGTATATATATATATATATATATATAGTCTGTCTTTAAGATGTTTTGGAAGAAATATCTTTAGTAGAATTATAGATATTACTAGGACGTACGTAATTTCTTAAATAGGATCAAAATCTAAATTTATATTTATAAAAAAAGTTCTCAAATAATGATATTATAATTTAGAATAAATAGAGTATTATTTATTGATATAATAGTTAATACTCAATTGGCCCCAAAACATCAATTTCGTATTATACCATGGGATTAATATTGATTTTTTTGAAATTGAGATACTTTTAAATTTAAAATTGATATGATTCTTTTTAGTGAAACATACCATTATAAATGTTGATATTTGTAAATAAGATATCGCCGAATCGTTGACCTATACACAAGAGAGCACATGAGGTCGGAGTCGTCGAACAAACCCTTCTCGTGTGAGAATCAATACATAATTTCATGGCATTCAATTGTAAAAATGTGGAATTTTATATCAAGAGAGAATATTAATTTTTCAAACCTTACCTTATACCTAGACTTCATTCTATATAGAGGGAGAGGGCGAGCCTAGCTACTTGGGCTTGGTCACCATCTAGAACACTTGGGCTGTAGATCAAATAAGTTATTTGAATTTTATATTTTAGGCTCAATTGGTAATTGGTAATATTATACACCCTAACAATAAACATTGCCAAATATATAAAAATTATTACTAATAACAATTTTTTATTTTTGAAAAATAAATCACATAATTTTATTGTAAGAATTTTATATTGACTTGGAGAAATCAAACTTGATTTTATGTCTGAGAATGAATGGTCTATAATAGAATATTATTTCTCATTACAAATTCTTAATTATTTCAAAAAAAAAAAGAAGAAAGTATCTCGTTCTACATCTCTCATTTTTTTATGCATGGCACTTTTATTTATATATATTCTAATAACATGATTGATTTATGATGATGGATGGATGCAATCAGTGAAAATTCACCGGGTGGAGCAGTACATCCAGACGGGTCAACGAATACTCCAACTGAATCAGGCTCAAGATCAACATTCGCAGCAGCCCCATGGTTGATGAATACTATTAGTATTATTATTTTGGCGGTCTCATTCACCTGTTGGTGGTGGTCTGGCTGACGGCTGACGGCTGACCGACCATTCATTCTCAGACTCTAGCTACCTCTTGCACAGTATACAAATATATCGTTAATTCTACTTTTTTATCAAGCGTTTAAATTAGTTATGATTATAAAATTATTCACGAGTTTTAAGATTACTAATTTAGACAATTAAATATAGTGTATTATTAGGATATAATTATTGAACTATCGAGTTTTTATTCAGATAATAAGTAAATAAATTACGTAGTACAGATTTTTTTCTGTGAATTATAAAGTTAAAGCAACTGAATTGTAGTGTAAATTTATCTGGTCATTAATTACATTTCAAAATTTTTGTAAGGTAAATGAATGAAATATAGTATGTTAGTGTTTATGTTATATTTTCAATCTAAATAAAGAATCTACTTGAAATACAATTAAGAATAGAACTCTGAAATTCAGTTTTTATTAAATTTTGATTAATTAACTTAATTTAATGAACAAATTACAATTACTATTTTACTAAATTCACAACAATTATCATAAATCGCTTGATATATAAGGTAATACTTTACGCTTAATAAATTTTAGACTAAAATACAGTTTGAACCCTAATATTTGTAGAGTTGTTGAGATTTACACTTTAATGTGTAAAACGTATCTAAATAAATTTTAAAATTCTTTTAGAGGTTTTAACCAGTCAAAAATGAGGGTGTATTTTATTTAGTAGAAAATAATTTTGAAATATACTTAGATATATTTTAAACATTGGGTGCAATAAATTTTAGGATACAAACTGTACTTTAGTCTCACTTTTAAATTTATAGATTATTAAAATAAGAGAATGGACTAATTAAGTTTGTCTCCGATTGGTCTCAGACTCTGAATTGATGGATTGCTTTGAGGGTTTTGTAATTCTGAACTGGTTTTTTTATGGAGATGAGTACTAAAAGTTATTAGTGGTATTTTATTTTATTTCATTTCATTTCGATTGAGGGGTGGATGGGATCAATGATATGGGCCATGAACTCATACAAGACTTAAATCGAGGGATGGCCCAATGACTGATTTTGATTAGGCAGCCGGGTTGTACTTTTTTATTTTACCTTTTATTTTCTTTGGACGAATAAATTAAAAAAAACAAAGAAAAGATGAGAGTGCACGTGGTTTTAGTGAATACGAGTTCAGTGGGGGCATCAGTATAAAATGGGCCTCAAGGCCCATAGTCTTAATCAATTTTCACCAACCTAAAATTGATTAATTTCCCTTCTGAACTTCATTCCTGCCCTGTTATATATATATATATATGCATAACTGTGAGCGTTGGTTGATTTATGAGCTTTCTCATTTGTCAAATTCTTTGACAAAGGGATACTCTCCAATGTTGTATTGCATCATCTTGAGTTCACATGATTTGGGGTTGTGATCAGTGATTATTATTATTATATCACTTGATTGTCTTCTTCATACCAAATAAAAAATAAGAACCAAATAAACATGCTTTGATACATCAAAATAGAGAGAGAGAGAGATGATTACTTTGGAATGAAGAGACAACATTATAATTTAAAGAGTATTAGACTCTGTTTGCTTCAACTTTGGATGCATAAATCGTATCAGTCAAAAAGGAGAAAACATACCTAAAAAGGAAAAGAAAAAAAAAGAGAAGTAAAAGCAAGTAGAGAAGAAGGAAAGTCATGCATGTTTGGACATGCATGGCTACAAAGCATTTAGCTCTATATGATAAGCTAATTAAAATTGTTTCTTCTATATCTATATCTATATCTATCTATCTATCTATCTATATAGCAATTAAGGATATAAAAGTGAGCAAATTTTAGAAGATAAAAAGGGCATGTCTATCTTTCCCCATGACTCTGGGGATTATTAAAAAGCCAATTACTTAATAAAAACATCTTATTATTTAAAGTGGACAAGATTAAAAAGCTTAGCAATAGAAATGTACGTTGTCTATTTGAACGAAAGCTTAAGTTGCATTACATGCATTCACTCAGTTGTCTTCTTTTTGGTGTACTGACTCCTACCTTCTTTTGCTTTTCTTTCCTTTTTTCAACCTGCAGCTTTTCTTTCTTTTTTTCTTTTCTGGTCTTTGTAACTTTGCTTTATATAATTACTAGTATCCGATAGTTCACGCATTGTGTCTATAAATTATGTAGAATAGAATAAAAAATTTAAAAGACTAAAATAAAATAAAATAATAATATAACTAAAATTGCAAGGGCAAAAAAGAAAAAAAAAGATGATCGGCAAGCGTCATGCAAAGTTACCGAAGCCTCCGCGGAGTCATTATAATGTAGATAAATTATAAGCCACCATATTGAGGAATGGCGAATTTTACGATCTTTACTTCCCGCATGTTTTTAATCTCATATATACTCGCGTTTTCAAAATATATGTTTAATTTTAATCCTTTAAACTCGACTTCATATATTTTTATATTCAAAAGTGGGAATAACTGGTGGGTATTGACGTATACATCCAACCTATTGTGGAGATATATATATATATATATATATATATGCAATGCTCAAACTCAACTTGCTATTATAACGCATATTTAAATAAATTCAAGAAAATGTATACATCAAATGACATAATAAGAAGGCTTATTTTAATTTGAAAAATTCTCCTAGAATTCTCCCATGTCGCCGTGAGGACCATTCTAGACTTGGCAGTTGGACACTGAGAAATCCATGAAAAAAACTTTATTGTGGACTATATTGTAAATATAGAATGTGTAATTATCGACTCATACATATTAAACAATTACAATTACATTAATCTTGAAATAGTTTACGAAGATCAAATCATTGCTTTTGATGAGTGAGGTTTCTTGTTAGAGACTTTAAAAAGGATTTGCAACGAAAATTTTGGCAAGTTGTTTGCAAAGACACAAGTAGAGATTTTATTATAAAAAAAAAATAATTATCATACAAATTAGTATTAAATATATTAATTAGGTAGTGCCTTGAGTGATAAGACAACATACTCAAGTTTATCGGAGAGTCTGTTCTCATGTGAGTGCATTAGACTTAACAGGCTGTGAAGAGAAAATCCAATATAGACAACTCATTTGCATTAATAAGTATGCAACCCAACACCACATTGCTTTCATCATTTACATCAACTACCTTTGCAAGAAAGTCTTTTTTATTAAAGTAGGTCCTTGGTTAATTTACGTTCAATACATAATAATCTTCTTCGAAATAGACATTCCATTTACTTGGTGTTCGCCATAAGAGGTAGACGTTTTTGCGAAAAAGATTGTCAAAGTAAAGTAGCCCAAGAAAACATTTGGGAAAGGGCCCAATAGTTTGTCTCGGTCATTTAACAGAATAGAATTCTCGTAATGCAGACCTGTATCAAATTTGGTCCTCCTCCTGATGCATAATAAAAGAAGGAAATTGTATTTCCACCTGCGAGAATTAATATTTCTAGAAGTTAATGTGATATTTTTAACTAACTATAATGGGATGTATTTGCGAAAATATCAAAAAGAATTATTCTATATTTAATTTGGCTTCCCCTTTCCCTCTCATTGTTCATATAATACAAAATCTGTAGCCTCCAAGAAACAAAGTAAAGGGAAACGAAGATTCTTGAAACCTTTCCAGGAAAGAATGGATTTTTTTTTTGACAATCAAAATGGGAATGCAAATCCTTAATAAAGGAAGAATCAATGCTGTCCGTCCGTCAGAAAGTAAAAGTATTCAAAACTTATCCTTGTGGTACTACTTTACACGGCTCCAAGATGTTGATGGAAGTATATATTTGTTAGCACCGCAAAAATCTTATCATTTGCAGTTAACTTTGTGTTAAATACAAGATTTGGCTATGTTGGAATTTGGAAAGGAAACCTAAAACCCATTTTTGAGTGTGTGTTGTGTGTGTGAGAGAGAGAGAGAGAGAGCGATTGAAGTAATGAAAGCCCATAATGATACCAGGTATAGACAAAAAGATTTTGTATGGGAGAATCAGAGAAGTTTCAGAGAAGTTTCAGGGCTTGTACTACCAATATTATACTAGTACTATTGTGATAACGTTGCACATACCGACATAAAGCATCGTCAATTCATAATTAAGAACGCACTCAATTAAACTCTACTGTGAGCTTGGATGGGTATAATAATTACATCTTGATGATGATGATGTAGTTTTGTTCAACAAAATAGTAAAATAACAAAACTAACATTTTTGAGAAAAATGAAGAGAAAATCCATGCAGCAAGTGTTTTTAATTAAGAATTAATTACCCACTGTTCTGTACAATAATAATATGTAACACCAGACACGGCTGTTAAAGGCAAACTGAAGTTTAATTAATTCAACAAGAAACCCAGAATAAGATGAAGTTGCAGAAGGAACTTGTAAGTATTTAGGACGGAAGATGGAGACAAGTGCATGACAAGAAGCTATTCAGACATTTGAAATTGTTAGATATAAAAAGTTGAAAGGATAAATTAGATTTTACTTGCTTTTTCAAATAGTATAAATATTTGATTATACAACACATTTTAGAGAAATAAACTAATAATAACGTTAACGCCAGAGGTTGGTGATTTGGTTTCTTAAACATAATACTATAAGCTTTCAAGACTTCCCACTAACCGCCGTAGTAGTACACGCGTTGCCTCATATTCCACCACCTTCGAACCACACTTTTCCTTGCAAATATGGCATTGCAGTGCACTAACCACTCATTGGAATGGACCATTTAGCTGATTGTTTGTCCATTTTGACTTTTGCGGCTGATCGAACAAGCATCTCTTACAAATATACCGACATTGCACTACTACTCTTCATTCGCACAAGAAAAATTAAACTAAATAAAAAAACGTAAGAATCATTTTTTTTTATCATCATGACATTTGGTAAAAAGAACATCATAATATTATTATTATTATTATTATTATTATTATTATTTACTTCTGCCGCGTTTTCTTTATCAACACGGTATCTCAATTGGTGAAAACAAAGCTCTCTGCATTTCTCTTCAGAGAGGTCGTTAAGTCTCTGTATTCTGTTTATAAATATCATTCCTTTGCAGATAACAAAGATAAGCTCTACCACTTACTTCTCCTTCTCCCTCTCCCTCCCTCCCTCCTCCTTTCTCACCAATCCATTACCATTTCTCTCTCTCCATCCCCACCGCTCTTCTTCTTCATCTCTTTCAACCCACCAACACAACAAAAGCTGGCTACAAAACTTACAACCAAACAAAAACCAAAATTTCAATCCATAGACACTTGATGGCTCTCATTCCAACCTTGATTCTCAGTCTCCATACGCTCCTCATTTCTAAAGGTAGTACAATATCAGTACCTGTCACATGTCAATTCAAATATATGCACACATTTTTATGATACACTGTGTAATATGCAGGTGTTTCCGGTACCACATTTACATTCGTAAACAAGTGCGACTACACAGTCTGGCCAGGAATTTTAGGCAGTCCAAGTTTAGGTAGCACAGGTTTTGAACTATCCAAGGGAAGCTCTAGATCCTTCCAAGCTCCAACAGGCTGGTCTGGCAGGTTCTGGGGACGCACCGGATGCAATTTCGATGGGCCGGGTCAGGGCTCATGCACCACTGCAGACTGTGGCTCCGGTCAAGTTGAGTGCAATGGTGCTGGAGCCACTCCGCCTGCTACACTGGCCGAGTTCACACTCGGGTCAGGCAGCCAAGATTTCTATGATGTAAGCCTCGTGGATGGCTACAACATACAAATGATTGTTGAGGTGAGCGGTGGGTCGGGTCCATGTGCACCCACAGGTTGTGTCGAGGATTTGAACATGAAGTGCCCCGCTGAGCTGAGGGTGGAGAGTGGCAGCGCTTGCAATAGTGCATGTGCGGCATTTTCAACACCAGAATACTGCTGCAAAGGCGCATATGATTCCCCAACAGCGTGTATACCAACCGTGTATTCACAGATATTCAAATCCGCATGCCCTAGATCGTATAGCTATGCCTATGACGACAAGACAAGTACATTTACTTGTACAGGTGCAGATTACACCATGACATTTTGTCCAACCCACCCCAGGTAACATTATCTTATCTTAAAGGAATCTTAAATTTAACTTCTTTGCAATAGTAGCTTGAATTCTACAATCAATTATGAAAGTTAACCTCAAATTTGTTTGCTCCTACAGCCAAAGAGCTTCAAAAGATTCGCCAGATACAACTGATGGCTCTGGATCCGGATCCGAGTCAGGGTCTGAATCGGCTATGTTGGCAAATGGGTGGTTAGAAAACCTGGCAACTGGAGACTCTAGCAGAAAACACACTTTTGGTGCTGCCCAATTTTTTGCAATTGTTATTGCCGCTACGTCTCTCGCACTCACTTTAATCAAATTGTAGCCTATCGAGAAACTGTCCAGTCTCCAGTTCAGAGAAAATAGGCAACTGACTGCTACCCAGCTAGGCAAGTAGGCAGGACAAAAAACCATCCCCCAATTTCATGATTCTACATACATTCATGCAAAACACATACTATATGTGAATCTATCAGAACCATCCTTTTAGTTTTGGCATTAAAATACAATTGTGGACTAAATATTCTGTAGAATGAAGCAAAAGATTAAAAAGGTAATATTTGGGGCTGTTTTATTTATTAAAATGAAATGATGAGTGAAGAGGAAAAGAGTTTGATTTTATTGTGCAACACTAATTTGTCTTCTACAGGAGATGGTATTTGTCTTTTACCGTAGCTTTTAGCTGTTGCACATATGCTTGAAAAAGAAGAGAATTGATATTTCTACAATATCTCACTCACATGAGATGGATCCTACTTACTATTTATGTGAGGAGAGTCTTGTGAAAATATCAATTTTCTTTGTGGAAATATCAATTATCTACAAAAATTGATGGATTTGAATAATATCATAACAGTATAAATATATATAAGCACGTGAAAATAAATAAATATATATATATATATATAAGCATAACAAATTTCAGATTCTCTTTGCTGGTTCAAGTTTTTTGCAAATAAATATATATAAGCACATGTTACATGTATAATAAATATGTAATATATCTATAAAATATGAAACACGTCATTTGATTCTTACCCCAATTTTGGTACCCAATATGAATATATATTGTAATAGCATCAAGACAACTAGAGTCATTTGCTGAACTATTTATAAGCAATGAGACATTAAGATATGGCTCAGAAGTAGCCATCTTACTGCAACCAAGTCATTTGATTCTTACCCCAACTTGCGTGGGGGAGCCCAATGGAACAAAATAAAGAAAGAAACGACTCTACTTTCTTGAAGATAAGAAGACCACCACGTCCATTTTGGACAGATCTAGCGATTCATCTTTTATATATCATAGAGCTAACTGGACCGGTGCACCTTTAGGTTATCAAGAATCTGGAAGATAATAATGGAAAGATAGGACTGAACCTTAGTTTTTTGGAAGATATTGAACCAACAATTTCACAAAATGGAAATAATTCACAAAGCGTAGTCAGTTTTTTCATGCTCCTGATGAAAAGACATTAATATGCAACTCACTTCCCGGCCATAAACTATACTCAAAAGGGGTGACAGAGATGATTGTTGATGTTCAGGTTTCTTTACTAGTACATTATTGTGCTCCCAAGCATTGGATAATAGAGTTATTAGTGTCCTCAATTTTGTCCTGTAAAGTCTGTAAAAAATTCCTCCAATAATTATTCAGTTTAACGTCAAAAGGAATCAAGTGTCGTCATATGGTGAGACTCCACCAACTTGTAATCACTATCACAATTATGTACCTAACACTATCTTTTATTTTTTATGCATTTTTTAATATAGTTAGTGTTCTTTAAAATTCATATTATTGACAGCAATAATATTATAATATATAATAATTTGGTATTATTAAATTATATAAGTATAATTATTTGAGTTTAATTAAGATTTTATAATTTATTACATAAATAGATAAACATAGGAATATATTAACAAATAAATTTTTTTAAAGAGTAATACTATTATTTATATTATATAAGTAAAAAAATTATTATTGTAAAATTTTAAATTTATTCAATTTTTTATCAATAATTAGCTATACATTATTAATTAAATAAGATATTTCATATTTTCATTTTTGCTCCTTAATTTCACATGAACAACTGAGTGCCTTGAGTACCGTAAAATACGTGTCTTTTTTTAAGAACTTTTTCACTTGCTTAATAAGCTCAAATGAGTTGACTAGAAGTCAAATCTCAAATTTGAGAAGTTTGAAATATTGCACAGCTAAATTGGCCTATTCAAGACGGTGGTCACTTCAAATTCTGTATCTAATTAAAATGTGTATTTATTTTTAATATCTAAAGGATTTAAACAAATGGCTACTAAATTAGTTAGCACATATGCAAAATTATTAATTTAAAATTAGTTAAAACTGTAATTTTTGTTTAAAAATGTCAAAATTGTAATTCCAACATTTTTTCACAAAGACGTAGGTGTCTTTAATTTTCACACAATGCCTTCCCTTAGCCTTCTTAAAATCAAGAAGCTCCAACACCCGAAAAAGTTATTGAAGAAATTGTTCGAAGCCTTTAGCCTTGGGAGGAGGAGGAATAATGTGTCTCAATGCATTCCCATTTTTCTCTCTCGTAAGCAATGTATTTTGCTTAGAAAAAGCAGCACCATAAGTAAGGAATGATGGATATGAATGCGGCTACCACTTTCGAATTAAAGAGGAGATCCTGCCGGAGCTATCGAGTACGGATGAGAGTGTGCGTGGCAAGGAAACAAGCAACAAAGTTAATAGTAGTAGTAGTAGTAATAATTCCCATGCCGAAGAGGATTTTGATTATATTATGAGGTTTTGGGAAGATGAGTTGCCTCTTAAACCAACATCTGATGATATTGATTTCATGGGAAGATTGACCAGTAGGTGGAGCGTCTAGATTATATTTCATTTGTTGATTATTTTCCATCACTATGAGGCATGCATTTAGGATTTATAAGGTTGATATATACTCGCTCCCAAAATTGACATAAATCATTTATGTTTTTATCCGCCTCTGTCTACGGTCAAGTTTGTCTGCAATAATATGCAGACTTCATCTATTTATACAAAGGTTAATAACTTTAAATATTTTCTTATTCTTAAATTAGTCCTAAGGTGACCATTCATATAGACTATACTGTTACTCTTTAAAATCATTTGATACCTCAAAAAGATACTATTTAATCCCTCATTTGCCATTAGAATTATATAAATGATCTTGAAAATTTAAAAAAGTACAAAATAAAATAAAATAATAATCCGTGAGAATACCATCTTAGAACTAAATCAAGGATAATAAAATGCTTAAAGATAAAGTCTAATATCATGAACATAATTGCAAACAAACATTGCCGTGAGATATTTATGTACGTTTCTACATTTTCAGCTGCTGTGCCACATTGATATCAGAACAAATTCAAGTGAAGAGCCTCGGAGTTATAATTGGTGGCAGAAAATTGTAAGAAAAAATACACGAAAGAATTGTAGCAGATTCTGTCGCATTCCAAACTTTGCTATGATCACATTGTCGTGTTTTTTTAGTTCTAATGACTATGCTGCCGTGCTAAAGGGGGCTAAGAATTGAAGCCCAGACAACTAAGATATAGGACAAGAAGTATCTGATCTGCCTGAGAAAAATAAACAAATAAAATAAAATAAAGCAAAACATGGGAAGAATAGCTCAAATCAGTAAGTCTAGCTCCGCAGGCTTCCCTATTGCTCTGGCAGCTTCGGAATTCTCCCACTGGATCTGATGGAAACTCTATGAGATATCACCATCTTTAAATACTATTCTAGACAGGTTTGTGTGAATGAAGCAGCATGAAACAACTTCAGTGATCTGCACGTAATATCTTAACACTATTTTAAGTGTTACAACAATTCAAGAAGAATTTCACAATTGCAACAATGATATTATGTTTCTTAGAGTATAAAAGAGAGTACTCGTATATATGTCTGTGCTTGTGTGTGTGCTTGTGCGTAGGCCAGCATGACCAATGTTTATGCTGTTCCAATAAAAATAAACAAAATAAGCTTTGACATCATGGGAAGCAAACTTGCATATCATCATCAAGTCATGTTCTTATAGTACAAATAAGCACCAACATATTAAAGAACAAGAACCAACCTTGTATTAAATGACCAATTTTGTGAATTTTGCAACAAAAAGTCCGCTAGTTTGAGACGTTAAAGGATCAAAGCGGAAGGTCTTTTGTATCTGACCACTCTTGCATGGCCAATTTTTAGCAGCATCTATCTCCAGCAACTCTGTAAAGTGAAAGGGAGAATGCACCACACCATCAAACAAGAGGCAAAGGTGTTAATTAAGGATCAGTTTTTTTAACTGAAACTAGTTAAAGATTGCCAGCTTTTAAGAAAACACACACAGAAACTGCCAACTAACCAGCAGAAGTATTTTGTAAAAGAAACTGCTCTATCACATCTTCATTCTGAGCAGCAGTTAAACTACATCACCAAAGGGGAAATAAGAAAATAGGCTATGAATTTCTTAACCAGGCTAGAAACTCTAAATTTTTTGAATGACTAGTATATAGAACACCTGCACGTGCTGTAGACAAGGGATCCTCCAACTTTTAGCAATTTGAAACCATTGGTTAGTAGCAGTAACTGCATGGAGAAGATAAATAATAATAATAATCATAATAACAATAAAGGTACTGAAATAGAAGATAAGAAAAGGAAAAAAGATGTCCCAGTTATAGAAAATAATTTCATAACATAGGCAGCCATGACAAAGCTCAAATAAATCAGTCCGCAGAATATCCATTTCGAGATAATAACAGCGAATTTTGCAAGGACAATGCATTACAGCACTAAAGTCATGGTAACAAATGTAGATTTTCTAGGCATACAAAAGTGCCTGAATGCATCATAAGTAAACAGTGACACCTAGTCATAGGTCAGTTCTACGACCAACTGGGGCAAGAATAAAACTGAGAGGTCTTCAAAAGCTGGTCTGCTATAGATAATACGTCTAAGTTGAAACTACTGATACCCGCTAAGGCAGAGAAAATAGTAATCCAGACCTTTGAAATAATACAGCTTCTTAGGAACTTTATACTCAATGAATAAAAAGGTTATTGGTATATTCAAGAATTCAACGTATCTCAAGCCAACTCTGGGTTTTTGCTAGAAATTCTTCTGAATAGCTTCTTGAAGAAGATATCATGCTGATCTATGAAATAATTTTTTCTAACTTTATGGATGAATTATATGAAAAACAGAGTACCGATTTGAATTTGTAAAGCAACTTGATTATACTTCCGCATCACAATCAAAAACACCAACCATAACTAAAGAGTAAAGAAATGTGTCTATGACTAAAAATGGATTAGTTACCTGAAGGACAGTCAAGTTGTCAGTCCTCTCTGCATTCAAGACACGCCGCTGAAGAGTGGTCCAACCCCAATTTTCAAATTTTTGAATGTGTTTGATTGATCCATCATGCGTGCATTCTGCATCAACAAGGACCTGATTTAAGACTAAAGTTATTAAACCAGCCATTAGAGTTGGAGCATAATGAAGAAGCGAGTAATAAGATGCATCCAATCTAAAGATTATAGAAGCAAAAACACAGAGATGATCAGATTGATTTGCTAATCATCAAGTGAAAAACAGAATGTAAACGCAAATTAGTTACGAAGTTAATCAAGGAGAAGAAGAATGGACGAGTAGAATGAGATCGTAACAAAGAAATAAATGAAAGAGATGATATGTTTCACCTTGTCATAGCCACCGTGTGAATCCTCAACACCATTTGCAATTTGATATAACTCATTTTTACTGAGCCCAACCACTCCAGAATGTAGCCCATAAAATATAAGCTCCGGATCTTGAATCTGTGGTACAAGCTGCAAATGACTATTTTCCCGGGCTTTATTTGCCCTTTTCCTTTCTTTCCAAGGTCTCCTAGATGTCCATTCCTTGTAAGTATCTAGCTTTTCTTCCAAGGAAGAGTCCCTGTTCAATACTATAAAGAATGATAATACTTCAAAAGACAAAAAGATGACTTCGTTACTTGCAAACCAAAAAAAAAAGGGAATCATTTAACATTATATCGTAACTTCGTTACAAATTTATTACATGTTTTAGAATTTGAGTGAACCCCGACTGGAATAAGAGAAAATGTTGTTCCATCAGCAACAAATAGACGACATCGATCTCCGAGAGCATATTTCTGCAGCATAGTTCTACAAGCTGCCAGTCTATGTCTTGCAACATCAACACCAGTCACAGAACCTGAATTGCCAAGGAGGTCTGATATCATACATAGTTTGGCACCTGAACAGGAACACCAATTAAGAAATAGAATTAGGTGAATGTTTGATACTAAGCATACAAAAGGAAACTTTGAAGAAGACCTATAAAGTGATCATGAGATATCCACACTAAATAGAAAGAATTTAAATTATATCATATAATTGAATAAACTCCAACAACATTGCCAAATCACATATAGATCCTTACTCATTAATATTGCTTGTTTGTTGGATAAGTCTCACCCATTAACATTGTATATTAATCATGAAGCACCAAGGCAAATTCAGTGGTACCTCAACCAGAAACACCAGCTTTCACTTGGAAGACTATGTTACAGAGGCAAAAGGATAGTTTCAAATGGCCTGCAGGCCACATAGATCTTTCAATACAAATAATGTCCCTTGTAATACCAAAGTAGCCAAGGCAACTGGACCAGTAAGCTGTTAAGTGTGAACCCACTTTCAAGAAACACTCATCTTTTATAATTAGCAAGCAAAGGGAATCCCAAACACATTACATAATTTGCTTGTTTTGGTTGTAAGTTAAATTTAGTGTGTGATGCTATAATTCACTCCAAGGAAAAACAGTTCGAGACCTCCAATTTGAAGAAATCAAAGTGAAAAAGGGCAACATGCATGATTTACAATTATAAATAACTCGACAGGATGTAGTCCAAATTAACTACAATAATTTCCATCAAACTAGCTACGAAAAACATGTTTACCAGGAGCAGCACAGAGGTCAAGGACGTGATCTCCGAAAGAGATATCCAAAGCTGTAACTGCAGCTCCGGATGCTGCATCAATTCCATATACCTGATGCCAAAACAAAATGAACACGAAAAACATATAACTTTGGATTAAATTTTTTATATAATTGAAACATATAGTATCCCGGCCACAATCTACAACAAGGGTGGGTTTTGAGGCAAATAGTTGAAGTTATAATGTGCCTAGCCCATAAACAGATTTGGAGATCTTTAATAAGCAAATCATACTGTAACACGAGGTAACATATAACAGTTTCATCAATAAGCAAATAATCCGAGTTAGTATATATACTCAATTGGTCACCTTTCCTTGTTGATATGCCTTTGCGTTAGCAATCTGAATATGAGGTGGAAGAGAATAGAAATTGGGTAACCAAGTCAGTTTCTCAAGCTTACATCTAATCTCAGCTTCTAATTCTTCCAGAAAACCTTCACATCGAGGTTTTAACCTTTAAAGGATGATAAAATTTAACATTAGAACAATACCCAAAAAACCACAGCCGAATCAGAATAAAATACACGTGCACCTCTTATTGTTTAATATCACATTCATCTTATGATCGATTGAGCGAATAATCTTTCGGGTACCTTAAATAACGAGGGGTGGTATCAGTGGCAGTATAAATTGAGGGATCCAATCCGTTCTCATTGAGAAAATCAAGAAAAGCTTCCGGTAAATGCAAAGCTTTCGTCTCCATAAAAACTATTCCACTACTTAATCATCCCAGATAAAGCGGGGGGAAATAAATAAAAAGTAACATTAAGCACCATATTTAGAAACCCAGAAGGGAATTACGCTGCAAATTTGAAATTATTTGAGAAAAAAATATAATAGACGAGTCAGTAGCTTACCTCAATCGAATGTGTAAACCGAAAGTCTGCCCTAACAAAAATTAAAGAAAATTTCGAATTGTTTCTTTTTTTCCTTATGCTGATCAGACCGCGTCGTTTTATATCCTCCCCGAAAACGGGAAACATAACGAGAAAAGAAAAATAAATAAATTATTTCTAGAAAATAATCAATAAACACCTATTCTTCAATAGGTAACCATGGGATGTTTAACTTTGATAGTCCGGGTAAAAGCACGCTACTAACTACAGTCTACGTATATAATTTTAAGACACAAATTAAAATATAAATTTTTATTTAATTATTAAAAAATAAAATTTAATATAAATTTTTGTGCCAAATCCAAAATATTTTTTAAGACAAAATTCAAAATGTTCAAGGGTCGTCTTTATTTCCAAAAATATCTTATTTAGGCGTTTTTAGATTTTTTTTTTTTTTTTAGTATGATTAAGAAATAATATCATGATTATAGTTGTAATCATAATAGTTTCTTCTCGAACTTTCGATTAATAGACAGATATTATCGAAACTGTACACTGCTACAATAAAGACGGATATTATCGATACATTGAAAGATTTCGCTGAGTATTGGCTTAAATGGAGTGTTCAGCACCATGCCTACAATAAGACATGGTTATGAAATTGCGTTTATTACTTCCTCTCTATTCCATGATATAAAAGCAAATAATTTTTAATTTTAATCCACAATACTATGACAAAATGACTTTCCATATATAAATAGGAAATTAATATTTTGGACCAAGGGAGTATTTTTATTTTCAACATCACTACCACACAATCAACATCACATTAAAACAAAGACAATTCTATGTTTGTAACTATACGGAAACAGTGCTGCAGAAAATAAAAAAAGATTTCCCTTCTCTGCCAAAAAGAATAGTCTATTACATAATTCTCTAACAACATAATCATTCCCCCCCCCCCCCCCCCCCCGTCCACCATGATGCAGCCATTTAAGTGAAAATTAGACCTGCAAAATAGAAATTTACCCCACAAGTTAATATGCAACTTATTTAGACAATTTAACAGCGCATGAAGAGTATTAAAAGGTTCGCAAAAGTTTAAATGTTAACTCAGAAGCATTCAAATAAGATTTAAGCCAGAGATCACAAAAGGTGCTGGTTAGGAAATTACCCCCGTTGCTTGGAACACTCCAAACATTCACTTGCCTTCCGCTGGATCCTTGTCCTCGTCCTTTTTCTGCTCAGTCTAATGAAACAACCAACAAATTGCTTAATATCCAAAATGGGATTGGAAGAATAATCAACTTACAGCTAAACCTCTGCTCTAAATTATTTGAACCACCACAACTAGCATAACGGACTCATATTGCATGAAGCCATGAACCATATATAACATGAGCTGTTTGCTGAGGTACCATGAAGAAATTATCATTTTGGTGATGCCACACGCTAAAAGCATGCTTTGCAGGGTTTAAACCGGAAAAACATGTTATCCATAATTTTGACAATATACTGAATCTTCAAATATGAAGGGCAGTAACACATATAAAACAATGAAAATATTATGAAAAATAGAAGGCAAAACAATCAAGAACTCAAACAGAGGCCATATGCATGACACTTCAGACTCAAGCATATTACGCATGCCTTTCAACTTGAACTACAAGATGAATGAACTCACCTCAGACTGATTTTGCATAGATGCAAGCAAATCTTTAACCGAAGGGTCATTCGGATCTACTCCTGGGAGCTGTCAAACCAACAAAGCACCATAAAAATCTTAAGGAGATAATTCTATTATTACAAGTCACTTCTTTACTTGGACGAGGCTCCCCATCAGTGCGCACACACAAGAATAAGGAGCGCATAATGGTTGACTGTCCCATAATACTAATAGGTGAAAATGGCAGGTTAGAAACATACCGAAGCAAGGATAGATGACACAAATGATTGGTCTGCCAACAAATTACTCTCTGTCTGGCTTGATTGATCTCCCACACCTTCATGCACAGATAACTGGAGAGCTGCAACCAGTAAAGACATGAAATCAATCAGCTGAAGTGGGCCCGGGGGGGGGGGGGGGGGGGGAGGAATAGATGCTACATGCCTAGGTGTACAAGAACTCTAAAGTAATTCAAGGATCCTCTGTTCCATATATATACTTTAGATTCAGCATAGCTAAGTAATTCTAGGCGAAGTGAGTAATTTCAGGCCTCACTTGGTATGAAGGGAAAAAAAATCTCAAAAATGTTTATCTCATTACTTCAATAAATCTCAGACAGTGAAAATGTTGAAATATTCATGGTCAAGTGTTTGTGGTATGCCAAGAATATTGTTCAGAGATCTTAATTTTAGGCAAGTAGATCAGCCTTATATATTCTTTTACTAATTCTTTGAGGGTGGAGAAAAAGATTACTGCACCATGAGTAATGAATGAATTACCAACTCTACGCGATAAATCATGAATGAACTATCAGCAATTATGTGCACCAAAGGGCATAAATTATCAGTAGAAATGACATTCCATTTTCCACTCTCGATTCCTACAGAAATAAGGCCTCAATGTCTTGGGCAATTTCTTTCAATGATGAAATAAATTTTGGTATAACAAAAAATTCAAGATCTTAATCAATATCTCAATGAGCACTTTTAGTTAGATTCATCTTAGGGTACCCCCCCCCCCCCCCCCCCCCCCCCCCCCCTTCTTTCACCATCTGGAGCAATTTCACACCATGGAAAGAGAGGCTTATTGCAGGTACTGTATTTCTCCATGATAATATACAGATGAAAAAGAACAGGCCTAGAAACAACAACAATAAAAGTTTTGGATGCAAGGACATTAACAGAGCCTCATAATATTAGTTTGGAACTTATAGAGTTACAGTTATTTATTCCCATTTTCAATGGAAGTGAACATAAGGTATATTTGAATACACAATGAAGAAACTAGTTTAAAATGAATCATCAATTAAATGATGGGAATTCTTTGTCTAATTTAATTTTAATTTTGACCCACAAATTTTCTCTCAATCTGTGCAATAAGTACTCAAGAAGTATCCTGAAGTACTGACATCGTTTCTGGACCAAAAAAATTACTTAATCAAAAAGAGGGAACTGCAATGCCATTTCAGGGATGGTGTCTGGCTTCCAAGCGGAGTACTTAAGATACATCCCTTTCATGGCTAATAGTATTGATTTTCAATAGCGTGATTATACATGCCTGTCCAATTAGATAAAAACTTAGGACTAGTAAGAAAATTGAAATTTTATTACTTCATAATAGAATGTCCACACAGAATTTTATGTCCATGAGTTGGTAGAAATATGAAATTAGTTGCAAATCAAATTTAACCTACAGAGGATTTAATTCCTTAAAGGGTACTCGACGAGGTTTTTCCATTCACTTAATTTCCCTTTTGGGTACACATCAAACCCAAAAAGAAACTTTTTATTTTTAAAGGTAAAAGAAGCCACCAAAAAAGGAAACTAACTTACCAAGTGCCAAATCTTGATCATCTGCAGCTGCCTCCGACATATCTGTATCTCGCATAGCAACGGTAGCCACAGGGTCATCCATTGACATTGCAAGTGCTTGCTGCAGCAGCGCATTCTCATCATCCTGCAAGTAATTCAAGGTCTTCAAGTATTAGTGTACTAAGTTCTACTAGCTGTAAACCAGTAGTAAGGAGGCAAAAATAACCAACAACCAGACAAGGGAGCAGGCTCCAGCAGTTATGACAACTAACTGTGTTAAGAAAACTAATAAACACTTCTAGAAATTCTTTTATAAATATGTTTTAAAGAAGATAGAAGGGAAATTATCTAAGGGAAGCATTTAACACAGCAAAAAAGAAATACAGTATCCAAGTTTTATGGTCTGTGGAGTATATCCGTATAAGTAAATATAACTGTAAGAGATGTTGATTCCACAGACAAAGTCACATGACAAGGACATTGACCCAGAAACAGGGGATAGGCTTTGGTAACATGAAAACATAAAGAGAACAAAAAACACAAGATATATGCGGTTTGAGTTTGGCCTACGTCCATGGGGCGAAGAAGAAAGGCAGTCCACTATACTGAATGTCTGAAACAAATGTTTTAAAACTGAAACGGACCAGCGGTAGAACAGGAAAGCAATACCCAGTCCAAAATCAATGCCAATTACACTAGAAGACATCCAATATACAAAAGCACTTCTTTTAATTAAAACGAAACAATCGATGGTCTAATTGCTTATCCCATAAAACTGTTCCCAGATTTAGTGAACTGGTTCAGTTATTCTATACATACAAAAGATGGAAAGAACTAGGCTACTATTCAGCTTCAGAATTCACTAATCAGCTCCTTTGCTTTTCTCTCTCATCTTGCACAAACTCTTTTCCTCTCTTGCACTTAATGAAATCACGAAAGAGGAGTCAATGATGACTGATGATTCAGATCAAAGACGGAACTTCTGCTGACAGGCATCTTTTGTTATTGATTCAAATGTTGAGTGTTGTGGTTAGGAAGATCCAACTTGCCAAAATATCCAGAGATGATTTGGAAGGAGAGAAATAACCAGTATTTCAAAGGCTTGGAGAAACCTTTGTTCATATTCAAACACACAACTGAACTATCATAGATGCCAACAGTGAACGTCATTAAAGTATGAACATTATGTTTTGGCTTAACTGAATTACATGAACCACCTTTTACATTCCAGATCCTAGACTTCTTTTACATGCAAAATACTTTACAGTCTGCCAATAAAAAGATTCATTAATGTGCTAGTATAAGTATTTACATGGTATTAGCATTTACACCAACATCATCATAAACAAATGCTACAACATTATGCATATTTTTACTCCAGATAAAGATTTTATAAAGACGTGATATTACTGAAGGAAGTTTCCAACTCAATAGCCTCAATTGGGGTTCTCAGTTTCTAAGCATAAAGCATTTGATCATCCAAAATCTACATATAATGCATTATCTAAAAATTAACCCAAAAGTAAAGAGTATGAAGAACCAATTCTTTCAATACTATATTATATGCCGTTGGCTGTGCTAAATAGATAGTAAGCGCATAACCTAGAAGAGTGAGAAAAACAAGCCTGAATTAAAATAGAAACTAACCATTAAATCGGCAGTCTTATTTTCAGCTTCCAAAGCTGCAGGAGCAGCACTTCCGGTCATGGTTACATCTTGGGAAGTGGATTCTTGCTCCCCGCCTTTTCCCTGGTTTGAAGCTTCCTCTGCAGCCTTTTTGGCAGCTTCTTCTTGTCTCGCCCTCTCTTCTTCCATTGATACTCGAAGGGCAAGAGCCAGTTCAGGATCCACATTAGGATCCACGTTAAAATCAAAACCGGATACACCACCAGCTGCAGCTGCTGCAGCAGCTGCTGCAAATCCACTTCCACCCTCTCCATCACCAGTAAAGATAGGAGTGCTGCCAAATAAAATGGAAAGTTAAAATAGGGCTCAAAGAAAATAACTACAACAAATGGAGATGAAATACCATTACCAACCTTATTAGTACATCAGAAAGAGCACTCGCACCAGGAGGAACATGAACGATGTGACTGCTGTCATTATTGTTTACAGCAGCAACCAGGGCCTCAAGCTTTTCTGTCTTTGCATCATCTTCTTCACCAAAGTTGACAACATCAAGAGCGACACTATTCTTTTTTAACTTCCTACCGATCATCTCCAGTACCTTCTTATCATATTTAACAGGACTGGAAGCATGGAACTCGGATTATAAGTATAACGCATCAGAATACAATAGTAGAATTGTTTGAGGGTGGGGGAAGGGGAGGGAACACAAGGGCACCTACCCTCCTGCAAATACAATGATTCTTTGTTGCTGCTTCTTGTTTTGGCGATGTTTGAGGGCTAACTGAGCTACTTGGATCCCTGCTGCTATGTTCATCTCACTGCCTATGTCCAAACCTGAATTAACAAACAATAAAACTTTAATGAAACATACAAAGACATAAATTGTCAATAAATGGGAAAAGGGCCATACTATACTAGTTGAAAAACTTGGCAATGTAAGTGAAAAGGAGACAACTTTAGCAGTATTTCAATATCCAACAAAAAACAGTATCAAGTCATCTGTGTCCATATTAATGAAACAATTAAAAGCCATTCAAACTAGTACCGCACTAATAAATTTCAGCTTTAATGTGCTTTAAGGGCCATCTGTGATTTGATCCATGTATACATGTAGTATGTAGTCATAAACACCCCACCCAAAACTAAATATATTGTAACAAACCAAACCAAAGTCTGCAATATTCAAAATCAAAATCAATACAAATCTCTTTCTCCAATTTACCTTTTTTCTTATAAAATTAGAAGACAAGAACAATTCTAGATAATTCACATACCGTAATTAATACCTACTAGTAACAAACTCTATATATATTTAAATTAAATTGCCATTGAATATGAGGAAAATTCAAACTATAAAATAAGTATAGCCGAGGGGACAAGCTAACCGTGCATGCAAGCTAAGATCTTGCCAAGATCACTGGTAGGAGTAACCAAAACGCGTACCCCTTTGCCCGCCATTGTCAATACTCCCACAGTATTCTCTGGATTAGACTGTATAACACAGTAAAATATATTGCAACCAATTTCACATCAAATACACACCCCATATACTTCCAACAAAATCCCTAATACCCAAATTAAATCTTTGTAACAAACAAAATAAAACCAATAATTTTGCCTATAGTCAATAATATACAGACATAAATAGGTTCACCTGGGTTTTGGCTCCACAAATTAGATTAACGGCGTCGGCCTGAGCTTGAAACCTAGTGGGCGAGTAATCTCCGTTACGCATCCACTCGGAATTATCGATGCAGATCATTGTGGCCTGATATATAACACAAAACAAAAGAAGAAAAGGATCGGTCGAAATAACCCTAATTTATGAAATAAGAAGTGACCAAATACATATGGGGATGAGTATGAATGGAAGGGACGAACCTCGAGAACCATGGTTGGAGATTGAAGAAGAATGAACACAAATCAATCGAAAAATTAAGGGACAGAGTGATGAAATAACGTCTATATGTTTCTTTCTCTTCAACTATTATAGAGGAAGAAATCGTGTTTCCTTGGGCAAAAATTATAGCGTACACCATAACACTACGGGCCCACAAATCTTTTTTCTGCTGTTTGTTTTTTTTGTTGCAAGTTTCCAAAAATTTATCATTAATAATATTTATAATATAGAGGATTAATTTAATAATTTCATATTCGAAAATGTAAGGAAAATATTTTAGTAACGAGACTCTTAAGTAATTTGTTCTTTATAATAAATTTTAATAATTATTTTTAAAAATAAAAATTTTATGTCTAAATAACCTTAATTTATATTCTATTTTCTTTTAAAAATAGCTACATTCTTTTCTGGAGTTATTGTGTAAAATTTTAAAATTCAAAATTGGTGTGTATCCATTTAAAGTTTTAAAAAGGTAACTTAGTTAATAGTATTTTTAAAATTATATTTATTAATTATATTATTTGTATTAAAATTAAATAAATTTGCATTGAAGTTTTAGGATTAATCAACTATGACTCTTGGATGAAGACAATGGAGTATTATTTAAGAGAATTGTTACTTTCACTTTTGATTATTGAACTGACAATTTTACAAGGTCTCCCCCGGAAAAAAGAGAAAAACTAATTAATAATATGCACAATAAATTTACTCTACAAAATGATTCATTCATAAAGTTTCACAAGGCTTGTAGAGTCCATTAGTCTGGAGGAAGAGTTTCACAAAACTCGGAGCACTGTGAAAACTGTATTGGTTTCATGACACAACTGGAATTTATGGCATCGATATAGCCTGGTGTTTTCCCAAGTCCAACATAAAGAAAAAGTAGGCTAGGCAAATAAGTTGTGTCAATCCAGTCAAGGTCGATTGCCTCGAATTGAAGCCAATGGAGTCAAGAGCTGATACTCCCTCGCCACCCCGAAAAAAACAGAAGAAGAAAACATACAGACACACCATCCAGGCATACATGGTATAACAAATTTTAAAAGAAAAACCTCAAATTATGTTTATTTGATGCAAAGCAAGGAAGATATTCCAAAAAAGTAAAAAGTGGAATATCTACCGTGCAAGCACAAACTCATCAAACAGTGTGTGTGTGTTTTGCAATCTTAGGGTGGGCAACAATCACGTCTAATATCAATTTTGTATTATTTCAAAATTTGTGAGAACTAAAGTAACGCGGTGATATAAAGCAAATACATCATAGAAATATGAATAGCACCACAAAATATTTAAGCTCAATCTTGTCACAAGTTCCATCACAGAGCAGTTTTTGCTTTGTTCTTCACGGCTCGATGACAAATAGGGGCTGCAAGGAGTATAACATTTTTCAGTCAGCTTACTCGGTGTTTAATTTAAAAATCATGCGACTAGAAGAGAGGGAGACGGAGGGGATACTTACCAAGTCAATGCTTACTGGCTTCCCATCTTCTACAAGTATATCAACTACAGTTCCGGAATGATCAGCCTGTCACAAGAATCAGGAGTTATCAATTTATTTTCCAAGGCGGGCTCGCAGCCCAGAAACTGTGAGTCAATATTGCATTTGAGTGCGTGCATGCATGCACATGTGCTGTGTGAGTAAAACGACAGCAGTACAATTTGCCGAGATGCAAAGGGTTCCCCAAATATGCATTATCCAACATCAAGCTTTTGACAAAGAATATCAACAATACAGCACTTATCAAAGATCAAAATGTGAGAGAATGGATATTCTCCTTGTAGGCACTTGTAATAATTCAGTCTCAAAGAGGGAGGCCTAATGGAGCTTCATTCACCATCCCTAAGAACGGACACTTCTATAAAGTCGACGTGTCTGCGTCGGACATGCTTTTGAACAAAACACTTGGACACTCTTGAACACATGCTGCACTTCCTTTGGTGTTTCCATATTTTAGTTATGTAGGATTTTGTGTCGAGAGCTCATGACACTCATGGACGCTTGCTCAACTTATCAAAGAAACCAAACATAATTTTCAACATATATGTAAACTAATTAAAATTCAAACATCGACATGTCAGATTCACTTCATATTTGTACTCATGTCAATGTTCAAACTGAATTTGCTCAACTTATCAAAGAAACCAAACATAATGAAGAAAAGAGCAAGAAACTTACTTCAATTTCATTCATCAGTTTCATGGCCTCAATGATGCATATCACCTGGCCTTTCTGGACCTTGTCTCCTACCTAAAATATCCGAATTTACAAATCAGATGTATAGTAAAGATTGTGCTGTACATTGCACATTGTATCATATGAAAAAATAGAAGCCAAGTCAAGTGTCATCCATGCGGACTGCTAATAAGAGGTTCATTGCAAAACCAACAAAGCCACTACTTGACTGCCTTTTAGGCAAACTGAATTCAAGAAGAGTAGGATTGCATAGCAGCACAGAGAAATGCATCAAAGAATAAGATTTGACAAGTCGAGTAAAAGCAATGAGCAGAGGAAGAGAGACGGATTTTAAATTTTTTCACAACAGTTTACGAAGTTCAGATTCCAGAAGCAAACTCAGACTGCTGTCTGTGTGAGTGTCTTTCTAAGAGAAAGGGGGAAAGAGCCAGATCTAAATGGAGAATTCCAATAACTGTAAGTGATAAAACATTCTAACAGGTCAAGAATGTCTAAGACAAGCAACTATAATATGTATAACTCTTGATTTCTTCCAGAATCCAAGCTAATATTATTTTATTTACCTTTACAAAAGGTGGGGCACCAGGTGCAGGACAGCGATATAATGTTCCAGCCATGGGGCACTTTAGTGGAGGATGGGATGACTTTGGCTTTGCAGTGGTAGGTTGTGCAGCTGGAGGAGAGGCAACTGGACCAGAAGAAGCAGAAGCAGCCTGTGCAGGAGGCAGTTGAGATGGAACCATAGCTTGTGGAGAAGGGGATTGCATCATGACATAAGGACCTGTAACTGGTGGTTGTGGTAAAGCTTCCTTTTTCCTTATGAGGACTTCACAGTTCTCTTGCTTTAGCTGCAGCTCCATGATGTCTCTCGAATCCACTAGTCTGCCAGAGAAAAATAATAGTTACTCCAGTGCAAGGAAAGGAAAAAAAAGGTTAAAATCTTATATGTACTCAGTAATATGCCCTCAAAAAACAGCCACAGTATTTATACAGATGAAGGAAATTAACGCACTCTACAAGATCTGCTACTTGATTCATAAATGCTGAAATAGCTGACGCATCAGGAATGGTGTTTTGAGAGGCAGATTTCTTGGTTGATTCTTCTGATTTTGACTCTGGAACTGGTATAGAGTTCGATGATTTCTCAATAGCAACCTTAGATGAGGAAAGTGAAATACTCAGATAAAGACCAAAACACAAATAAAAACAGAAAGATTGGGAAAGAAGAAGTTGGAGGAGTGCAAGGAGACATGAACTTACATCATTCAGCTGAGCAGATGCCCTAAGAACTTCATACTGGTTACGGTTAGATGCCTGCAGAAGAAAGGTAAACAATTTGCAGGAGTATCAAAATAAAAATAAAAATGAATCATAACAAAGGATTATACACTAAGTAGGCACATAATGCCTTCCAGAGGCAGAGGCATAAAGCACAAGCTTTTAATTGAGCTGAATCTACGATGTGGCTTTCAAATTAGAGCATATTAATTGATTGTACAAATTAGCAGTTGTACCATAGGTAACAAGCCATGAATCTAAGTTATGCAGTGACACACATATAATTCAACATTCAAAAATGCAAACTGTAGTATTGGCTCTTAGATTTTTTGGAAGCCGCAATTCTACATATTTTAGTCAGACATTATAATATAAGCATCATTTAATAGACCGGTAAGTACAAGTAGGACTCATACATGAGCAAAAGGTCATAAATCTCATACTATATCTAATAATATATTATAATGCCGGCAGATATAGCAAGCAATATAAACCAGATAACTGGCATCCTTGGAAGGAACAAATTTTCAACATGAAATACTCTTATTTTAGTGAGTGAATTTTCACACCAAAATTAGACCATTTCATCCACGTTTTAAATCATAATCAAACACACAATGCATTCCTCAGTGGTGCTACAATGACAATCTAACAAGTAAAAGCACAAGAAGAAATTCAGCACACTACAAAGGGATGGAAACAATAAATGATGGCTTTATTCACTTGAAACAATCACTCAAGCGGGTAACATACTAAGATGGCGACAAATTCAGCATGATGGCTTTATTCAGTTGAAACAATTACTCAAGCAGGTAACATACTAATAATATGGCAACAAATTCAGCATTCCGAACAAATCCAGTGCACTGCAAAGGGAGTAAGAGTAGTTCATGGAAAGAGTAAGTGATGGATTTATTCCCTTGAAATTATCACTTGAGTGGGGCAACCTACTAACATGGCAACAGATTCGGCATTGTGAAGTGCGTGATACAAAAGATTGAACTTTTAAATGTTTTTGGCATTACACAGCAATTTAAAAACAAATAGTGAGGATATCAAGTTTATATAAAGAAAATTCACTAATTTTCAAAGAGGGAAAATATTGAAATGGATCAAACAGTGAACAGACATTTCCCAAGACATTGAAGTTAAAATTAGTAAATTATTCACTAAGCACACACATTAGATAGTTAAGATGTGTTCAATCCAAGTAAATACATAATCTTGAAGAATAATGAAATTAAAAGAAAACCTGAAACCCAGGAATGGCGGAGTTATCTAGAGAAGATCCAGATAGCAATGTCCGATTGGATTTGGAATCCGATCGAAACGAAATGGAAGAGTGGGGGCCCTGCTGTTGTGTTTGCTTGGAATTAAGCTGAAAAGCCCCAAATGGAGCATAAGTCTTAGGGCAAGGAACAGAGAAAGAGGCCATGGATCGAGAGATAACAAGAAGAGAATTGGAATAATGGGAGAGGAAGAAGGGGAGGTTTTGTAAGGGAAAATGGGCGGTGAAATCAATGAAACTAAAACAAATAATGAGAAAAAGAAAGTGTCGGGTTTTAAATAGAGGCGATACGTACGAGGCCAAAGGGAACGATGTTTTTCTCGTTTGTTCAGACGAGAGAGAGAGATCAATTCTGTCCCCCCAGCCTCCAGCTTGGTGGTTTAACCAACTGTACCCACTCACAGACTTGAGACTTAATACTGTGGGGTTTAACTTCATTTTTTTTAAAAAAATTACTGAAATTTGGTGTTACTTCTTCTCTATTTATTATGAGAATTGATATTTCTCAAAAGTCTCAGTAAATTTCACTTATTATTTATGTGAAGAGAATTTTATAAAAATATTAATTTTTTTTATAAAAATATTAATTCTCTTTATTACAAGACAATAATATTTTTATCCCAAAAAAGTCATTTTCTGGCCCAATTATGCATTTATTACTGCGTGGGTAAAAAGTTGTACCTTTGACAATATTACTACTCTCATTATATCTCTCATATACATTAATTTTTGGGGGGTTGAAAATTAATTATATGAAACACTTGCACAAATTTAATAATAGTATAATTTTGTTGAACCTTTTATACCATGTGGTGTTAATGCCGACTAGTCTCATTTCTACAGCACCATTTTATAGAATTTTTATATCCGTGTGCTCTTTAATTTATGACTTGATCCAGCGTTCAATTTTTAGCTTTATTGAGGCAAGCACCCTACGTAGATTGACGTGATCCAATTCTCCTCTCTTTTGCAGACGATAAAAACTTTTCCTTTGAACGAAGAAAATTACATCAAAAATCAAGAACAACAGAGACCGGAGAAAACTAGCACCAGCAGAAACGTCTTCAAGATTTGAGGTAGCTGATAAACCTTCCAAAATTCTCAAATGAAGAACCACCTTCAGTTACACTCTTCATGGCATTTTCCTTCAGCTTTAATGCATTTGCCTTCATTCCATCATCAGAGAGTAAACTATCGATCTTTGTCTTAATTTCGTGCCTCAACATTATTCCATTTTCATCATGGTTCAGTTTCAAGCCAACCTTCCATGTCTTTCAAATGTTGTTCTGATTGTGAAATTGATCAGAGAAATAAGGCCAACACAAAAAGGGTACCCCCAAGCTTAATCCCTCCATGGTCGAGTTCCATCCACAATGCGAAAAGAAACAAGAAATGGAAGGATGAGCAAGAACCTTTTCTTGAGGTGCCCATTCAACAATCTTTGCGCAGTGAGCTACTCTTTCCATGAAGCCATTTGGGTATTCAGCAAATGATCCATTCGTTATGTCTGGTCGAACAACCCATAGAAATGACCGGCCTGAGAGTTCAAGACCGAGTGCCAATTCATTGAATTGGTTCTGGCTGAACATTGCTGTGCTGCCAAAAGCAACATAAATGACTGATTTGGCTGGCTGCTTGTTGAGCCATCTTAAACAAGTTGAGTCCTCACCAGAAGGTCTCAAACAGTTACTTGCAAGTAATGGACCAATTGGTAGGATGTTAGGAATCATAGCACAAGCCGATGAGTCAAGTTCGTAATATGTATTGCATAGAACCTTGCTAGCATTTTCGACAGTTTGTTTGACAGTTTGACAGATATCAAAGAACTCCTTTTGTATTGTTGGGTTACCAGGGTAGCTCCATGTGAATTCAGTGCTATTCCAGGCAGGAATTTCCTTGGACAGCCGGATCAACTCATTTTTCATAGTAGCTCCTGCAAAGAATTTCATATCAAAATGTCAACAATCATATTTAACTAAGGGATGTAATTGAAGTGAATTAATTTATCTTATTTATGTAATACATACCATTTGTATCTATAACTCCTGCTTCGATAAGTTTTGGGATATGTAGTAACAAGGCCAAGCCAGCTGGTCCTGCTGGCCAAACTGCAACCTGCTTGAGTCCCATTGTATTGGCAACATCCAGTGTCCATCCGATTGTTGCATCAGCTATGACATATGTGATTGGCTCATCATCGTCTGAATGCTTGACCTGCTCAATCAACTCCGTCAATTGGGTTGGCATGACCTTTTTCATGCTAACAAGTAATTTGAATCCACCTTTGCGATCATCCTCTGGTTCCAATCCATCTAGTAGCGAGACTAGTCTTATCGGGCACTGTTCCTTATCTGTCTCGGACATTGCAGCAAGGACTCGTGCTTCAAAGAACTCCGTGTTAACAAATGTGACCTAGACCCCATGAGCAGCTAACTGGTGTGATAATTTCACGAGCGGTGTGACATGGCCTTGTGCTGGAAATGGCACAACCAAAGCATGTTGCTGCATGCCCATGATTAATAGCAGTGCTACTTTTTTCACACCACAAATGCATCCTTATATTTATATATGCTAAGCCTTTGCTAATAGTTGTTATCAACTTTTGTTTTAAGTGCATCAGTATATCTTCACTGACTAAATCGTATATGCTATGGTATTGTCTTTCGTCTCTGATAGTTCGAACATTAATTAGTCTTGGTATTGTTTTCTATCATATGACCTTATTTTGTGTTTGTTATAGTGAAAGAGGCACATAATTATCATGAACATTATACCAATGTGTTTTACTAATGTAATGACTACATGAGGGACATCTGCATCAACAAAGTGAGGAAATGAATTAAATTTGGTACTCTCCATTTGTTTTTAGAGATGATTTTTTTCACTATGTGAATGATTTTCTTAATTTAATAACACCATTAGAAAATCTACTGTGCTTTTTGTCTTTAAAGACGCTGGGTTGTCCTTTATGCTGTGTAAGTACCTCTTGTCATATTTTTTAAGTTCTCCACTATTTTATGATGTCTGTTGCTTTACATGCTTTTGATTATTTGCTTACAAAGAATATATGAGCAGCTTTGATGTATGAGTATTTGTCAAGCCAGGTCAAGCAACTTAAGTCCTCTGAACAAAAGCTCACTGGCCAGTAATGGACTGATTTAAAGCAGTCCATTAACCATTTTTCGTTGATCAGCAATTAAAGCAAATAATCCATTAGTAATGGACTGATTCCAACTAAAGATTTAAAGCAGCAAGTACAGTGAAAGAAGCAAGGAATATTTTGCTGTAATGGTTGAACTTGACAGCTTGCTGCTTCCTCAGTCATCTTCTGCAATGCACTTTTTCTTGGCTTTGATGTTACATTTTTATGAAATCTAAGTTTGTAGCATAGAATAGATTCTACTTTTGCCTTTTTCATTGTTCTTGATAATTGGCATCTTTAGTGATTTTCTACCTCAATATATTTAAGAAATTAAAAGGCATACAACAACTATTACTGACAAAAGGCTATATACTAGAATGATGATTGTTGACACAAAATTTTAATTTGTTCAAATGAAGTTTTGAAATTCTTTAAAGATGATCCACCTTCATTAATGCTCTCTCTAGCAAGATTCTTTATAGCTTCAGTGAATTTGCTCGTATTGACCCATGAGAAAGCAAACTTTTCACTTTTTTCTTTATTTCATACCTTAAAATGATCCCATTTTCCTCTGCCTTCAATCCCAAGCTCACTTTCCAAACATCACAAATAAAATTCCTGATGTGAAACTGATCTGCAAAGTAAGGCCAACAAAGAAAGGGCACACCATTTAGCAAAAAAAAAAAGAAATGGCACACCAATGCTCTGACCTTCAAACCACAGTGGCTAAGGAAACAGGCAATAGAAGGGTGACCTAAAACTTTTTCTTGGGGTGCCCATTTAACTATCTTTCCATGATCAGCAATTATCCCCATGTATCCATCTGGGTACAGATCACTGCTGCAGTTTGTAAGGTCTGACCTCACAACCCATAAGAAAGGCTGGTTTAAAAGTGCGAGCCCAAGTGCTAGTTCTTCAAATTGTTGCTGGCTCAAAATTGTTATGCTGCCAAAAGAAATATATATAACTGACTTTGAGGGTCGTTTATCGAACCAGTTTAAGCGAGTTAAGTCCTCAGGCCAAAAACTTTGAGTAAGACGATCACTTGATAGTAATGGATAGATGGGTAGGAGGTTTGGGAATAGTTGAAAAGCTGGAGGATCAAGCTTGTGAAATGAATTGCACAGCAGCCAGTTTGATGTTTTGACAGCTTTGACAGAATAAATGGAGTATCTGAAAAATTTGTTTGCCTCAATGGATTCCCCGGACATGTCCATATAAGCTCTGTGGTGCTTATGGCAAGCATGTCTGGTGACAACTTAATCATTTCATTGGTCATGGGAGTTCCTATAGTGCAGAAGAACCAAAAGCAAAGAATTGACACAAACAGAATACATATGTATTAGATTTTATTTTTTTGAACTTTCTAAAAGCTGTACTAATAAATTTTTCATCAAGAACATAAAGGGATTGTGTCATGGTACCATTATCATGAACAATTGCAGCCTCAATGAGTTTGGGAATATGCATTGCTATTGCACAGCTTTCAGCTGTAGAAGGCCAAAACAGCGCGTGCTTGATTCCCATTTTTTTAGCAGTTTCTAGTGCCCATGCCACTGTTGCATCCGCAATGACACAAGTGATCAGTTCATCACCATTTGTTCCAATCTTCCTAACCAAGTTCTCCAAATGACTTTTAAAATGGATTCACCAAGCTTTTTGATATCTTTTTGGTCATCCCCTGGGGTTCAATTGTTCAAACCCATCAGGGATTTGATACCATCTCAATCCGGTTTTCTTCTTGATTTTTAAACGTAGCCTCATTTCAGCAGCCATGAATAATCGCGAGTGAATGAATTCTGTGCCCACAAATGTCACCTTAATTCCATGATCAGCAATCCTAAGTGACAATTTCATTAAAAGCCCAACATGACCTTGTGCTGGATATGCTATGGCTAGCACATGTGCTCTCCTAATTCCCATGATATTTTTAGAGGATAACAACACTGGGATTATTTCCTAATTATTTGATGCACATTTATATTCATCTGTTGGGTTTGCCTTAGGTTATGGAGTTTATCACCACTGCACTTTGTCTACACATTTACTTTCTCATGTTATAAGGTCCTCTAAAGCGGCAACTAACAAAGAGAAACAAAAAATACCATGTCATACAGACAATTCACAGGCTTGGTTCTTATCTATTAAAAAAAAATAAGTAACCACATTTTTAATTCCAATGGCATGATTAATTAATCTGTTCACCCCCAAAAAAAAGGTCATTTTCTTTAACACTGTTAATTTTGTTGGTCCAACCATGGCTCTTTTGTTGTCTGGTTACACACTTGCGCGCATACTTGTGCATTATAAGTATGCTGATGACTCATAACAAATGATTATTATGTATATTATTTGCGAGATTCAATACTCAAAAATATACTTAAGAAAAAGATACGTTCAATGTTATACATGTCGCTACTCTTAATAGATGTATGAGGAAAAAATTAAATATTTGCATTACCTAATAAGATATCGAATGAATGTCATGTATATATGTATATGTTACACACTATCGCTAGAGTTTCTAGCAGAAGCTAAAAAAAAAAATTAGTCTCTAGCAGCAAGCTTAAAAAAGAAAATTGACCTGCCGCTAGCCATTTTGCCCCTATATAACTGTATTGGTTACTACAATGGTGTTTTCAATAATCGTTTATTGTAAATGCGACCTCTATATATTAAATACTAAGTAATATATATCTAATAGGTAGTAGATAGTATAAATATATGAATTTATATGTAGGATAAGTATAGAGACATAAAATTTAAATATAAAATTAAATATTATATTTTTATTAATTATTAAAAAGTGAGACATGACACAATTTTTAATGTCATATTTTACGTACTAATAATTAAAATAAATATAATACTTAAATATTATCCACTTATACTTATTTTTGTATGAACCAACGCCATTAGAGACAATTGTTCAGATGTTTTAACAAACAAAATAAACAGAAAAGTAATTATACGTACTAATTTGAAAAAGATAATATTAGATAGTAGATAATATATATCTGATAAATAATAGGTAGGTATGTATCCTTTCACTAATTATAAAAATAAAAAATAACTACTGACTGAGTCAAGATATTTTTTTTGGCTGTTGTCCTTATTATACATTAGTATAGGTGGGCCGGGTTTGGGCTGATATGATTGATATATGTTTTGTAGCTTTTTAAAGCCCAAACTGTCAGTACACTCACGGCCGGCCCACAGACGTGAACTGAGGAAATAAACCCACCGTCCCTTTATAATTCGTTCTCCCGTTAGCAAACACCAAGAATTCTGAGTGGTGGTAGAGAGAGAAACCCTAGCTGAGAGAAGATCTACGGCGGCGGCGGCGGCAGCAGCAGCAGCAGCAGCAGCAGCAGCAGCAGCAGCAGATGTAAGAAGAAGAAATGGAGACATCTAGAACTGTAAAAGATGTTTCTCCCCATGAGTTCGTCAAGGCTTACGCCGCTCATCTCAAGCGCACCGGGAAGGTCTCTTCTTCGCCCTCTCACAAAATGTGTTCTTAGTGCATAGATTCTATAAGTTTATATAAACGTACCATCGGAGACCTATGAATTAGACCGTTAAAGTTTTGAACAGAGATTGCTTTGTTTCTTGTGCGATATCGGCTTTCATTTCTGCCGTTTTACATTTACGTTTGAATGATTCTGTTAATTTATTCATATACTGTAGTGTTTGGTTTCTCAACCATCTAGTTTGTGTTATGTATTTTGAAAAGTGTTACTGGTCTTGCAGAAGGCTGTTTCCTTTGTTTTTGTGTTCATTCCCGTGTTTTCTCATTTATACTGCTCAGTTTTGGTTTATGATTAGTGTAAGTTTAAATGGTTTAATTTTATATTTCAATATTTGAATTTACGTTATCTGCAGCCCAGTATGATTAATTGTTCATATGATTATAACTGGAAATAAATGGCAATGAGTTAGGATTGTCCTAGTTTGTGGTTCTGTTTATCTCTGTATGTAGGTAATAAATTAGTGCTTCAACTGATGCATTTAATATTTTTTATGGTAGACTTATAGTTTTGGGGATATATGCTTTTTGTATGGATAAGCGGGTCACCGGTTTTGTACAATTTATATATGCTGAGGGTTTCTTCCTCTACTTTTGACGCTTCAGCTGGTAATTTGCTTTACCTACTAAGGGATTTATATTTTTAGTTTGCTTCCTTTCAAAAGAAACTTGTGTACTGTTGTGAAATAATTGTTGTTTCTATATGTTATGTTCAAAATGGTCAAACTTGGTGTATCGAAGGATTTTTCTATTGAGTAAGAACAAAATATTTATAAATTTGCATATACATAACATTAATAATCAAGTTAATGTTTGCCAAAAAAAAATTAATCCGGTTACTGGGCTAGGTAAAACAAATCAATTATTCCAATATAAAGTTATAGTATTTGACTGAAAAAGGAGAATTCTTTTTTTGAATGATTTGGATTAAGAGTTCATAAACTTATTACAATAACGTCTACGATGATAGCATAACCGTTTGTTCTCACAATTTTCTGCGCTTTCATGTTTAGTAGAGATGTAACCTGTTGAATTATAAATTCTCATTGAAATTAATCTAAGCCTTTATACCAAACTTGTTGGATTTATACTGGCACTCATCTAATTAGCTTTTGTTAACATCTATGCTAAACTATTAAAATAGTCTGAAAATTACTTGGGAAAAAAATATAGGAGGCTTAATGCAGATATGTCCAATCAAAGTGGGTTACTCATGAAACTGGTAACTGATATAGCAAGAATTTATGGTTACTGAGGTGCTTCGTCTCGCCGAATGCAAACTGATTTTCAATTTGGAATTTTTAGACGCATTCTCTACATTTTAAAATTGAACATGGTGATAATGTTGCATGTTATCTTACCATTTTCTCCAAATTTTCTACAGATGGAGCTCCCACACTGGACCGATATAGTGAAAACTGGTACTTTCAAGGAGCTTGCCCCATATGACCCTGATTGGTATTATATTAGAGCAGGTATGTTGTTTCTTTCACTTATTCTGTGACTACAAGCAAACACAGACCAAATAAGCTTTGTATCTCTAATACCCTGCTTTTCCTTATTTCTCTCCTCATGTAACTTAATGGCAGCATCAATGGCAAGGAAAATCTATTTAAGGGGAGGTATTGGTGTTGGTGCTTTTAGGAGGATTTATGGTGGCCGCAAGAGAAATGGCAGTGCCCCGCCACATTTCTGCAAGAGCAGTGGGAGTGTTGCTCGTCACATCCTTCAGCAATTGCAAAGTATGAACATCGTTGACTTTGATTCTAAGGGGTGAGTACCTGATTTTCAAGTTGTGATTTGTTTTGCAAAATCTGATGGGGTTAGGTTGATTGGTAATTAGCCCCCCAGAGGGAAACACAATATAAAATAGCCATTCCTAGTAGGCTGTATGTGAGAAAAATTACAAGGATTTAAGACTGTTTTCCTCTATTTTAAATTTCTTTATTAAAGCATCTTTCAATTTATTCTCTGTTTATACAGGAGATCGGTTAGAAGACCCTAACAATGTGAAATAGTCTAAATAAAGTAATGAAAATAATATATTCAGACTTCTAGATTTCATCTTATCGATTTTTTGTGCGCGCATGCTTGTGTCAAGTAAATTCAAATGATTTGTTGATCTAGCTTAATAGTTAGATGGTTTAAAGCCCCACTAATAGAGAAAATGACAAATAGCAGCTGTAGAACCATGGTAGGTTATATTGTTGTTTTATTGTTTCTTCAAGTGTGGACCCCTTAATTCTCTATTATCCCAGTCAGAAGTTTATATGTTAAGATTTCTTAATTGTCCGGACAGGACCGGACATTTTTATTTCAAAGTTCTTTACCTATTTTTGTTCTTGTGCAACAGAGGGCGAAAAATCACACCCAGTGGACAGAGGGATCTTGATCAGGTTGCCGGAAGAATTGTGGTTACTCCTTGAGAGGTGTATCAGGCGCACTTCTAGATTACATTAATTACTTCTGAATTTTTCTTTATCTTTTGGTTGTCTAGATCAAAAATAGTTTTAGTTTACAACAAATTTTTCTGCTTGTTCTGCCTGATAATATGAGAGTGGTTTTGTTTTTATGTAGTATGTTGACGAGGTTATTTAGTTTATTGAACCCATTTTCATAAGTAATGGTTGTGTCCTATTGCTTTTGTTTCCTGGAAAAGACAAGTTCATCATTCTTTGTAACTGAATCATTTTGGGTCCAAGTTTATGATCGGAAAGAAGATATTGAAGAATTTTGTCGTGGCACATCGAGTTAATTAGACTCGGAAACAGCTTATTTAATATGCACATCGTTCATTACCCAGGATAAGACTCCCTCCATTTCAATATAATATTATTATTGATAATTAGAAGTTAATTTAAGATATTTTAAAATTTAAAACTAACATGAATGTATTTAATTGTAGTTATTGTAATGATTAATATTATAAATTATTTAAAAAATATTATTTATTGTAAAATTTATTTTTTATTTTTTATTTTAATTTTAAATTTTGAAAGTGTCATAAACTGACTTTTAAAAATGAATGATAATTCTATAATTTGAAATAGATAAAGTATAATAATAACCTAATATATTTGCCGCCAAAAAATATGAGCAATTTAACCTTTTGTAATAAATTTGATATTTTTAAATTTAAAGTTGATGTATTTAAATGATAAAGGTAACAATTTAAATATTTTTAAAATAATTTATAATTTTATTTAAAATATTGAAAGTGCTAAACGTGAGCAAGTATATCTATATACTAGGGATAATTTATGTCTGAAGACACGGTTTAATTAATACAATAGTTGAGTATCGTATTTAATATTTTTAAATTAAAAATTTTAAAACTGTTGTGAACTCTCAATTTTATAATAGAACTGAGAGTCCAACCATTAATATTGTGACGCCCCCAAATCTGAGCTCACACAGCCCAAACTTGAGTCGTCAAAAGACTACAACAAAATTATTACAACAAAGCACAACGTACAACAATACAGTGTATAATAATACACAACTAAGTCTTCACTATTATTACCACACTATTTTACAACACGTGAAGACTACGACAGTTATTCCTCAGACTCTCACTCCATTCCCCGGCTAGACCCTGTTACGTTTTCATCTCCTGTAATGGAACAAAAGAAAGGGTAAGCTCAAATAGCCTAGTAAGAAATATCATGACTAAGATAATGACGAATAAATTATCATTAGTCTTCAACAGTTGAGTTCTTGATAGAATACAATAGACTATAATGTTTATATCAAAAACTGTAGTTAAATTCTTAAACAATGTTCAGATAAATAATAGCAGCAGAATGAGCAATCTATTAGAAGAATAATGCAGACTATAATGTCCACTCGCTTCTCTTTTTAGTAAAAATATCATCAACTTTTATCATCTGAAATACCATTAGTCAAAATAATACAACTTCACAGTTCCTAGTCATAATTATGCAGATCAACAGTTCATCTTTGCACTACGGGCCAAAGACATTCAATATAACACCAACGATCATGATTATACCAGATTCAGCCTTTGGTCATAATCATACCAATCAACAGTTCATCTTTGCACTACGGGCCAAAGAGAACATTAACCACGTGCCATAAAAGACACCGAACAGATGTATCCAATTTAACCTAGTATATCGCCTTTAACCTATCATCCGTTCAACAATTATATCACATCTGTGCCCCCGGCCACAGATATTCACAACAGCTTGATTCTTGATGATTAATACAAATAACAGTGATATAAATGATGAACAGAAGAACAGGATAAACAATAAGTATCGGAAGTTTACTTTGTGCAGATTCAAATAATGTCAAAATTGCCAACATGATGTGGAGTGAAATTTAAAAATGATATTCAAGATCCACAGTTCAGAATAACGATTACAGTTCAATAGAAATGTTCAGAAAATAGGAAGGTTCAGTTGAAATAATGAAATTCAACTATTATGGAACATATAATATTTTCAGGAATTATAGAAGCAATAGTTCCATAATAAGTTTCGATTTAGGTGTATGAAAGGAAATAATATCCCTTACCGTAGCAGGTTTGATTAACAAAATGTGAAGGAAATTAATATCCCTTACCATAGTAAGTTTGAATAATGGAAGATGAAAAAGATGGTATCCCTTATGAGTATAAAGGAAAATGATATCACTTACGACTATGGAATAAAAGTGTCATGTGATAATTCGTGTAGACAAATTATTTCCACACGAGACAAATAAAAAGGGTTATTCACCAACAGGCGGTAAACCGCGCCGTAAGGTTATTCCCATCAATTTGAATACGAAGAGTTATTCACCAAACAAGCGATAATCCGCACCGTAAGGTTATTCTCAAAGATTAATAAGGAATGAATACAAAAGGTTATTCACCAACAGGCGGTAAACCGCGCCGTAAGATTATTCCCACAATTTAATACATGGAAGTAAATGGCACAAGAAAGAAATGATATTATTTTCGAGAATCAAAGAATGATAATCCCTTCAAGTAAGAAAAAAAATAATATCCATTTATGATGATGAAAAGAATGATACCCCTTACCTTAACACGTGACTGAATATTGATTTAAATGAGGTCAATCAACCTATATATTTTTAATAAAATTAGTAATTACCACATATAAATTTCAAGGTGTATGATAATTCATATATTATGAACTATCAAAATTATATATATTTAACATAATTTTTGTAGTATAATATAACAACTTTAAAATAGTTTTTAAAATAATATTTCAAAATAAATATTCCAAAGAAAGCTTTTAAAAATGAATCTTCTTAAAGAAGAGTCTTCTAAAGGAAGATTTATGAATACCGTGAAAAATAGAAATTTATGAAATTACTACTCTTTAATAAAAGACTTACTTGAAAATTTTCTGCACTCCTTTTAGCTTTCAAACACTCAAAATAACCTTACTATTCTCAGAGAAAACTCATAAAATTCTTATAGAAAAATTTTATGTTTTAGGTGTGATTTTTCTATTCAGCTGAGCAAGCTATTTATAGGAGAAAAGAAGTTACTATGCGTGGTAGGTGAACAGAAAAAAATTCAGCAGAGGCTGATGCGCAGCCTCCACCAACCCATTCCCAGCAAACACATTTCTCACATTTCATGTGGGCCCCACAGTAGGTCCCACATGTTTCTTACTATTCACGTCACTATTCACGTTACTATTCACGTCACTATTTCAAATAGTAAAATTAATTATTTTATTTTTTATTTATTTATTTATTTATTTATTCTTCCTGTGAGTCCAACATATAAAATAATGTTACCACAATAATGTAAGAAACACGTTACATATTTTTATTAATTTAATAATATAAATTATAGTGTATTTGCTACAGTGACAATTATTAGGTTCAATAATTTTAAAAACAGTGTAGCAACAATTATTGACTCAATGATATAAAATACAGTGTAATGATAATTATTGAATCAATAATGCAAAATACTGTGTAGCAACAATAATTGAATTGATAATATAAAATATTATGCAGTGACAATTATCGATGAAATGATGCGTAACAGTTACGGTGTCAATAATATGAGACACTGTGCAATACCGTGTGCTACTGTAGAGTACCACATGCAACAGTAAAATACCATAAATTACCGTATGCTACTATTCTTTTATCACCGGTATTTTAACAGTTAGCACCGTTGACTATTTTTATTAAAAAGGTTACTTCTGTCGTTTTCTATATCCGACAAATATTCCGTTGTGGGGTCCACCAATAATTTGTTATTTCGGCGCTGTCGTACGGCCCGAATATTCCCCGACAAAACGAATATTGTCCGACTAAATAAAATTTGCACATAACATCCTTAACTTTAAACTTTATCGATTTAACCACTTACTGTTTCAGAAAAATATATATGAAGAAAAATTAAATTTTATATTTCATAAAATTCGGGGTCTTACAAATATAAAAATATTGAAACTCAATTTAATCATAGTTCCTTTTTTAGGTAAATATTAGCGTGTTATTCATTCTCAACTTAAAATCAGTTTTTGGCATATTTGAACAATTAATTGATTGACGATAACGGGTTCAAATTTGTGTAATATAGTATTTTCGGGTATTCCACACACATTTCTTTTATTGACAAAATAGAATGAAAAGTTTGATGTAAGACCCCGAATTTTATGAAATATAAATTTAATTTTTCTTCATATATATATATTTTTTTTTTTGAAACAGTAAGTGGTTAAATCGATAAAGTTAAAAGTTAAGGATGTTATGTGCAAATTTTATTTTGTCGGACAATATTCGCTTTGTCGGGGAATATTCGTTTGGTCGGGGAATATTCGTGTCGTACGACGGCGCCGAAATAACAAATTATTTGTGGACCCCACAACGGAATATTTGTTGGATATAGAAAACGACAGAAATAACCTTTTTAAATAAAAATAGTCAACGGAACTGTTAAAATACCGGTGATAAAAGAATAGTAGCATACGGTAGTTATTGGTATTTTCTGTAGCACTCGGTACTCTAAAGTAACACACGGTATTGCATAGTGTCTCATATTATTGGTCTGATAATTGACACCGTAACTGTTACGCATCATTTCATCGATAATTGTCACTGCATAATATTTTATATTATCAATTCAATAATTGTTGTTACACAGTATTTTGCATTATTGATTTAATAATTGTCATTACACTGTATTTTATATCATTTAGTCAATAATTGTTGCTGCACTGTTTTTAAAATTATTGAACCTAATAATTGTCACAGTAACATATGCACAGTAATTCACATTATTGAATCAATAATTGTCATTACACAGTAACGTATGCTTTCTTTTACATTATTGTTATCTCTATTATGATGTTTTTTAAACAGTTGTATTTCATTAATTTATTGACTTGATATCTAAGAGTTAACTATACTGTATTTATAACAATTAGTCATAATAATTGAATTGATAAAGTTATTTGTTTATAATATAAAGTTAGGTGATTATTAGGTGATATGAAATGAATGGTGTAGATTAAAGTGTGAAATATTGTTGAATAATTGAATTGATTTGTTTATAATATAAAGTTAGGTGATTATTAGGTGATATGAAATGAATGGTGTAGATTAAAGTGTGAAATATTGTTGAATAATTGAATTGATTTGTTTATAATATAAAGTTAGGTGATTATTAGGTAATATGAAATGAATGGTGTAGATTAAAGATAATATAAAATTTGAAATGGATGGTGTAGATTAAAAGATGATATTTAAATGAATGGTTTAGATTAAAGGAATGATAAGATTTTTGGCTATAAATAGAAGCCTTAACTTAAGGATTTTTCATAAACTTCCTTACTTGTTCTTTCTTTCTCTCTCTAAATACTTCTTTGTGTAAGTTCTCTCTAAGTGTTCTTAAGTCATTCCTAGTTTTGAAATCTTTTGCATTCTTCTTTGAATTCCCGAGTGGAATTTTCTTATGTACAGTAACTCTTTCGAAAAATCGTAGTAAATTCATTATTTGTCAGAATTTAATGAATTAAAAGCCTGTCTCTTCAGTTTTTCGTCCTCTACAACTTTGAAGAATGAAGAAAAGTCATCTGAAATCATCTTCATGCCTTAAAATACTAAAAATCGTAACCTATTCTGATTTTCGTCACTATTTTCAGTCTTAGTTTTGAAAATTCATAACTCATTCATATTAACTCCGAATTGAGTGATTCTTGAGTCTATGCCGTCTATCTTTCCGAGAGTAACATTATTTTAAAAGCATAAAGAGATTTTAAAAACTCTAGAAGACTCAAAAGTCAGATTCCTTACTGCTACAAACAAGGAAGGATTTGTTCGGCTATAAACTTGTTTCACAATATCAAGGTAAGGAATATCATCTTCTTTCATATTCTATCATTTAAACTTACTACAGTAAGGAATATCATCTTCTTTCATATTCTATCATTTAAACTTACTACAGTAAGGAATGTCATCTTCTTTCATCTTCTATTATTAAAACTTACTACGGTAAGGGATACCATCTTTTTCATCTTCCTTTATTCAAACGTACTATGGTAAGGGATTATCATTATTTGATTCTCGATAATAATATTGTTTCTTTCTTACTCATAAGACGTGCCTTTTATTTCCATGTATTAAATTGTGGGAATAACCTTACGGAGCGGATTGCCGCCTGTTGGTGAATAACCTTTCATATTCATTCATTATTAATCTCTGAGAATAACCTTACGGAGCGGATTGCCGCCTGTTTGGTGAATAACTCTTTATACTCAAATTCTATTAAATTGTGGGAATAACCTTACGGAGCGGATTGCCGCCTGTTGGTGAATAACCCTTTGTATTAATTTCCTTCACCTTTTGTTAATCAAACCTGCTACGGTAAGGGATATTATTTTCTTTCATACTCCTAAATCGAAATTTATTATGGAACTATTGCTTCTATAATTCCTGAAAATATTATATGTTCCATAATAGTTGAACTTCATTATTTCAACTGAACCTTCCTATTTACGTGAACCTTTCTATTGAATTGTAACCGTTATTCTGAACTGTGGATCTTGAATATCATTTTTAAATTTCACTCCACATCATGTTGACAATTTGGACATTATTTGAATCTGTACAAAGTAAACTTTCGATACTTATTGTTATCCTATTTCTTCTGTTCATCATTTATATCATTCTAATCATCCAAAAATCAAGCTGTTGTGAATATCTGTGGCCGGGGGCACAGATGTGATATATTTGTTGAACAGATGATAGGTTAAATGCGATATAATAGGTTAAAGGCGATACATCTGTTCGGTGTCTTTTATGGCACGTGGTGAATGTTCTCTTTGGCCCGTAGTGCAAAGATGAACTGTTGTTTGGTATGATTATGACCAAAAGCTGAATCTGGTATAATCATGACCGTTGGTGCTATATTGAATATCTTTGGCCCGTAGTGCAAAGATGAACTGTTGATGTGCATGATTATGATCAGGAACTGTGAATTTATATTATCATGACTAATGGTATTTCAGATGATAAAAGTTGATGATGTTTTTACGAAAAAGAGAAGCGAGTGGACATTATAGTCTGCATTATTCTTCTAATAGATTGCTCATTCCGCTGCTATTATTGATCTGAACATTGTTTAAGAATTTAACTACAGTTTTTGATATAAACCTTGTATTCTATTATATTCTATCAAGAACTCAACTGTTGAAGGCTAATGATAATTTATTCGTCATTATCTTAGTCATGATATTTCTTACTGGGCTATTTGAGCTCACCCTTTCTTTTGTTCCATTATTTTTCAACAGGAAATGAAAACATAACAGGGTCTAGCCGGGGAATGGAGTGAGGGTCCGAGGAATAGTTATCATAGTCTTCACGTTTTGTAAAATAGTGTGGCAATAATAGTGAAGACTTAGTTGTGTATTATTATACACTGTATTGTAGTACGTTGTGCTTTGTTGTAATAATTTTGTTGTAGTCTTTTGACGACTCAAGTTTGGGCTGTGTGGGCCCAGATTTGGGGGCGTCACATTTGACAACATTTATTTGCCTCCAATATCTGTAAGACCCCGAATTTTATGAAATATAAAATTTAATTTTTCTTTATATATATTTTTCATGAAACAGTAAGTGGTTAAATTGACGAAATTGAAAGTTAAGGATGTTATGTGCAAATTTTTTTTGACGGACAATATTCGTTTTGTCGGGGAATATTCGTGCCGTACGACGGCGCCGAAATAACAAATTATTTGTGGACCCCACAACAGAATATTTGTCGGATATAAAAAACGACAGAAGTAACCTTTTTAAATAAAAATAGTCAACGGTGTTAACTGTTAAAATACCGGTGATAAAAGAATAGTAGCATACGGTAATTTATGGTATTTCACGGTATTCTACAGTTGCACACGGTATTGCACAGTGTCTCATATTATTGACACCGTAACTGTTACGCATCATTTCATCAATAATTGTCACTGCATAATATTTTATGTTATCAATTCAATAATTGTTGTTACACAGTATTTTGCATTATTGATTCAATAATTGTCATTACACTGTATTTCATATCATCGAGTCAATAATTGTTGGTGCACTGTAGTTTAAAATTATTGAATCTAATAATTGTCACAGTAGCAAATACACTATAATTTATATTATTAAATTAATAAAAATATGTAACGTGTTTCTTACATTATTGTGGTAACATTATTTTATATGTTGGACTCACAGGAAGAATAAATAAATAAATAAAAAAATAAAATAATTAATTTTACTATTTGAAATAGTAACGTGAATAGTGACATGAATAGTAACGTGAATAGTGACGTGAATAGTGACGTGAATAGTAAGAAAACATGTGGGGTAGGGTGGGGCCCACTGGAAGAAAATTTTCTCAGAAACGTGCTGAAGAAAAATTTTCGCGCAGCCCTCGTGTTGCTGCTGAATTCAGTATTGGCGTACAGCCACCTACCACGCATAGTAACTTCTTTTCTCCTATAAATAGCTTGTTCAGCTGAATAGAAAAATCACACCTAAAACATAAAATTTTTCTATAAGAATTTTATGAGTTTTCTCTGAGAATAGTAAGGCTATTTTGAGAGTTTGAAAGCCAAAAGGAGTGCAGAAATTTTTCAAGTAAGTCTTTTATTAAAGAGTAGTAATTTTATAAATTCCTATTTTTCACGGTATTCACAAATCTTCCTTTAGAAGACACTTCTTTGAGAAGATTCATTTTTAAAAGCTTTCTTTGGAAGATTTATTTTGGAATATTATTTTAAAACTATTTTAAAGTTGGTATTTTATACTACAAAAATTATGTTAAATATATATAATTTTGATAGTTCATAATATATGACTTATCATACACTTTGAAGTTTACATGTTGTAATTACTAATTTTATTATAAATATATAGGTTGATCAATCTCATTTTTATCAATATCCAGTCACCAGATAAGGTAAGAAATGTCATTTTTTTTTTACACTCTTAAACTGCTACGGTAAGGAATATTATTCTTTTCACACTCTTAAATTTATTATGGTAAGGAATACCATTCATTTCAAACTCTTAAATTTACTGTGGTAAGGAATGTCATTTTTTTTTACTTGTAAGAAATGTCATTTTTTTTTACACTCTTGAACTTGCTACGGTAAGGGATATTATTTTCTTTCATACTCCTGAATCGAAACTTATTATGGAACTATTGCTTCTATAATTCCTGAAAATATTATATGTTCCATAATAGTTGAACTTCATTATTTCAACTGAACCTTCCTATTTTCTGAATCTTTCTATTGAACTGTAACCGTTATTCTGAACTGAGAATCTTGAATAACATTTTTAAATTTCACTCCACATCATGTTGACAATTTGGACATTATTTGAATCTGCACAAAGTAAACTTCCGATACTTATTGTTTATCCTGTTTCTTCTGTTCATCAATTGTATCACTATTATTTGTACTAATCATCAAGAATCAAGCTGTTGTGAATATCTGTGGCCGGGGGCACAGATGTGATATATTTGTTGAACAGATGATAGGTTAAAAGCGATATATTAGGTTAAAGGCGATACATCTGTTCGGTGTCTTTTATGGCACGTGGTGAATGTTCTCTTTGGCCCGTAGTGCAAAGATGAACTGTTGGTTGGTATGATTATGACCAAAGGCTGAATCTGGTATAATCATGACCGCTGGTGCTATATTGAATGTTCTCTTTGGCCCGTAATGCATAGATGAACTGTTGATTTGCATGATTATGACCAGGAACTGTGAATTTGTATTATCTTGACTAATGGTATTTTAGATGATAAAAGTTGATGATGTTTTTACGAAAAAGAGAAGCGCGTGGACATTATAGTCTACATTATTCTTCTAATAGATTGCTCATTCCGCCGCTATTATTGATCTGAACATTTTCAAGAATTTAACTGCAGTTTTTGATATACACCTTGTATTCTGTTGTATTCTATCAAGAACTCACCTGTTGAAGGCTAATGATAATTTATTCGTCATTATCTTAGTCATGATATTTCTTACTGGGCTATTTGAGCTCACCCTTTTGTTCCATTATTTTTCAACAGGATATGAGAACGTAGCTGGGTCTAGCCGGGGAATGGAGTGGGAGTCCGAGGGATATATATTATAGTCTTCACGTGTTGTAAAATAGTGTGGCAATAATAGTGAAGACTTAGTTGTGTATTATTATACACGGTATTGTTGTACGTTGTGCTTTGTTGTAATAATTTTGTTGTAGTCTTTTGACGACTCAAGTTTGGGCTGTGTGGGCCTAGATTTGGGGGCGTCACAATATCTCTCACCATCGATCAATGTGTACTGCAAGTCACCTGGTATGATCCAATGAGGAAAATAAAAAGGATGTAAAAAATCAAAAGAAAGAATTTAACATATATACCCAAAAGTATAAAATGAGTCCTCTAAGTTCAAACAAAAAAATATTGTCATAACACCAACTAAATCGCATCATTATAATATTTTTTTCTCTATATATTTTTTTTAAAATTAGACAAAATATTCTCATACCATGAGACATAGCCTATTATAATAGTTGCTCTCGATATAGCCAGCAAAAATATCAAAGAGATGACATAGAATTTCCCGTGCATGAGGGCACAGCGTAGATTAAAATTTTAAAATTACTCTATTACTTAAAAACTCTTTACAACCTAAAATAACTTATAAATCAATTAGAATGAATCTGAATCGTCCCTGTGATTTCTTACCCAAATCAATTTACATGTGGAAACATAACGACCGCAATACCCGAAAAACAGAAAAATGGCGATAATGCTAAAATGGTGACCCATGTTGTTTACGTGCAAATTTTTTTATAATAATTTCTTATTCTTATAATAATTATTATTATTATTACTATTAGTTTTATTATTATTATTATTACTATTACTATTAATTTTATTATTATTATTATTATTATTATTATTATTATTATTATTATTATTATTATTATTATTATTATTATTATTACTACTATTATTATTATTACTATTATTATTATTATTATTATTATTATTATTATTATTATTATTGTTAGTATTATTATTATTATTATTATTATTATTATTATTACCATTATTATTATTATTATTATAATTAATATTGTTATTATTATATTACTATTATTATTATTATTATAATTATGATTGTTATTATTATTATTACTATTACTATTATTATTATTATTATTATTATTTTATTATTATTATAATAATTATTGTTATTATTACTATTACTATTATTATTATATTATTATTATAATAAAAATTATTATTACTACCATTATTATGATTATTACTATTTTTATACTAATTATTATTATTATTATAGTATTGTGGTGAATTTGATTTGGGCGAAAAATGTAAGTAGATAGATTTTTGAAAAAAAAATGTTAAATTTAGAGAGAAAATGAGTGATAAATTAGTGACAGTTAGATGTTGAACCTCTAAATGATTTTAAACTGTTAAATATTAAAGGCTAAATTAATTTGAGACTGTTATATATTAAAGTATTAAGATTTGAGTCGCTCTATTTTATATTATAGATTTATATGTTTTTGTGATTAAACATTTGAAATCCCAGTTGCGTTCTGAATTGCATTACTTGTAAGTTGTAACATTAGTCATGTGGGGACTGAGTCTTTAGCTGGCTGGATTTTTCATCGCAGCTCAACAAATGAAATGCTGACATATACCAAGTGCAATAAGTATTATACATTTATGTTTGAATAAAAATTCTAACTTCTAAAATTGTGATGGATAATGGGAGTGAAAGAGAATAAATTAGGATTAAAAAAATAGAATAAAAAATCAAAAAATATTAGAAACTAAGAGTCCAAAAATAATTATTTTATTTATTTTTTATAATTTATTATATTACGGATGTAATGAGTTAATTATAAATTAATTAAAAATATAATGAAAAAATTAAAATTTGATATAATAACATTATATCCGTAATAAATTAATATATATAATAGTGAATTAAATATATTATTAACTAACATATATTAATATAATAAATTATTGTATTACAGATTTATTATATTAATTTCACGCCAACAAAATGTGACCGACTAGCTGACAAGGACCCGCATGCCGCAAAGCGCAAGATTTCTACGTCTCCACTCCACCCCATCACGTCAGACCCACTACTTTCTGTCGAGTAATCCGGCCGACGCAACGGTGGGTCCCATTTACAATCCTACTCAACACCATTCTTCCGCCACGTGTAAGCCCTGCCATGAGAATCTACGCACCCTTGCGCTCTGTAGACAAACCCCCGCTAATGGAAAATCATAGAATCTAGATTCCCCACAATTAGCAAGAAGAATCTCGATATATAAATATGTTCGAAATTTATATTCTTCTTCTTAATGTTTTGAACACCCAAACTAAATTTCGTATTCTAATTTTTTTCTTTTGCTTTCGATTCTCGATTTCAGACTCTCTTCTCGCTCTCATCTTTCTCTCTGTAGGGTTTGCTGTCCCGACTCGATCTATCTTATCCGATCATCACCAATGTAATGTTTCTCTATCTCTCTCTTGTGTTGAATATAATGTTTATAAAACAATACTGACTATTAATTGGATTGATCGAAATGTTTTTTTTTAATTTATTATTATCGTGCATGTTATCTGAACAGGGCACTGCTTGACTTTATTTTTTATTTTAAAGTTTAGTGTAAAATTCATGCACTGTGATTAGACAGACGGATAAATTTGTATTTGATTTGATTAATAGAGTAGTAATTTTAGCATTAACTCTTGGGCTATATATGTCGTGGTGAAGGAACTGATTTTAATGCTATTATCTTTAGTTTCATTTATTTGGTTAATGTTAATTGCTGTTACGGCTAAACTTTGAAATGAATTACAAACTTTGTGTTCTTAGTTGCAATGAATGTTGGGAATATCCGACCAATATATACTCATGCGAAACCACATATTGACCCAAAAGAACTCAAAAGGTTAACCTATTAGATCTATGATCCATTAAAATATATATGTTCTCAATTTTTCTCCATTCGATGTGGAACTTTTACTATCACGCGGTACCTCAATAATTTCTCTCTTAACGCGTGATCTCAATAACCATATCAACATCAAGCTTTTTTTTTAGCATTACCTATTCACTTTTTCTAGTTGACGAGCCACCGTCTTCAATATATCTTGTTTGATCCACTAAGAGCCTTTGCCAAGCCCATATAGTCTTTCTGTCTTATGAGGTTTATATCTCAATATCTCTTGTTTGATCCATCAAAAGTTTCTACCAAGCCCATCAAGTTTAACTATATTCTTTTTTGAGCATTAACCCATTACTTCTTTTAGTTGACGAGTTACTCTTTTTAATGTCTCTTGTTTGATCCACCAAGAGCCTCTGCCAACCCCATCAAGTCTCTCTATCTGATGAGACTTATCTCTCAATATCTCTTGTTTCATACCAATATCTCTTGTTTTTCTCCTTATGATTCAATGTGGGACTTTTACTATTACACGGTACCTCAACAATCTTCCCCTTAACGCAAGATCTTTCCATTCACATCGGTATCAAGCTCTTTTTTGTGCATTAGCCCATCATTTTTTTCTAGTTAACGAGTCACCCTCTTTAATATCTCTTGTTTGATCCACCAAGAATTTCTATCAAGCCCATCAAGTTTAACTATACTCTTTTTTTAACATTAGCCCATCACTTCTTTTAGTTGACGAGCCATCCTCTTCAATATCTCTTGTTTGATCTACTAAGAGTCTCAGCCAACCCCATCAATTTTCTCTATCTGATGAGGCTTATTTCTCAATATCTCTTGTTTGATACCAATATCTCTTGTCATGAGCAAACCAAGAGCCTCTACTAGAAGAGTCCATCACTTGCTCAATGAATTATTTTTTGTATGACCCAAGCTCATAGTCATAGCTCTGATACCAGTTGTTGGGAATATCCGGTCCATATATACTCATCTGAAATCACATTGTGACCTTAAAAGTTAACCTATTAAGTCTATAGTCTATTAGAGTATATATGTCCTTAATTTATGTGAGACTTTACTATCACGCGGTACCTCAACAATGAATTATGGTGCGATCAGGCTGTTGTGATAGTATTGGACTAGCTTATGAAATTTCAAACCCATGTTTGGAATCTAATTATCATTGTACTACTATATTTGATTACTTCTTTTCTTCCCTCCGACATATATTTTTTTATTGATGATTGAGCTGTCCAGGCTTCATTGAATACTTTTTTCTATGTTTATATATAAAAATTACTTTAGGTTAAGCAATTTTAGTTTACTGTTAAAAAATGAGTACATGTATTCCCGTGTGCAGTTGGTAAATGTTGCAGTTCAATTTGGACTAATACAAGGAGAATGTTTGTTCTGTGATAAGCTTGTGATATAATAGCATAGTGTTTCACAGCTTATGAGCGTAATAATCCATTTTGAAACAATTCTTTTCTTATAGTTTTAAAAGGCATTCTGAAACATTACATAATAAATACTATGTATTGTGAATAGGTTTCTAAAACATTAGCAAGTTGACCCATGAATACTAATCATCATCTGGTTTCCCTTAATAGAAGTTTCTCCATTCTGGAAGGAAACTTTGTTGTCACTTTTGGAGTTAATTATATTTGTGGCTTTATTACCTATATTTTTGTTCTGTTGATGTATATTTCAAGTTCGTTTTAGGAGAATATTGCCAGAAAGAAATTGCTAGTATTGTCCTGGTCTATGAACTATGGTTGATATTTGATTCATGACCTTTTCCAGCTCTGTTGCCTCTGTATATATATAAGTTTTGATGTCTTTATCCCAAGGAAGATAAATAAATAATTAATCCTATTAGGGGTTTCAAATTTGGTATTTACATAATCTGACGTGATTTTTGTGTTGTGCAGGTGATATTGTTATCTTCAACGTCTATAACTGGGACTGGTAGGATTTAATGGATGGTATACATATGAATTTTTAAGAATAATTCTTGGCAAACGAAATTATAATAGAATTCTTGTTGATGGGGACTATTATTGAATGCTCCAGCATTATGGTGCTATGTTCTAATTTATGTGCAAATCATGCTTGAACAGTAAGAGTGAGTAGAGGAATATGTAGGCTCTTGTAACATTATAGATGGCCATGGTTTTTGTGATTGGGTTTTGTACCATTTATATCTACGTTATATAGAATGCTGGGAAATACTTTTTGAAGAATGGATGATGATCGAGAGCCTGGGATTCAGCTTCCAACTGATATGGTGGAATCTCATCTTTTTATTGTGTCTTGCTTTATTGCTGGACTTATTGGAGTCCTGACTATAGCCTACACTGCCTTCCAGTGGAGAAGAAATATCAATCTAAGTTGGATGAAAGCCATAGCCAGGTCAAAGAAGGACCCGAAAACAAGGAGCAAGGTCCCTGTAGCTCCACATACTTGGATCTTGGAATCCATCTCTCGTGGGAAAAGCTTAAAGTGTTGTGCATGCTTGAAGTCCATGTCAACTTCTCAAGCACTTGGGCCAATGGTGGCTTCAGACAGTTTTATCCACCATTGTAGCATATGTGGTGCAGCATCTCACCTCAGCTGCTCTTCGAAGGCTCACAAAGATTGCAAGCGTGTGTCTATGGCTGGGTATGAGCACGTGATGCACCAGTGGGCTGTCCGGTGGACAGAGGTTGCAGATCAAACTGATGAAACTTCTTTTTGTAGTTATTGTGAAGAGCCTTGCAGTGGTTCTTTTTTCGGAGGATCCCCTATATGGTGTTGCTTATGGTGTCAGCGACTGGTACATGTTGACTGTCATGGTAGCATGTCTATTGAAATAGGTGACATTTGTGATTTAGGCCCATTTCAAAGGCTGATTCTGTCACCGCTCTACGTCAAGGAATTGAACCGAGCCTTGTCAGGTGGATTGTTAAGTTCGATCACTCATGGAGCCAACGAGATTGCATCTTCTGTCCGAGCTAGTATTAGGAGTCAAAGTAAGAAGTACAAGCAGGGAAATGAAGCCTCTGTAGACACAGGTAATAGCGGTGGTATTGGCAACTCTTCCATGGAAAGTACAGGTGATAGCAACCAAACCATAAATGGTTCACATAGAATAGTGGAAAACTGTAATGGTACCATAAGCACGGAGGGTGTGGATCAAAATCAAGACAGTAATGTTGTAAATAAACCAGATATAAAACGAAGTTTCAAAGGAAATTCTTCAATCAATCAGAAGAATAAGTTCCACATAGCAGGAATGAAACAAAGATATGAGTTGAGTGATTTACCTCCAGATGCAAGACCCCTTTTAGTCTTCATTAACAAAAAGAGTGGGGCTCAACGAGGAGATTCACTTAGGCTACGTTTGAATCTACTTTTGAATCCCATTCAGGTCAGAGATTTTACATTTAAAGAGCTGAGCTGCCAACTATTTTTGCAGTCTTAATTACAGTTGGATTTGAATACTCATGTGTGATAGAGATGGTCTCTGTCTCTTCTCCCCCTTCTCCTCTCTCATTCTCTCCCTCTCTTATTGAAGCGAATATTCCATATGTAACTTATTATTATATTATAACCTTGGTATTAGAGTTTGGAGTTTTGTGTGGAAGGCATGGGTCTGTCAGTTTATGAATGCATAAATGTGAACTGCAATGTCTGTTAATATTGAACCAGCAGTTTATTATCCGGGGAATTAATATTTTCATTTCCTGCCAGTTTGGCTACCTTTTAACTTTAGCTACTTTTATCCTGCATAGATTTTCGAGTTGAGCTCAAAGCAGGGGCCAGAGGCTGGTCTCTTTCTATTTAGGAGAGAGCCCCATTTCAGAATTCTTGTATGTGGAGGAGATGGTACTGTTGATTGGGTTCTAAATGCTATAGATAAGCAGAACTTTGTTTCTCCTCCTCCAGTAGCTATTCTTCCTGCTGGAACAGGAAATGACTTAGCTCGAGTTCTGTCTTGGGGAGGTGGTTTGGGCTCAGTGGAGAGACAAGGTGGCCTTTGTACATTGTTGCACCACATAGAACATGCTGCAGTAACAATTCTTGATCGATGGAAGATATCAATTAACCAACAGGGAAAGCAACTCCAACCTCCAAAATTCATGAACAACTATCTTGGTACGTTGAACAACTCTATTACCTAAGGTTTCTGTTCACAAGGAATATTTCAAGGTTGATCTTAACATTGTTTATAAAATTCTAAGCACATGCTGGAGGATTGGAGTACTCTGGTATATGTTGGATTTGCTTTTAAACTGAGTGTTGTGTCAAGCTTTGCCTGTGCCCTAAACTATCTTAAATTGAGTTTCTTTATAGTCTTGCTTAGGCAGCTTTGTCTAGGTTCATGATACCATGTGCCCTATTATGCTGCAAAGCTATGAAAATTAAAGACGTGGATGCAGGGTATGGACACGATACAATAAGGATATGTGAACATGACATTTCTTAAGATGTCGTATAGTGATATGCTGTCAATTCATTACATATGTCTTGCTTTCATTATGTATTTTAGTAATATGGACCTATCATGATGATTACTCTCCCAATCCCAATCCAAACATATTGCATTTGTAAAGTCTTTCTGTTTTCATACTTCTGTTCAATGTTCTTAGATCGTCACAGACCATGTACAGGTATCCTGGTTCTCTATTGGCCTAGGTTGGTCTGCCACTTGCTACGTGTGTTCATTCGTTTTTTTGCCTAACTTCATACATTATATTACCTTTTAAGTCCTGTTGTTTTTGCTATGGACATTCTCACTCGTCACAGTGACAAAATTTTGTTACTATTGCAGGGGTCGGATGTGATGCAAAGGTTGCTCTGGAAATCCATAATCTGAGGGAAGAGAATCCTGAGAAATTCTGTAATCAGGTTATTACAAATTATGCTGGGTTCCATTACAAATGATCTTCTAGGAGTTTGGAAAATCATTGCGGCTTCTAGATGTGCATATTTTCTTTTTTCTATTCTCATTCCGATACATGTACTTGTACTTTTGTGGGGAGATATTTTGATACAAGGAGATGTTCTGTCGGTCAGTGAAATCTTTGCACATACCGAACAAAGTGAAGCATTTTTTGTTATTATTATTTTTTATAAAACAAACTGAAGCATTCAACTTTGCTAGATGTACAAGTTCACATTACCCTCTTTTTTTTATTTTGTGTGAAGATTATTGGGTTTGGGACCCTTTGGGTATATTATGATATTGATGGGGTTATAGAGCACAAGAACAAGTATTATCAAGAACTTTGTAAAGTATATTTGTAAGTTACTTTATAAAGATAGAGAAGGATTTTCTGCCCTTCTCTTCATCGTTTAACAAAGAATGCATTATAGTGGCTTGGCAGATGGACCTTTTTCATGAGTTTTGGGCATATCTTGGTAATTAGCAAATTCTTGGTTAGGAAGAAATCAGCAATTATGAAGGACATAGGCAGTAATTTTTGTGCTATACTAGGATGTGGATGACAAGTTTTTAATGTTGTCGAGAATGCATTTAAGTGATTATTGGTGGACTAGCTGAGTACAAGTTCTTTTATTTTAGGCACTGAAACTTCTTAGAACTTACAAAATGTGATTTACAAACCTTTTATGTGTTTATATATGACCTCTTTTGATATGTGCAAGAAGTTTAATTTATGACCTTTGTGTGGGAGTGTCTTTCAGTTAAAATTTTAATTTTGGGTAGTATATCTCATGCTTTCAATTGAAAGGTCTCTCTTTGAGGACTGAACTATTTTATTTTTTTTGTCATTTTGATTCTTAATTTCGTCCAGAATGTGCCGTCATCCACAATTCTCAACTGGGCTAGACAACCTCTGTTTATTGTAAATTCATCATATTCCATTTTATGAGTTAGAGACAAATTTGTTCTTTCAAGAATTGCATCTTTTGATAGAATCATAGAATTGATACTCCAACTTGAACAAAAACAGAGCAGAGTTCAACGTTATGAGCTTTCTCTCTATTGCAGTAGATTGATACTAAAGAATTGTAATCCATCCAGTGGCGAAGCTACGTGGTAGAGAGTGGGGTCAATTGACCCCACTAGAAAAAAAAAAATTGTTTTATAATGTAGGATAAATTTTAAATTTTTTATGTATTATATATAAATTGACACCACTCAAATTTTATAATTTTTTTATTATATGGGGTCAAATTGAAAATATATAACTTTATCAATCAAATTTTAATCACATGACTCATATACCCTAAATATATGTATCTCTTTCTATAATATTTTAAAACTAAATAATAATTTGATTTATATTATTTTTCAAAATAATTAATGAATTAATTATTTATGAACAATTGTGATTAGAAAAATCTATTATGAGTCAGTATAGTGTATATATACCATATATTATTAGTTATTATATTGTCATTGTAATATAATATAAATTATATATGTATGTGTGACCCAAGAGTACAAAAGTATTAAAAAAAATTGGCTCGGGGGCGCTACCCCCGAACCCCCACCAAATTATTTATAACTTAGTATTTTGACCCCACTGACAAAGATTTCTAGCTTCGCCTCTGAATCCATCCCTTGCTGGTCATCTGATCCTACTTATGCGTAATGCATTCAACTTTTTTTTTGTTGTTATTAATTAAGAAGGGGGAAGGAGTACCTTAGCTATTCAGAGTTTCTAATTTATTTTAAACATATATCTAGGAGTTTGTGGTATACTTTATCATCTATGTAACATTTGAATCATTGAATCCTTCACGAAAAACACGTGCAATTTTCCGAATTCTTGCATAATTTTCTTATCATGTGTTTTGTTGTTCTGGAGGGAAGGGGGAGGCACATTACTTTTTACTAAGTTATGATCATGCTCCATCTAACATGAACTGCAATTTTTCATTTTGATGAAAGGGTTCTGTCTGAATTTGAGATTATCCTTTAGTTCCTGGTGTACAGTTGATAAAAATCTTGATTTTTTCTTATCTGGTGTTATCCATTTCTTGAGGGCTTATAATTCTGGTGATATCATTGCAGTTTATGAATAAAGTTCTTTATGCAAGAGAAGGTGCTAAGACCATCATGGATGGGACATTTGCAGATTATCCTTGGCAAGTTCGAATTGAGGTGGATGGTGTTGAGGTAGAGGTCCCCGAGGTGAGTGCAAATGGTGATTAATTTTTTTTTTAAGACGCAGATTCTTTATCTAAGCGACCTTTTATTTTTTATTGTAGTCCCTTCTGTTGTTGGTGAAGCTTGATCTAAACTTTAATATAGTGGGGTAGTTTTGTAAATTTGGAATTTCGGGTTGAATTAGGGTTTTTTATATTGTGTTATATAAGAAGGGATCATGTATTTTATGATGTATGAAAATTGATTTGTCGCCGACCGTGGACTAGCCCAACTTTTGGGTGAACCACATACATTTTGTGTCTTGTGTGATTGTTTTTCTTTCGTTTTCTCTTTGATGCTGTTTTTTTCTGCGTTGTTATTCTCCAACACCTTCTTGGCCTATATTACTTACCTAGGTTCCAGTTTTGTTTATATACTGAATGTGAATGATTTCTTTTTTCTGTTACCCTGTTGCCTGTTATAGCCGTTTCTGCAAATTTCGTCTTTAAGACTGATATGTCTTTACATATTTTTTATGTTTAGGGCTTTTTCTTAACTGACTTGTTCTCTGGTACTGGTAAATGTCCGTCACTCATAAATTGAACATTAATTCCTTCTTTTCTTTTTTGTATTTAATGCTTCAGGATGCAGAAGGTGTTCTCGTTGCCAATATTGGAAGCTATATGGGTGGTGTAGACTTGTGGCACAATGAGGATGAAGCCTACGATAATTTTGATCCTCAATCAATGCATGATAAGATTTTAGAGGTTGTGAGCATATCAGGAACATGGCATCTCGGAAAGCTTCAGGTAAGGTTAATCTCTTTTTCTTATGAGTAAGTATTCAAAAAAACATCAGGTAAGTTGGTAGTTGGAAAAACTGATAATATTTCCAGGATGGTGGAGTCTGCCAGCATATCTTCTTGTTTTAATCTAGTTTTTAGCCTTAATTCTGAATCTGTGTAATGTTTCAAGAGCATATATGGGGACTTAGACCTGAACCTGCAAGTTGAGAACTTTTATAGAGATCTGGCATCTTGTCACCAGATCTTATAGCAATAAATGTTGCTGAAAGGTGTAGTTGAAGTTTTAAATATAAGCAAAAAGAACTCAATTTTGGGTGATTGAGCTTTTTGATTCCGGAGAGCTATTCATGTTTTCTTAGTTGATTGAACTTGATTTAAGAAGACCAATGAATTTGACTCAACGCAGACCGGGCCCTTCTATTTTGAAGTAATCTTTTCAGGCTCGTTTTCTATTGAAGGTTGTCCAAAAGTTAATGAACTGCCATTTTGTGTGGGACAGGTAGGGCTATCTCGGGCCAGAAGGCTTGCACAAGGGCAGTTGATTAAAATTCAGCTTTTTGCTGCATTGCCTGTTCAAATTGATGGAGAGCCTTGGTTGCAGTCACCATGTACATTGACCATATCACATCATGGACAGGTAGCCTCTTTATATTTTTTGCAGGCATAACTCCAAGGCGTAACACCCTACTTTACTGTATTGCGGTGAAATAGTTTTGTAGGTTTCATCTTTCAGCTACATTTATCCTGATATAATGCAGAAAAATGGCAAATTATAATGACAAACGTTCATGTGCTTACATGAATATGTTGTAAAAGGTTACCAGAGAACTCTATCCGTCCTGCGATTTGCGGACCGGGAACTATTGTTCCGCATTCCGGGATTTGGATCGGGGAATGTAGAAATCACTTAGAAACCTTCTGTATTTCACCAATAGGTAGCGTTTTCCGTACTGAATTTCATTATGCATACCAAATTGATCCACATTCTTGGTAACCATGGTTGATATATAAGTTTATGTATGCTTTTGTTGTGGTTACTGTCCTTTTGTTACGACAAGGGTAATTTTTTCCACTTGAAAGTTATCCTTATTTTGCAAATTAAGAAAGTCTGCATCATAATCCATCAGTTTATTGGTTACCCTGTAGTGGGTGTCACAGAGATTTTAGTAAAACATTGTTTCTTAAACTTGTCCTCAGGGACAAGTTGCCTTTTGAGTGTCATGGATGGTTCTCAGGGCATGCATATCCTTCTGTCGATTACCTACCCATCTACTGAATGGGTTACATATTTTTTTTTTATCACGTAAGGACACATTAGCGGCGTATGTGGATCATATTATGTTCTCAGTATTTAATGGGAACAAAATCTTGGCTTGAAAATCAAGAATCTCTAGTGAACTATTGACCAGTATTTGTTGTTCTATATTGACTGGCTTAACAGGCTTTCATGTTGAAGAGAGCAGCAGAGGAACCTCTTGGTCATGCTGCTGCAATAATTGTTGATGTGCTTGAGAATGCTGAAACAAATCATGTGATTACTGCATCACAGAAACGAGCTCTTCTTCAAGAAATGGCACTGAAGCTGTCCTAGAGGTTTTCTTATATGGATGTCAATGCTTGGTAGTGAGTTAGTTGCGGTGCTTGTTCTGTAATCGTGTGTGTACGTTTTCTATCAACATTGTTGTTAGTGGGAGCAAGTCTGTGTATGAACGTTGATTAACAAAATATACAGAATATTTGAGGCAGCTGTATCTGTGCAGATAGAGCTACCGTCAATGAAAAAGTTATGTTTTGTTTTGCCAACCACCTTTTGGGGGTCTGGACTGTTATCTGCTAGTATGTTTTAAAGAAACTGCAGGTCTCATATATAATCATTTCTGGCATTTGGATCAACATTTCCAGATAATATGTATTTTTTCATATGCTAGGACCATTTTTTTGTCATTAAAATACTCTCTCCCTCTCACACACAATCCCAAGACATGCACACATAAATATGGCACCTAACGAATGTGTTGCGCACATAAGTATGGCACCTAACGAATGCGCATTGAAAGCTCTCTCTCACGCGAACAGTGTAACACTTTAATTCCACATCAATGTGACAAAATTTTGTTTGTATATAAGAAATTAAGTTATTAACAGTAATACTTTTAGTCATGACTTTTTGAGTGAGCATGTAGTGATTAAAATGACTCGAGAAAATATTATTGAAAAAGTGCATTGGATTTTATTATACTATAATTTTTGACCCAGAATGTTGTGTATGGCATCAGAGTCGATTTTCAAAAATTCGAGTTAGGTTATCTGACAATGGCTAGAGAGAGAAAGATTTGTGGATCGTGTGTGTGATCGATTTTGACGAGGACAACGTGACTCAGGTTGTTATATATAGTATTAAAGCCGACTTTCGAAAACTCGGGTCAAAATATCTAATAATGGCTAGAGAGATAAAGAGATATAAATCTGTGGGTGCCCACGTATGTGTGATTGATTATGACAAGGACAACGTGAGAAAAATTTGTCCATAACAATGGTATTCAGTCATGACTTTTTTGGGACGAAGAATTAAGTTACTAATAATAGTAGTTTCAGTTATAATTTTTTAAGTAAATTTGTGGTGGGCTAAAATGACACAAGAAGATATTATTAAAAAAATATATTAGGTCTTATTATGCTATTATTTAATTCAGATTCGAAATTTAACCCAAATTATTACACACAGCCACGCAAGAAACTCTAATACACGTTGCGTCTACAAACACGGTTGAAAATTTTAAATTAGTTATAGAAGTTCCAACGATGTTATAAATTGCTCTTCCCTTCTAATAGATTTTTAAATCTTAATCTTGCTCTCGTGCTCGGCAACTAGCTAGGACACGGTATCTTAATATATGTGGAAAAATATAAAACGTAAGAAATTAAAATACGAAATTTTGACAGATTGAAAGAATTCAATTCTTGGACATGGTTAATATATTTATTTATGATTGCTAATATTAAATAATTTACAAGATTTATTGAATATAAAATTCTAATAATTTTACTTGATTATTACCATTGTATTAGGACTATTTTCAAGTGATTTTATATGTATTACCGAAAATGTAGACTATCAATTAATGTTTTTAGATTTGGATCGGTCATCAATTAAAAAAATGTATCGGGTGGATGGATTACTGATTCAACCAATGGTCAAACCGTTATTAAATCGATGACGTCATAAATATATAAAAAAATATATTATTAATAATTTTAAAAATAAAAATATTTTATACCAAAAAAATATTTAAAAATGCTTTAAAACCAATTCAATAAACTGGTTTTATCGATTGAACGAACCGGTGGTCAACCGGGTTGATGTCAAACTGGTTTCTAAGCCAAATCGGTTTGTTTTTTCGGCTGGTTCTTGGTTTAACCGATCGAACCTCAGGGTCCGAAACCAATTTTCAAAATATTGCTACCAATCTATTATCATTGTATTAGGTTCTTAATTAATATTTTTACAAGAAAAATTGAAAGTTCTGTAAGATCTCACTCACATGAATAGTAAGTGAGACTCACCTTCATGTGAGTGAAGCCTTGCGGAACTATCAATTTTTCTTGTGAAAGTATCAACTCTCTCTTTTTAAGTGATTTTATATTGGGGGCTGTTTAAAAAATGTAGACTTCCAATATCCCTAAGTAACTGATAATTAGGGTTCTTAAATAGTTAACAGAGTTATGTAAGGGATTCTTAAGGCTAAATAATTTAAAAGATTTATTAAATAAAGTTTCTTTCTAAGTGTCCTTAACTTAGATTTATTGAATTAGAATTCTTATTATTATGTCTATGTTTTTATTTTTATTTTTTTTATTATAGAATTTATACTACTACAATCCAATTACGTGGATAGGATTGAGGAGGAGTATGAGGAATGAGTTATGAGGGAAACTAGAGACAACCTATGAGAAACATATTTTTAATCTCGGTAGCACTTGCTTAATTCTAATTTCTTGTTTGTTGAGAGATAAATATGAATATAGGACCGCTATAAAATTTAATTGAGCTGGTTAAAAATTGAAACAATTAACACCTTTGGCAACATTAGGTTGTAGACCAGCTTAATTACAGCAAAACAAGTTATTCTTTGTAGTTAGGGTTTAATTGAGTTGGTTAAAATTTGAAACAAATAACACCTTTGGCAACATGAAGTTGCATACCAGCTTAACTACAGCAAAACAACTTATCCTTTGTAGTTAGGGTAGAGGGTGTCTTATTTATTTTAAATTTTTGTCATTATGGTGCAAAACGGGGTGGGCAATTAAACCCTTAACGGCTTAACCTATATCCTATACTTGGTGGCCGGTGGCCGGTGGGCAATTAAACCCTATAACCTATTGATCTCCCCTACGTATATGTATGTCTTCCTTTTTTATAGAAATATATAATATATATTTTAAAATTTATATAAATTCATTTAATTTTAGGCAATCCAATCGCTTGTGAATGTCTTAAAATTAACATCGACTCCATCAACGTTTAGATTTAAAGATTTCACCCCTTCCGTGGTGCTGAAGAAGCTTGCAAGACAAAGTTTGCCAATCTCTGATTTTTCTCTCTCTTAATCCTTTTTAAATATACTTCCCGCTTCTCTATCACCTTTTTGGCAGTTGATTTGTGGCCATTTTATCAGGTGTCAACGCGTTAATCTCCTAACTTTGTTCCTTCAAATCAAGGTCTCTAATCATGTCTTTGATCTCTCTCAAATGCCTTTTGAACCAACAAAGCACGTAGTTGTTTCTTGATTCTGAAGCTTTCTTTATTTATTTTATTGATCATAATTTTCTTGTTTGGTTTAAACCTTTACTTTCACATGAAAAAACACCCATTAATGTCTATTACTGCTTCCTTTTACTTTGAAAAATCAGTTTTTGGCACTTTCTGTGACTTGGGTCTTGTACCAAACTTGTTTTTAATAAATGGGTTCCAGGTATTTTTTGAAATTATTTTATTAATATGTGTGAACAATGGGTTTCAGGTTTCATTGAAAAGATGATTTTAGAGAGTGTTGTCTGAAAACAATGATTTAAAGTAGTAATAAAATTAAGGCCACCCATATGTAATCTAACATGGGTTTTGTCAGATAAGTGATCAGTAGTGGTAAGTAGTCTTGATTTTTATGACTTCAGTGCGCTTTTGGTACTTTTTAAAAATTGGTAGGAGTAATACTGTTTGTTTATTAAGAGCTGTTTAGTTTCTATTTACCGGAAGAAAAAAGTAGTTGAATTTCCCTTGTTTGTTACTGAAAGGTGCCGTTTGGAAACGTGTTAAACGTTCTTGTTCAGCTTTAAATCTGACTCTGGAACCTTTGCTTAGTTTGTGGTAGATCATATCTTAAAAAATTATGTGGTATATATAGAGGTGAAACCTTTTAGAGTGCATAATAGATCAGAAAGGTTTCTTTCTTTTTCTCTTCTATTTTGTAGAGAGAGAGATTAGACATAGTTGTCCTCTGTTCACCTTTATGAAGTAAACCCAGTGAAATCTTGATTATATTCTCTGCCTAGTCTTTCTTCTGCCCTCGAATTTTCTCTGAATGAGTTTACTTGAGCATAAACAGTCCATAAGGTGATTCATTTCCCTCTTTTTAGTCATAATTGCTTCAAATGATTCATGTGTATGTCCAAGTCAGTTCATGCCCGAGGCGAGTATTTTGATGCATTTTTTTTCATAGTTCAACTTTTCAGTTAGGCTGACTTGTATGAAAGATGATTTCTTTAAGGAATATGCTTGTTTTTGTCTAGTCTTTCACATACGTGAAATTCTATTAATTGTCTCAACACACGAAAATATAAGCTCTTACGAAATGCTTGAGAGGCATGTCTTCGAAGCAGATATAATCTTTGTTTCTGTAAACACCCCAACCAAAACCCAAGGCCTTGGAGCTGGCAAAGCTGCAGACCTCACCTACTGGGAGAGTGCAGCCCGGATGATTGGCTGATGTTTCGAAATCCAACAAGATTGTTGTGGAGAAATCAACTGTCCCGGTGAAAACAGCTGAGGCTATTGAGAAGATATTGACCCACAACGGCAAGGGCATCAAGTATCAAATTCTGTCAAACCCGGAGTTTCTTGCTGAGGGGACTGCAATCCAAGACCTTTTTAGCCCAGACCGTGTTTTGATTGGAGGAAGAGAAATCCCAGACGGCCAAAAGGCAATCAAAGCATTGAAAGATGTTTATGCTCATTGGGTGTCTGAAGAAAGAATCAGTTGCACCAATCTTTGGTCAGCAGAGCTGTCAAAGCTTGCTGCCAATTAATGCTTTCTTGGTGTAGCGGATTTCATCCATTAATGCCATGTCCGCACTTTGTGAGGCAACTGGGGCTGATGTTTCTCAAGTGGCTCATGCCGTGGGAAAATACATTAGAATTGGGGCTAAGTTTCTGAATGCCAGTGTTGGTTTTGGTGGTTCTTGCTTTCAGAAGGATATTCTCAACTTGGTCTACATTTGTGAATGCAACGGCCTCCCTGAAGTTGAAAACTACTGGAAACAAGTTATCAAGGTGAACGATTACCGAAAAAACCGGTTTGTGAATCCGATTGTTTCCTCGATGTTTAACACAGTTTCAGGCAAGAAAATTGCCATTTTGGGGTTTGCATTCAAGAGAGACACTGGTGACACAAGGGAGACTCCGGCAATTGACGTGGTGACTGAAGATCAAATTCAGAGAGATTTGTCTTTGAACAAGTTTGATTGGGATCATCCGGTTCATCTCCAACCATTACGCCCCACATTTGTCAAGGAAATATCGGTGGTTTGGGACTCATATGAGGCCACAAAGGATGCTCATGGTATCTGCATTTGTGTTTGATGGAAGGAATGTTGTGAACCCAGAAAAGCTTAGGGAGATTGGATTTATTGTTTACTCAATTGGGAAGCCTTTGGATCCATGGCTCAAAGATTTGCCTGCTGTGGCATAATTTAGAGCCTTTTTCCCATGAGCTAGATATCAAAAACTATTGATGGAGGTTTGAGTCTTTGAAGTTCATAGCCTTCATATAGGATACTTTTATTTGGCAATTTGTTTGGCCTCAAGAATATGAATTCACTTTTACTAGTGTTTCATTGAGAAGATTTTACCGGTTAATAATATGCGTCATGCAATAATAAATTAAAATTGTTTATATTTTTGCCTATTGATATTAGCTTTTTGGCTTTATTTTTAGAATTAAAGCTTCATGCACTATAAATAGTGTTAGAATCGTTATACTTTTTTAATGAAGAAACTATGTTGAACATGATTATTCTTATTTTAATAATATATCACGATCCTAGCACTGAAAAGATGAGAAGCTTGTTTTGGTCCCATTTACTAAATCTTACTAACTAACGTGACAACCATTGAAGGTGGGAGCCACTCTTTGGCAAAGGTTGGCATTTGCCCACCTCAAGCTTCTGAAAACCACAAATTGCTGATGTTTCAAGTGTGTATTTTAATCTTGGTTGACAACTATAAAATTAAAGATTTTGACTTCCAAAATGTTTGAGTTTAGTGCAAACAAAGTTCAAACGGAATCCATTGTATGAGTTTTAAATGGATTTAAATGAGTTGAGTTAAATAATGGATAATAAATAAATAAACGAGTTAGATGATAAACTCGTGGTTCATTAATTAAGAGTCCTTCCGCCAAAGCAGCCGTAATGCCCGATATAGACGATGAACTACTGGAGGAGATAATTGAGTTACCGTGTGTAGGGGAAGGTTTGACTCCCCCGACTCATTCACCGACTTATGACACATTACTAGTTGACTCGACTGACGGCTGCCTGTATGTATTGGCCATGGTGGGTTCCACATAGCGGCTATTTTTCCAAACAGGCTCAGCCTTGAGCTTGAAGGAGAAGGTTATTACGTGGAAGTGGATGAGAATAGATTGAAATAATTGGTAAAAAGGCTATCAGTAATTAATTGTAAATTTTTAATTAATGATTGAGATAAAGGAGGAGTCGGCATTATATAATTGTAAGTTTGAGTTGTTAATTTTTCTACCTCTTCTTATGAAGTATGGTGGTATCACGTTTTGATCGATTAAAGTGATGTCAGATGCATACATTTATTTTATCATAATTTCGCTCAAAATTGGAATTCTGTGGCTTCTTTATGTCATGTGATGATTATAGTCTGTTAGCCATTGCTCTAAAACCTTAAGAAGTTGTTATCGAACGTACGTATCTAACAATGTACGTATATAATTTTTTAACATTCCCCTTCACGCAAGACTCTTTAATGCACGTGGGGAGACAAATTACATTGCATTCTGATGTAAAATTAGTCAAATTGTAACAATAACATAATTGGTTGACCGTATTTTTTTGGAAGGTTTGAATCCAAGTCTTCGCAACCACTCCGTAATATGTTCTAATACCAGTGCTTTGGTTTATTTGCAGTCAGTTTGATAACTTGATAGTTGATAGGAAATCGACATGAATTTCCACCTCTAACGTGGTTATCATATTGTTTTCTTAAGCTTACCATAGCCCCCTAAATAATAGGATAGTTTTTCTGCTCAGCTTCATTATTATATATCCCTGCATGACAATCTCATTTCTATGGATCAATTCCAGCGGGTGAATAATAGTTTCCTTGTGCATTGCTCTACACATTTCTAGATTTTAGGTGTGAACTGCAAGTATGTTTATTGATTCCAGTAGAGCTTACCAAAGAATATGCTCTCAGATGGAAGTATTCGAAGCTCAATGGAAAAAGAAGTTTGACAAGCAAAAAAATGGAGTGAAGAGGACCAGCAATTGTTTCAGGAGGTGGTCTTCTCTAATCTTTCATCAGCGGGAAAGAATTTCTGCGACAATCTTTCAGCAGTTTTCCCTTCTCAGACCAAGAAGGAGATTGTTAGCTATTATTACAACATCTTTATGCTGCGAAGAAGGGCGGAGCCGAACAGATGCGATCCACTGAACATTGATAGTGATGACCACGAGTGGAAAGAGAGTGATGATAAATTTGCAATTTCAGAGGAAGATGCAATCACCGAAGAAGACAAGGATTCTGTGGTTGACTCGCTAGTATGTCAAGAGATTACAGCTTGGGGTGAGACCAATGATGACGATTCACGTGAATATGCCACTGGCATTGCGAAAGCTCCTTCGCATCATTACGATGTAGATATTGTTTGTGGCCTTGAGGGAATCACCAATGTGTCAAAAAATTGCCCGGGGAAGCTGCTTAACAATTGCGGAGCTGATCCTACATTTCGTCCTTCTGTGAAAACCCTCTTTCTTGGTTGAAAGGGGAGATCATGATTTAAATAACCAGTTGTGTGTATCCTCTGGAACAGGTGCTGAATCACAGGCTAGCCAATTGAAGATAGACAATAGCAAAAGCTTCACAGCTACTTTTTATGGGGTAAACGATGAAGGTGGCCATGAATTTTTTTTGGAGCCCTGTGATGCTAAAGTGTGGGATGTTGAGTCTTTGACCTTCCCAAGAAATGATTTTGTGTTTTTACCCACATTCGGTATGATTGAAAACGTCTTCGGAGTTGGAGCTTGGAATCACGAAGTCAGAGATGATAAGCTAGTGTAAATTTTTTCTTTGCATCCTAGGTGATCCTGAAAGTACCAGATAGATTAGTTAGGATGTTTATTTTTTTGGGCGTTTCTTCCTCCGGAATGCGAGGACTCCAATTTTTCCTTCCTACATATACACGACTGTAGATGGAAAGAAAAAATCTTTCTTTACCAGAACAAGGTTAGCGTTTTAGGTGGTTAGTTTACATGTCTTGAGGTGATGAGTCTGCCTCTATCATTGGCATCCTTCTCGGCCTTCTGTTGTAATGCTCTTCAACTTTTTATCTTTATGTTCATAGTTATCGTAGTAAGAGTGGTGATTCGTCTATCTATCAGGTGCAGATTCATATAGTTGGTGTTATGTTTTGTCACTTCCATTTCAATTTCAACTGTTGTCGCCGGAAATCCTGAACTAAGATTGTATCCGTTTGTATGTTGGCAATCAATGCCTCCCTTCACATTTTTTGGCATTATAACCTGATTTCCTAAAAGGTGAGATTTGGTCGGCTGGTGATATGGGATGGTTAACTTTTTGACTTGAAATTGAGAATTGCTCTGCTGATTTTAAGTAGTTTGTCTCTCATCTTGTGTATTTGGATATTGTAGCAGGTGTAGTCTTCTTATATAGGAACTGTCCTTTTGCAGTTTGGTTTGTTGGGAAATTTGAAGATTCGCACTTTACTGAATGGTCACCTGAAATCAAATATATATAGGAAAAAGTAGTTCTTTCTTCTTCTTATCTAACTTGTACCTTTAATTCTTTTTTTTTTTTTTAATTATAGTCCACTTTTGCAATCATTTGGGTACCTTGCAGGTTATTTATCATCTCAAATATGTATGGATATACTCTTATTTAAAAAGACTAGCTACGAGTGCTCTGAGATGGCTCTACCAACATAGCATCAAAGATATGCCAGACACATCTTGTTAAATTTAAGCAAATTGAAACTTTTAATTATTAAGCAAATTGTTATCTGAAAATTATACGTCTGGTTATTTATCATGATCAAGTCTTCATCATTAATAATGTCAAACTATCTTTGATGCTTGCTTGATAACACCCACATGGCTTCAGACAAGAAATACAACCAAGCAGGGGGGGCCTTCCTTTGCTTAGTTAACTGAAAGAAAATAGCAACTACGTAGTTGAATAAACAATGTCAAGATCAGTAATGTGATAGTGCTGGAGGACTCACTCATCCAAACCACCATGAATCATCCTCCAACCAAATCCAACTGACTAGGTGAAAAATGGGCCCCTCTTGAAATATGCTCATTAATGTTAGTATATCAATTCCAGTTTTTCTCTTTTGGATTTCATAGACTCTTTTGTGTTATTTTCTTGACATTGTTAGTGAAAGCTTGCTCACTCACCCATGCACCATACAAAAAGGAACACATGCAAAAACCTCTTATCATTATTAGTCTACATTTAAAAATGGGTGGTGCTGTTGTAGTTGCTTCATATATTTTTTGATGATCTCTTGTCCTTTGGATGGATTCTCCAGTGGTGCTTTTGATAGGTCCACCGGATCCCACGAACATGGGCTTTTCGAGCAGTGGCTCGAGCTCTGGTGATTAGGCCAATACCCCCAAAATTGATCAACCATATATATATATATATGAAAAAGTGTCATTGTAGTTGTCACAACTAGTTGCGATACCGGATCCCACGAACATGGGCTTTTGGAGCACTGGCTTGAGCTCTGGTGATTAGGCCAATACCCCCAAAATTGATCAACCATATATATATATATATATATATATATATATATATATATATATATATGAAAAAGTGTCGTTGTAGTTGTCACAACTAGTTGCGACACCGGATCCCACGAACATGGGCTTTTGGAGCACTGGCTCGAGCTCTGGTGATTAGGCCAATACCCCCAAAATTGATTAACCATATATATATGAAAAAGTATCGTTGTAGTTGTCACAACTAGTTGCAATAACTACCACGTAATGACGACGTAGTTCTGGTTAATAAAATAAAATTGGTTAATGAGGCAACTATCGCCATTATAATTCTTGGGCCACAAAATTAGATTGTTATGGTGACTACAACTATCATATACATGTGTGTAGAGATTTGAACATAAGCAAGTAATAATCAGCTTATAAATTGGAGTGAGTACTTAATTTACAAGCCCCCTAGCTTTAATGAGCTAATAAATCTAAATTACAGTCGGGGGAAATGCCTTGCCTACCAAGACAAACAATTAAGTTATGATTTTAACTTAATGTGCTTGAACTTATAATTAATTATTTTAATTGAAATCATTATTTGGTTGCACCATGATGACCAATTGAGAACTGACAAGTTTTACAAGACTATATTTGCTTTTGGTCTGTGAAACTCCTCGATTTCTTACTATTATCACTTGTAGTGTCTGATTCAACTAATTCCACTAGCTTAGAAATTGAAAGCATACTCCCACCCACCTACATCTATATATTGCTTTCACTTGTGGAAGAAGGGTGTGATTATGAGGTACTCTGAATTAACTTCGTAGTGTTGACTTTTCCTTTCTTTATCAATTGTTGGTTTTTATTCCCGGCTCCAAATAAAGAAGTTAATTTTATTTTCATCTTTTAAAAATGAGACTACAATATGAGACTGATTTATGCTACAAGGTTGAAACATTTAGCATTTATTATCCAACAAATCAATTAAGCTAAAGCTAATATCTCAGGACAATATATATATATATATATAGTAGTTGAAAGCAGATATTCTAACTGGGCATTTGGAGCTGGGTTATAGGGATTAGGTCGTGGTCCTCGTGGAAGAGAAGAGTTTGAGGCAGAATAAAGCCAAAGTTGGGCATCTTAATAATGTAACAAGGCGTGGGAATGTGGGATAGAGGACAAGTAGTGGCCAACTTTCCTTGGCATTAGGTAGTATTGATTTGCTTTGTCAATTTGAGCATCAGTTTACTACAACCATTCTTTACTACTAAAGTTTCTATGTCATGTTATACTACTCCCTTTGTCCTAAAAAACATTAGTACCAGCCATAAATCATCAAACAACTCTCTTTGGCAAGAGCAATACAACTGCACCGAATTTCATCACAACTATGAGATTAAGCATGCTTAGTGATGAGTGTCCTCTGTAGGAAGTGGAGAGGTCGTGTTGTTGAACAACCCCATTTTTTAATCATAAGCGTGCCAGGAAAAGTTATGTCAAAGCTCACCCGGTACCTTTTTAACACTTGTTCATGAATTCTAAATTATAGAATGGGAATATAATATCCTACTCCTATAATACAATCATGGGATTTACCATTCTTTGGTAATAACAACTAATGCTAACATATAAAAGGGTAGTCGTGGGTGGACAAACACAAACCAATTGTGAAGGACAGATTGCACAAAAAATAATTAATAATGCAATTAGAGGCAACCCGATCGACAACCCCGATTACAAGAATATTAAAATAAGTAAATACTAAATTAGTAAACTCACAGCTAAACATTGTACTAATTTGCCGGCTTAAAGAGGCACAAAGCAAGGAATTTATGAATTAGTCAAGTGTTCATTAAGAATGATTAAGAAATTGCAAATTAGGTGGGGAAAAAAGTTATTATGTAGAGAGTGCAACCAAAATATGAGATAAACAAGAAGCACTGTGAAAATGAGACACTGAATTAAAGAATATGATTTGGCTAAAAAGTTGGAGATCTAGTTTCACAAATGACCAAAATGTGGTTGTTGGTCTATTAGCTTCAGCTGCAGCTGCAGGCTCGGAGTTGGAGCTTCCCATGTTGTGCAAGTCTATAGCTTACGAGTGTAGGTCCAGTACCTATTACGTATTAACTACTCTTATTCATTTCCAACCAATCATTGCATAACAACCAAGTCCTAATGACCAAACTGCCCCTCATGCCTTACTCAATGACCGTCACTAACAGACTTTCAAGTAGGGTAGCATGCCATGCTCCCATTGGCTACTCAAGTGAAGAAACCAACCTCTGGAATATTATTACACTTTTAAATAAATTTTTGTTTGCGAGTCCAGAAGAAAATTGGCCAAAAAGTGGAATTGAAACCTTTCACTTCACTTGGTGGGCTTCCTAATCCTAACTAGCAAGACAAAGGAAAGAATAGTTATTAGCACGAGACTTTGAGTAGGAGTAGGAGCAGAAGAGTAGGGACGCTCAATTTGGGACTAAACCTCAGCCGTTTGATTGGATTGGGTTGGCGTAGGATCCTCACTTCACCACACGTGCTGCTCTTCCCTTTACCTCTCTTTTATCTTTGCTTCCATTCAATGCATGGATTTCTCCTCCAAATATAGTACTGCCACTACTCCCTCGTTGTTACATATGTAAACAGAGAGAGAAAGAAAAGGGAGTTGAAGAGAGAGAAACAGAGAGTAAACCACTCTCTCTTTTAATTTTTCTTCTTTTTTGCTTGTTCATCGCCATCCTTGGCTACATAGGTAATAGAGACCCATCTCTTCAAATTTGATTTTTACTTTAAATTTCAGCTACCATACCCAAGAGCTAGTTAGTAGTGAGACTGAGAGGGACAGCTGCTACAAATTCAGTAGCTACCCTGTCTTCGCTTTTCTTGTACCTCGGATCTTGTTCCACCCCCAAGAAATAAATAAAATATGATGTGGGTTTCTCCTTATATCAGCTCAATGGGCAAGATTACTTCAGATTTCAGCTTTTAATCTAGTTTTCTTGATCTGGGTATTTCTTATTTTTTTCTTCGGTTCCTTTGTTTCATCAGCATTTCGAGTTGCTAGAGTGATAAATAGATTCTTGATCTGAATTTTCTTGTTAAATTGTAATTCAATTCAATGGAAGAAGATCAAGAACTGAAACATACGTGTAAATTGTGCAACAAGAGCTTCGCCTGTGGCAGATCCTTGGGAGGTCACACGAGGTCCCATGTGATTTATCCAACTGATCAAGAAAAGCTTCAGAAAATGAAAAAGCCCCCTCCTGTCAACAAGGGTACTGGTAACAATCCTTTCATTAATGCCGCCGGTTATGGCCTTAGGGAGAAGCCCAAAAGGACATGTAGATTTAAAGACTCAAGTGAAGATACTTTGCTTCATGACAAGCTTTGCAGGGAATGTGGTAAAGCTTTTCAATCTTGGAAGGCCTTGTTTGGGCACATGAAGTGCCATTCTGACAAAATTACACATACTCGTATGGAGGAACAAGATTCTTGGACTAGTGCTGATCAATCCGATAAGGGAACGGCGAATCTGAATCGGAAAAAGAGATCATCAAGAAGAACCCAAAGGTATAATAGTATGGACATTACTGCTAATTCAACTTCATCTTCTTTATCTTTTAATGCAAATGCTTCATCATCTGTTTCTGAGATTGAGCAAGAACAAGAAGAGGTTGCTATGTGTTTGATTATGCTCTCTAAGGATTCGAGTCATTGGGGTGGTCTGAATTTTATTGGTGAATCCTCTGATAACAATTCTGATTTCATAGAAACAGAATTTTGTGCTACTGAAGATGGTCCTAAGATGGACAGATCAGAAGCCCAAGTTGGCGGGGTAATTGTTAATGAAAAGTTAAACAAGTCTCTAGTGGTTGAGGAATCAGAGTTTCAGGTGTCTGAAGTGGAGATGCAAAAGAATTTGATCAACAAAAGTGAATCTGATAAAAAAGCTGAAATGGGTACTAAGAAACATCACAATTCAAGCAAGCGAAAAGGTGATCTTGATTTATTTGACCCTAATATGGGAATGAATTACTCAGAAATGTGCAAGGAAAATGTTGGGAAGAAGAGCAAATTTGAGTGTGCGTCTTGTAAAAAGGCCTTCAACACTTACCAAGCTCTTGGAGGTCATAGAGCAAGTCACAAGAAAATGAAAGGCTGCTTTGGTTTGAAACCTGACAACAGCGAAAACGCCATTATAATAGGTGCTGGTCAGAATCTCTCTCCAAATCCAACTGCTGATAAAAATGGCCCCATTGATCAAGAAATGGCAGCAGACACAAGTACTGGGATAAAGAAGATACATAAGCAGGGGTCACATAAATGCTCAATTTGCGTCAGAGTTTTTTCATCGGGACAAGCTTTGGGTGGTCACAAGAGGTCACACTTAATTGCTGAGGCCAAAAACAACCAAAATGCTACTAGCATTGTAATTCAGAAACCAAATCCAGAAATTAGAGATTTTCTTGATCTCAATTTGCCTGTTCCTGATGAAGAAGAAAGCAATACTTCTGGACTTGTGTTCAACCCATGGTGGATTGGAAGCAACCACAAGCATGAACCGCTACTCGATCTGCTCTAAACTCATCATTTCATTCAAGAGCGTACAGATTCATTCATTCTTTACATAATTGAATTGATCGCCTGCATACTTTTTAAAACCCTTTTGCCGACATTTTCTGTAAGTGCTATTGTCTACATTTTTGGCATCAATAAACATACATAGTGCTTATAGAACGTATCAATCGATACGTGAATTGCTCAGTAGTGCTTAGCCACTACCACAGCTGGCAAAAGCGTCACCGTAAGGGTACTTTAAAAGTTTTCAGTGTTTCATGAAGAAATTTTTTCCATTACTGCAAAATGTAAATTCAGTGTTGAAATGAAATATACTTGCAATTCAATTTTATATATGTTTCTTGTTGGAACTATATGCACAATGTTGAGGATTGATCTCTGTTTAATTTGATTATTTTTTGCTGTGAATGTAATTTTTTCTTTGGCATTTGAGACAGAAATGAGATGCTGTTGAAAGATGGATTGGTGGGTGAAGGCATTTGAGACAGAAATGAGATGAGATATAATTTTTGTAATGTAGCCCACAAAGATGGCATGTAAGAAGATCACATCAAGATTGTTTAGGCACCTACCATAAAACTTGACAAAATCACATCTTTTAAATTATTTTTTCCTATAAATATATATAATAGCGGATGCAAATTAAAAACTTTCATACGAAAAATAAAAAATCATATACAAAACAAATGTTTAAAGCTTAGGGTATAGTTAATTAAATCAACATCAAGTAAATTATAATATACAAAAGATATTGTTAAAACTAATAAAAAAAAATCTAGCATCGTGTCACAAAGTATATTTCCTCTCAAGCTACCAATTTTTATGCTATTTTATTTATTTATTGAGTTCACATCTAAATATTATTTTCAAGATTTGTTTTTGGATGATTGGCTGTCTTATACTCCGATTTATATGGCTTGTTTATATTATTTTTTTAGCATATATTAGAAGTTATACAACTTAATTCCTTTTGTGATATAGAGGGATTAATACTTTCTTAGTTCTGAATAATAGTCCATTTTTAACTTTTAAAAATCAATTTGCTATATATATATATATATATATATATATATATATATATATATATATATATATATATATATATATATATATATATATATATCACTTAAGTATTAAAAACAACAAATTTCATAATTTATAATCCTTTTTAAGAGGTTTACAATATTGAAAAAAAATATAATTAATGGACATCAATTTTAAATTTAGAATTTTGTAAATTCACTTTATGAGAATATATTTTTAGATGGTGGTGTATTAATTAGTATTAAATACTATAAATTTCATGATTAAAAATTCATCAAGTTTCCTTTCTTTAAGGGGCAAAAATATCACAATTACTATAACTCAGAGTAAATAAACTCCTAACTTTAGTATTTATATTAAATTATAATCTCAAAAAATAAAACCAAAAAACATATCAGTAAAATTTCAATCTCAAATGAGAGTATTTTTAATAATATTTAAATTTCAATCTCAAATGAGAGTATTTTTATCTGGGTTGAAAATCCCCTTTATTCTAAAAAAAAAGCATGCGCAAACAAAGCCTTTCGATTAATGTTCTGAATTTTGTGTTAGATGTTTTCTTTTTTCCTTTTTTTTTTTTTTTGGTTTGTTTTGAGTTGTTTTAATTAACTAAAAGTCTAACTTAATGTCATCATAACTAGGTTAACTGGTTTATGGGCTAAATTTATACTACCTCACAACTTTGTGTGAAATATAGACGACATAAATAATGATATACTCTCTCTCTCATTAAAAAGATAATATAATTTGCACAAAAAAGTAAAAACAGAAAAAAAAGAGTAATTTTTTTTTTAATTTATCCTTAATGACTCCAATAGATTATATAAAATAATGAGTATTTTTTTTATACTAATAGACTCCACTAAATGACATATTTACTATCTACTTTATGTACTTTATGTAAGACCCCGAATTTTATGAAATACAAAATTTAATTTTTCTTCATATATATATATTTTTTTGAAACAATAAGTGGTTAAATCGATAAAGTTAAAAGTTAAGGATGTTATGTGCAAATTTTATTTTGTCGGACAATATTCGCTTTGTCGGGGAATATTCGTTTGGTCGGGGAATATTCGTGTCGTACGACGGCGCCGAAATAACAAATTATTGGTGGACCCCACAACGGAATATTTGTCGGATATAGAAAACGACAGAAATAACCTTTTTAAATAAAAATAGTCAACGGAACTGTTAAAATATCGGTGATAAAAGAATAGTAGCATACGGTAGTTTTTGGTATTTTCTGTAGCACACGGTACTCTACAGTAACACACGGTATTGCATAGTGTCTCATATTATTGGTCTGATAATTGACACCGTAACTGTTACGCATCATTTCATCGATAATTGTCACTGCATAATATTTTATATTATCAATTCAATAATTGTTGTTACACAGTATTTTGCATTATTGATTTAATAATTGTCATTACACTGTATTTTATATCATTGAGTCAATAATTGTTGCTGCACTGTTTTTAAAATTATTGAACCTAATAATTGTCACAGTAACATATGCACAGTAATTCACATTATTGAATCAATAATTGTCATTACACAGTAACGTATGCTTTATTTTACATTATTGTTATCTCTATTATGATGTTATTTAAATAGTTGTATTTCATTAATTTATTGACTTGATATCTAAGAGCTAACTATACTGTATTTATAACAATTAGTCATAATAATTGAATTGATAAAGTTATTTGTTTATAATATAAAGTTAGGTGATTATTAGGTGATATGAAATGAATGGTGTAGATTAAAGTGTGAATTATTGTTGAATAATTGAATTGATTTGTTTATAATATAAAGTTAGGTGATTATTAGGTGATATGAAATGAATGGTGTAGATTAAAGTGTGAATTATTGTTGAATAATTAAATTGACTTGTTTATAATATAAAGTTAGGTGATTATTAGGTGATATGAAATGAATGGTGTAGATTAAAGATAATATAATATTTGAAATGGATGGTGTAGATTAAAAGATGATCTTTAAATGAATGGTTTAGATTAAATGAATGATAAGATTTTTGGCTATAAATAGAAGCCTTAACTTAAGGATTTTTCATAAACTTCCTTACTTGTTCTTTCTTTCTCTCTCTAAATACTTCTTGTGAAAGTTCTCTCTAAGTGTGCTTAAGTCATCTTGAGTATTTGTGAAGATCTATATGTATACGTGTACTGTTCAAGTTAATCAACCTCATTTAAATCAATATCCAGTCACGTGTTGAGGTAAGGGATACCATCTTTTTCATCTTCCATTATTCAAACGTACTATGGTAAGGGATTATCATTATTTGATTCTCGATAATAATATTGTTTCTTCCTTACTCATAAGACGTGCCTTTTATTTCCATGTATTAAATTGTGGGAATAACCTTACGGAGCGGATTGCCGCCTGTTGGTGAATAACCTTTCGTATTCATTCATTATTAATCTCTGAGAATAACCTTACGGAGCGGATTGCCGCCTGTTTGGTGAATAACTCTTTGTACTCAAATTCTATTAAATTGTGGGAATAACCTTACGGAGCGGATTGCCGCTTGTTGGTGAATAACCCTTTGTATTAATTTCCTTCACCTTTTGTTAATCAAACCTGCTACGGTAAGGGATATTATTTTCTTTCATACTCCTAAATCGAAATTTATTATGGAACTATTGCTTCTATAATTCCTGAAAATATTATATGTTCCATAATAGTTGAACTTCATTATTTCAACTGAACCTTCCTATTTACGTGAACCTTTCTATTGAATTGTAACCGTTATTCTGAACTGTGGATCTTGAATATCATTTTTAAATTTTATTCCACATCATGTTGACAATTTGGACATTATTTGAATCTGTACAAAGTAAACTTCCGATACTTATTGTTATCCTATTTCTTCTGTTCATCATTTATATCATTCTAATCATCCAAAAATCAAGCTGTTGTGAATATCTGTGGCCGGGGGCACAGATGTGATATATTTGTTGAACAGATGATAGGTTAAAGGCGATATAATAGGTTAAAGGCGATACATCTGTTCGGTGTCTTTTATGGCACGTGGTGAATGTTCTCTTTGGCCCGTAGTGCAAAGATGAACTGTTGTTTGGTATGATTATGACCAAAGGCTGAATCTGGTATAATCATGACCGTTGGTGCTATATTGAATATCTTTGGACCGTAGTGCAAAGATGAACTGTTGATGTGCATGATTATGATCAGGAACTGTGAATTTATATTATCATGACTAATGGTATTTCAGATGATAAAAGTTGATGATGTTTTTACGAAAAAGAGAAGCGAGTGGACATTATAGTCTGCATTATTCTTCTAATAGATTGCTCATTCCGCTGCTATTATTGATCTGAACATTGTTTAAGAATTTAACTACAGTTTTTGATATAAACCTTGTAGTCTATTGTATTCTATCAAGAACTCAACTGTTGAAGGCTAATGATAATTTATTCGTCATTATCTTAGTCATGATATTTCTTACTGGGCTATTTGAGCTCACCCTTTCTTTTGTTCCATTGTTTTTCAACAGGAGATGAAAACATAACAGGGTCTAGCCGGGGAATGGAGTGAGGGTCCGAGGAATAGTTATCTTAGTCTTCACGTTTTGTAAAATAGTGTGGCAATAATAGTGAAGACTTAGTTGTGTATTATTATACACTGTATTGTTGTACGTTGTGCTTTGTTGTAATAATTTTGTTGTAGTCTTTTGACGACTCAAGTTTGGGCTGTGTGGGTCCAGATTTGGGGGCGTCACAGTTGGTATCAGAGTCATATAACGAAGAGCCCCGAGCCTCTCGCTGGTGACTTCCTAGGGAAAGAGGATGCACCGAAGCCAGACTCTCCGTAGGGGACGCCTATAGTACAGGTGGCAAACTGATAGGTACCATTGTGAGGTGCTGTCCCTATGGTGGGATGAGAGTCACAGTTGGCATCAGAGCTTAGGGATATGGTCTTTAATGGAGATCTGGGGTTAGAACTAGGAGGGGAGAGACGAATAGAATCAATCACTAGTGTGTCCTACCTAAATTAGATTTTTTTTTTATCTAATGAATCGATTTGAGTGTAGGAATATGAAGAGATGAGTCAATTTGTTTGAACTAACAATTATTTTGTGACAACAGTTTAGTATGACATCTGGAAATCAAGAGGTTAACTATGGAATGCCTGAAGCGAATGTAGCCGAGAATCAAGAGGCCCCAAACAATCCTCCTGCCAACTCAGGAAATAATGTTCCTGATAACATGATGAACGATGGATTCTTTAGGAATTTCATGCAGTTCATACAGAATCAAGCAAGAGGAAATCCAGTCAATAATAACGGTAGAAACGCTGGTAATTTGAGGATGGTCACTGTCAAGCAATTTAAAGAATTGGGACCACCTGAATTCCACGGGAAGCCTGACCCACTCAAAGCGGAGGCATGACTGAAGCAGACGACAAAAATACTTGATGTCTTACAATGCGCTGATGATCAGAAGGTGCCATTTGCCACTTTTATGTTACGAGGTGAGGCGGACCATTGGTGGGAAGCGGTAAAACGTATCCAACCTTCAGCTCTCGAAATGTCTTGGACAGAATTTGAAGAACTGTTTAACGAGAAGTATTTTCCAGAAAGCATCCGCCATATGAAAGAGGTGGAATTCATTAAGCTGGAGCAGAGAAACATGACAGTCTCCCAATATGAAGCCAAGTTTGCCGAGTTATCTCGCTTTGCCACCCATCTTGTGGATGACGAAGCACGAATGAGTCGGATGTTCCTAAGAGGTTTGAGATTCAAAATTCGTCAACAACTTAGCTCTCATAAATTTAGTTTGTATTCAGATGTTGTGGATACGGCTCAAAGGGTGGAGCAAACAGATGAAACATTGCAGCCAAGAGTTAATGAGCAACATAGAGAAAGGAATGACAACAACCACAGGAACGAGAACCATCGAGTAGGTAACCAACACTTCGGTGGTAATTCCACATCAAATAACAGAAGAGGAGAATCCAGTGGGAACAATTTCAAAAGAAAGAGATTCCATAATAATTATGGAAGGGCGCCAACACCAGTACCAGCACCAGCACTAACCCCAGTTTTAAGGGGAGAAGATCGACCACCAGTGAGATGCTATAGGTGTGGTCAGGAAGGTCACATCAGCCCAAACTGTACACAGCAATCCAAAAAGTGCTACAGTTGTGGGAAAGAGGGTCATCTTTCGCGGTTTTGTCCTGCCACAAAATCAAGTCCAGCTGCAATGATGATACCAAAAGCTAGCGCAGATAAGGGAAAATCTGTAGTTCAAGGGAGAACTTTTGTTGTGACATCCCAAATGGCACGAAACTCGAACGAGGTGATAACCGGTAAGCTATTCATAAATTCTCGTGAAGTCTACGCTTTGTTAGATACTGGCTCTACCCATTCTTTTATCTCACCTGCATGTGCTCAGCGTTTAAACTTAACTCCTGAAAACTTGGACTTTGACTTATCAGTTGAAACCCCATTAGGAGAAATGACCATTACATCTACTGTCTATAAATCTTGCCTAGTTCAAATCAACAACCTCACATTACCTGTTGACCTTATTTCTTTGGAGATGCGTGAATTTGATGTGATTTTAGGAATTGATTGGTTGACTACCCATCATGCTAAAATTGATTGTTTTCATAAGATTATTAGTTTTCACATTCCTAATCAACCTGTCATGCAAATTCAAGCAACTAAACCATTGAAATCTATAACTGTTATTTCTAGCCATAAAGCCATTCGTTTATTGAAAAACGGATGTCAAGCCTTTTTAGCTCATGTCACTGATTTGAACAAAAATACATCAAATTTGAATGATATTCCCATTGTTAATGAGTTTCCTGACGTTTTTCCTGAAGAACTTCCTGGCTTACCCCCAAACCGTGAAATTGATTTTTATATTGATCTTGAACCCGGTACCAAGCCCATTTCCAAAGCTCCCTACCGAATGGCTCCCATTGAACTTCAAGAGTTAAAAGTCCAACTACAGGAATTGTTGGATACCGGTTTCATTCGTCCGAGTGCATCACCTTGGGGTGCTCCTATTCTATTTGTGAAGAAGAAAGACGGGAGTATGAGATTGTGCATTGACTACCGAGAATTGAACCATGTCACCATCAAGAACAGGTACCCGTTACCTCGGATTGATGACATGTTTGATCAATTGCAAGGCGCTCAACATTTCTCAATGATTTATCTCCGTTCTGGATATCATCAGTTAAAGGTTAAAGCTGAGGACATTCCAAAGACTGCTTTCAGAACTCGTTATGGGCATTATGAGTTCTTAGTCATGCCTTTTGGACTAACTAATGCTCCTGCAGCTTTCATGGACATGATGAACCGGATATTCAAGGAACATTTGGATCATTTTGTGGTTGTCTTTATTGATGACATCCTCATATACTCCAAGAGTCGCGAGGATCATGAACAACACCTGAGATTGATACTCCAAAAGCTCCGTGAAAACAAATTATATGCCAAGTTGAAGAAATGTGAGTTCTGGCTTGAGGAGGTCGCGTTTCTTGGGCATGTGATTTCTAGTCAAGGAATATCAGTCGATCCTGCGAAGATTGAAACGGTACTAAATTGGGAACAACCCAAAACAGTAACCGAAGTCCGAAGTTTTCTGGGTCTAGCTGGTTATTATCGGAGATTCGTAGAAGGATTTTCTCGAATCGCCACTCCATTAACGCAGCTTACTCGGAAAAGCACAAAATTCATATGGAGCGAGGAATGCGAGAAAAGTTTCCAAGAACTCAAGAAGAGACTAGTTTCAGCTCCTGTTCTGACCATACCATCAGGATCAGGAGAATTTGTTATCTACAGCGATGCTTCTGGCAAAGGTCTAGGCTGTGTCCTTATGCAACATGGAAAGGTTATAGCCTACGCCTCTCGACAACTTAAAGATTATGAGAAAAATTATCCTACTCATGATCTAGAGTTGACAGCAGTCGTTTTCGCGTTGAAGATCTAGAGACACTACTTATACGGAGAAAAAGTGGATATCTATACGGATCATAAAAGTCTCAAGTATTTCTTCACCCAGAAGGAACTCAACATGCGACAACGACGTTGGCTTGAGCTGTTAAAGGATTATGACCACACAATCCAGTATCACCCGGGAAAGGCGAACGTTGTAGCTGACGCTTTGAGCAGAAAATCTTATGCAAGTACAAGTGCACTGCTGACAACACAAAAGTGTATTTTGTACGACTTGCAAAAGATGGAGATAGAGCTAAAGACACCAGGGACCCACTCGAAGATTGCTCACGTGCGAGTAGAACCAACTTTAATCGATAAAATTAAAGCTGCTCAAGCTACCGATCCGGAACTGATAAACATGATAAAGAAAGTACAAGAAGGTGCAATTCCCGAAGCAAGAATCGACGAGAAAGGAATAGTTCGAGTCAACTCTCGACTCTGTGTTCCTAACGATCCTGAATTAAAGCATAAAATCATGATGGAGGCACACAACACGCCGTTTGCAATCCACCCAGGAGGTACCAAGATGTATCGAGATCTTTGACATACATTTTGGTGGAACAATATGAAAAGAGAGATTGCGGAGTTTATCTCAAGGTGCCTAACTTGTCAACGTGTCAAGGCAGAGCATCAAGTTCCTAAAGGTCCATTACAATCACTTGAAGTTCCCGAATGGAAGTGGAAACACATCAATATGGACTTCGTGACGGGTCTTCCAAAAGTTTCTCAAGGCTTAGATGCAATTTGGGTGATCGTAGATAGATTGACTAAATCTGCTCATTTCTTGCCTATACGAGAAAACTTTTCACTTGAACGTCTTGCCGGTATGTACATAAATGAGATCGTGAGATTGCATGGCATGCCAGTTTCCATAGTTTCTGATCGAGATCCTAGATTTACTTCACGCTTTTGGATCAGTCTACAAAAAGCTATGGGCACTGAACTACGTTTTAGTTCTGCATACCATCCTCAAACGGACGGACAATCGGAAAGGACGATCCAGACCCTCGAAGATCTTTTGAGACTTTGTGTATTAGACTTCAAAGGAAGTTGGGATAAGTACTTGCCGTTGGTGGAATTTTCTTACAACAACAGTTACCAAGCAAGCATAGGCATGGCTCCATTCGAGGCATTGTATGGAAGGAAGTGTCGCTCTCCAATATGTTGGAATGAGGTAGGAGAAGCAAAATTGTTGGGACCCGAGTTGGTACGCTTGACGACCGAAAAGATCCAAATGATCCGACAACGAATACAGACCGCACAAGAACGACAAAAGAGTTATCCTGATCTTCATCGGAGAGACGAAAGTTTCAACGTCGGAGATCATGTATTCTTACGTGTTTCTCCATGGAAAGGGGTTACGAGATTCGGAAAGAGAGGAAAGCTCAACCCTCGATTTATTGGCCCATTTGAAATCCTCGATTGAATAGGAACCGTAGCCTACAGACTAGCCCTACCACCAAGTATGTCTCGCATCCATAACGTTTTTCACATATCTATGTTACGTAAATATGTGAAGGACCCAAACCACGTCATTGAGTTAGAACCAGACGTTATAGCAGATGATTTAACATACGAGGAGGTACCTGTTAAGATCCTGGATAAGAAGGAGCAGATCCTACGCTCAAAGGTTATACCTCAAGTTAAGGTTTTATGGAGGAACCAAGATACTGAGGAAATGACCTGGGAGCTAGAATCTGAGATGAAATCTAAGTATCCTTACCTCTTCGATATGTCAGGTACGTCAATTTCGGGGACGAAATTTCATAAGGAGGGGAGGTTGTAAGACCCCGAATTTTATGAAATACAAAATTTAATTTTTCTTCATATATATATATTTTTTTGAAACAATAAGTGGTTAAATCGATAAAGTTAAAAGTTAAGGATGTTATGTGCAAATTTTATTTTGTCGGATAATATTCGCTTTGTCGGGGAATATTCGTTTGGTCGGGGAATATTCGTGTCGTACGACGGCGCCGAAATAACAAATTATTGGTGGACCCCACAACGGAATATTTGTCGGATATAGAAAACGACAGAAATAACCTTTTTAAATAAAAATAGTCAACGGAACTGTTAAAATACCGGTGATAAAAGAATAGTAGCATACGGTAGTTTTTGGTATTTTCTGTAGCACACGGTACTCTACAGTAACACACGGTATTGCATAGTGTCTCATATTATTGGTCTGATAATTGACACCGTAACTGTTACGCATCATTTCATCGATAATTGTCACTGCATAATATTTTATATTATCAATTCAATAATTATTGTTACACAGTATTTTGCATTATTGATTTAATAATTGTCATTACACTGTATTTTATATCATTGAGTCAATAATTGTTGCTGCACTGTTTTTAAAATTATTGAACCTAATAATTGTCACAGTAACATATGCACAGTAATTCACATTATTGAATCAATAATTGTCATTACACAGTAACGTATGCTTTATTTTACATTATTGTTATCTCTATTATGATGTTATTTAAATAGTTGTATTTCATTAATTTATTGACTTGATATCTAAGAGCTAACTATACTGTATTTATAACAATTAGTCATAATAATTGAATTGATAAAGTTATTTGTTTATAATATAAAGTTAGGTGATTATTAGGTGATATGAAATGAATGGTGTAGATTAAAGTGTGAATTATTGTTGAATAATTGAATTGATTTGTTTATAATATAAAGTTAGGTGATTATTAGGTGATATGAAATGAATGGTGTAGATTAAAGTGTGAATTATTGTTGAATAATTAAATTGACTTGTTTATAATATAAAGTTAGGTGATTATTAGGTGATATGAAATGAATGGTGTAGATTAAAGATAATATAATATTTGAAATGGATGGTGTAGATTAAAAGATGATCTTTAAATGAATGGTTTAGATTAAATGAATGATAAGATTTTTGGCTATAAATAGAAGCCTTAACTTAAGGATTTTTCATAAACTTCCTTACTTGTTCTTTCTTTCTCTCTCTAAATACTTCTTGTGAAAGTTCTCTCTAAGTGTGCTTAAGTCATCTTGAGTATTTGTGAAGATCTATATGTATACGTGTATTGTTCAAGTTAATCAACCTCATTTAAATCAATATCCAGTCACGTGTTGAGGTAAGGGATACCATCTTTTTCATCTTCCATTATTCAAACGTACTATGGTAAGGGATTATCATTATTTGATTCTCGATAATAATATTGTTTCTTCCTTACTCATAAGACGTGCCTTTTATTTCCATGTATTAAATTGTGGGAATAACCTTACGGAGCGGATTGCCGCCTGTTGGTGAATAACCTTTCGTATTCATTCATTATTAATCTCTGAGAATAACCTTACGGAGCGGATTGCCGCCTGTTTGGTGAATAACTCTTTGTACTCAAATTCTATTAAATTGTGGGAATAACCTTACGGAGCGGATTGCCGCTTGTTGGTGAATAACCCTTTGTATTAATTTCCTTCACCTTTTGTTAATCAAACCTGCTACGGTAAGGGATATTATTTTCTTTCATACTCCTAAATCGAAATTTATTATGGAACTATTGCTTCTATAATTCCTGAAAATATTATATGTTCCATAATAGTTGAACTTCATTATTTCAACTGAACCTTCCTATTTACGTGAACCTTTCTATTGAATTGTAACCGTTATTCTGAACTGTGGATCTTGAATATCATTTTTAAATTTTATTCCACATCATGTTGACAATTTGGACATTATTTGAATCTGTACAAAGTAAACTTCCGATACTTATTGTTATCCTATTTCTTCTGTTCATCATTTATATCATTCTAATCATCCAAAAATCAAGCTGTTGTGAATATCTGTGGCCGGGGGCACAGATGTGATATATTTGTTGAACAGATGATAGGTTAAAGGCGATATAATAGGTTAAAGGCGATACATCTGTTCGGTGTCTTTTATGGCACGTGGTGAATGTTCTCTTTGGCCCGTAGTGCAAAGATGAACTGTTGTTTGGTATGATTATGACCAAAGGCTGAATCTGGTATAATCATGACCGTTGGTGCTATATTGAATATCTTTGGACCGTAGTGCAAAGATGAACTGTTGATGTGCATGATTATGATCAGGAACTGTGAATTTATATTATCATGACTAATGGTATTTCAGATGATAAAAGTTGATGATGTTTTTACGAAAAAGAGAAGCGAGTGGACATTATAGTCTGCATTATTCTTCTAATAGATTGCTCATTCCGCTGCTATTATTGATCTGAACATTGTTTAAGAATTTAACTACAGTTTTTGATATAAACCTTGTAGTCTATTGTATTCTATCAAGAACTCAACTGTTGAAGGCTAATGATAATTTATTCGTCATTATCTTAGTCATGATATTTCTTACTGGGCTATTTGAGCTCACCCTTTCTTTTGTTCCATTGTTTTTCAACAGGAGATGAAAACATAACAGGGTCTAGCCGGGGAATGGAGTGAGGGTCCGAGGAATAGTTATCTTAGTCTTCACGTTTTGTAAAATAGTGTGGCAATAATAGTGAAGACTTAGTTGTGTATTATTATACACTGTATTGTTGTACGTTGTGCTTTGTTGTAATAATTTTGTTGTAGTCTTTTGACGACTCAAGTTTGGGCTGTGTGGGTCCAGATTTGGGGGCGTCACACTTTATCTAATCATTTTTAGGTTAAAATAATTTATATTTTTAGTTATCTTTTTAAAAACGGAGGGAGTATTATTTTAATTGTTAAGATAATCAATTAAATATAGGCTAAATATTTAGTTACGATCTTAAGAACATATTTGTAGTTATCAAATTATTAATGTTATTTAAATAATAAATTATTGAATTATATATTGTAAGTTCTATTTGTTAGTTCCCAATGACACGATAGTAATCTAGAAGGGGGGGGGGGGGGTTGAATAGATTCTTTTAAAATTTCTTCTCTTTGAAATTATCTCACTTGATTAATTCTTAAACAGAAGTTTAACACAGCGGAATATGATTTAGTTAATCTTTTCTTGAAATGTTAAATTAATAAATCAACAAACAATTATATGACAGATATAGTAAATGAAAGACACAAAGAGAGAGACTCTGGGTTTTAAGTGGTTCAGAGCACACAATACTCCTACTCCACTGTTCTGCTCTTTCAGCAGCAAATCCACTAAGGATACTTTTACAATAGCTGAATCACTAAGATTCCTTCAAGACCCGCAGTCTTGGAATTTTAGTTCACAAAGAACTTTACAAATCTAACAGACTTGCTTACACTAGTTCACAAAGAACTCTCCAAGTCTAACAGACTTGCTTATACCAGTTCACAGAGAACTCTTCTGGATTGATGTATATTTGGATGTGCTACTAAGTTGCTTATCAGCTTGAATGTATGAAGGGCTTAGTAGCAATGCAGGCTTTCTTATCAGTTCAATCTTTTTCACTTCTTGCGTTTTTCTTTTTGTGCAGTGTTTCTTCTTTTCTTCTGCTGATCTTCGTATTTAAGAAGTAAGGGCTTCAGATTTCTTCCCGTTGGATCATCTGTTTGAACGTGTATTTCTTCCCGTTACTTCACAGAGGAGAGCTGCTGAATATTGTATTAATAAAGCTCATTAAATCTCTGATGAGATATTATTTGATCTGACCTGTTAGTCCATGCAAGGTTGTTTTCCTTTTTCCTCTGTGACAGAAATGTCAGACGTAGGTTCCCACTTACTTTTATAGAGTCGTTTGGTCTTCCCAAACTATAGGTCTGATAGGACACAGTCTTCTGACTTTTCTGCCTTGAAAGTCTTCTTTCTGTTCCATAGTGCGCTTGGGTCAGACTCCTGACTTTTCTGACTTGATCGATTTGCAGAGGCTTCCTTTTTGGTTACTTTGATGAAGATTAAATACTTGAATAGAATGGCTCCTGATCTGAGAATCGTGATGTCTCTTGCCTTTTTGCTCAACGATCTTATATAATCAATTCTACGAATACCCTTGCTTACGTGATTGATCTGTAAAGGATCATCTCTTACTGATCATCGTAGAGTTTACTCAACTGTTAGAATGTTGATCGTAGAGTCTAATTTAAGGTCTTTCGGAAAGAACAGTCTGGTTGGTCGTAGAGTCTTCTGGACCACAATCGTAGAGTCCATTCTACGATTGGTTGTCTTGATCGTAGAGTCTTCGGAATCACAGTCGTAGAGTCCATTTTACGATTGGTTGCCGTAATCGTAGAGTCTGTTCGAATCGTAGAGTTTCCTTGACACAAATCGTAGAGTTCTTTCTACGATTTTATTACATCAACAGATCAACCTAACAGTTTTGATCTATTTAAGTCTTAGTACAACACACAAGACTTTTATACAATTAATAATAGATCAACCTAACAGCTTTGATCTTATCTAATACAGCCCTTGTACATTATTTCTAATCATCAAATTTAATCATTCAATGTTCAACACTCTTAATCAATTATTAAGTTAAATATTTGAATGGAATGTAAATTGGTTTAGTTGTGATTTTGAGAAAATGATTATTTTAGTTTTAAATTAAATTTGTAATAAAAATTTATATTAGTGTTTATATCGTCAAATTTTTCTTAAAATTCTAATTCAAATGGAAGTATGAAACTTAAGTTTTAATATATTGTAATTTAGTTATAACAATTAATTAGTATTAAATTTATTATAATATTTCAATTAAGTTTACAGTTCATTTATTGTTTCAAAAAAAAAAATCAAATATATTATTAATACAATTATTTGATATAATTTTAAATTTTAATAAATTAAATTTTGTTAGGACATTAATTTAATAATAAAATTTACAACTAATATTAATTAAATCCCATGATATGTAAAGAAATATTGTTAATATCTTATTACCTTAATAAAATTATTCCATACAAAATTTGTTAAGATATATTATCTTACATAAATTTGTGATAAATTTTTTTGTAATAAGTTTGGTAGACTCAAAAATAAAATTTATTTTAGAACTTTATTTTTTTATGAGAGACATATAAACAAAAAACATCTTCCTTAATCCTAACAGGTTAGGATTTCTTTTGTATACGTTATAAATTTGAATAGTACTATTTCTTATACTAATTTAAATAAGAAAATAAAATGTTGAATCAAAAATTTGTTAAATCATAAATATATAAATAGAAAAAGAAAAAAAAAAGCAGAAAAAATGGAAATAGACACGAGAAAAGAGGCGGGCGGGCGGGCTGCCAAGTATAAGATCCGGACCCATAGTCAGCTAAACCCAAATTATATTCAAAATGCATTCGGCCAGGCCTATGGCCATTGTAAATTTGTAATACCGCTGTCAAAAACCACGAAAACAGTTAGAAATTCTAAAACCCACAAATCAAATCAAATTAATTTATCAAGCGCTCAGGTTCTGATCTTTTCAAGAGCTTCGTTTTTCTATCTTATAGTGCTGTTGTTTAAAAGATACGTGCGTTCGATAATTCTTTTGGAATTATTGATTTCAAGATACTCCAGAAGAAAAAAGGTGTGTGTTTATATATATATGTTGTTGAATTTAACAATTAATATTAGTAAATGAATTTCAATTCATGTATAACTAAACCAAACAAAGGCGGAATGTATAATTAATAATTTCAATGAACAGATATTGGGCTTTGGGCAAAATGCATAAATGATTGATATATATATATATATATATATATATATATATATATATATATATATATATATATATATTCGTATTGTTGTGCTTTTGGAGAATTCGAACTACTCCATCTCATGGATTAAAAATTCAATTTATTTCTATGTCGCCCTCAATGTGTACATAAGATATTTACACAAACACATTTATCTGTTAAAAAAAATTTGTTCTGCGATCCATATATCACCTTGTGGTATTCGTTCGCATAATTTTTTAGCTGATCATATTCTTTTGATGGGCTCCCTTTGCAATATAGTGTTCACTTTTATGTCATATATTTTATGTTTTTATGTCTTCGTGTAGATGTCTAGTGGCTCCGATAGTAGTAGTAACAACTCTTTTGACATTGAGGAGCTATCACAGATTCGGGCAAGATGTAGAGAGGTACAATTCCTGCCCATTTACAAACTTTTGATTCTGTTATAAGAAATATTATCCCTAATTTGAAGCATCTCCTGTGGCCTTAAGGCAGGTAACATATAAGAAACTAATAGCTTTTATGCGTACCTTCCATTGTCATATACTTGTTTGTCACGGACAGCAATATTGGTTAATCTTATAAGTCAGGAAGGCAACACAAACGTTAATTCTTTGCCCATTTTAGAAAGAAATCAGTTCGGTGTTGCTGCTTTGGAGAAGGCATCGCCTCAATTTACTAGTGTAGAATATATGAAGCAGTAAGTTAGGAAAGCATGAATGGTTGCGAGAAATCCATAGTTAACTAATCTGGCAAATATTACATTATGCGATGTATCTGCTCTCTTTTGAAATCTCAAAGAGGAATGAGAAGACCAGCTTTCAAGCCCTCCCACTTTATATATAATATATATCAACTAAGTTTATGGTTTGATTAAAATTTCTAATTGGATATAATGATTTCTTTGCTGTTGGTATATTTCATGTTTAGTTTGCTTACCAAAAAATTTTAAAATATGTACTTGTCGTTCTGATCATGTTCTCTATATTGTTTATGGATGTAGCTGACGAAAGAAAAGGACATGTTGAACGCTTCACAATCGCAAAGCTTTCAACTGATTAGAGTAAGTATTTTCTCTTGGTTGCTTATTTTCTTATGCTAAACTTGTCATATATAGTAGTTATTGCAGAGATGATGAGAATTGGTCATCTCTATTTCCATCTGATGAGTCAGAAGGTGCAGAACCGAAAATTTCTAATGACATAAATTAGAAAAAATAACTGAAGCAAAAAAGGAACACGACTTCTAATAAACGATCTAATATTACATAATATGTCTGTTGCAGAGGTTGGAACTACATGTGAAGACGTTATTGGAAACCCAAAAGGAAGACAAGAAACGTATCCAAGAGTTGGAAAGAGAACTCAATAACTGCTCTCAAGAAATAGGTATTGATATTTATGGCAGTTTCAAGTGCATGTTTAATTGCTTTGGTTTGTGTATGAAAGAAATTTTTAACTCAACCTTGTTCATTTGGTTCTATGAAATACTGTCGTTTTTTTTATTAAAAATATGCTGTACTGCCTCCATCCCTAGTTAGTTGTGCCTTTTTATTTGGGGGTGGCATGAAGACGCACCAAAAAACACATTTAGATTACCTTTTATTTATTGTTTATTATAAAATAGCTATAAATATAATATATTAATATATTGAGAATATTAAAAATATTTAATTTAAAGGTGTTTCTATGCATGTCTTAAAGTGGGCGCCACACATTCCAAAAAAGGACGGATATAGTAATATTTAGCTTGTGCCTACCCTTTGTAACTTGATGTTCATGATTCATTTTTAACCGACGTACAACATATTCATAGAGTACCTGCAGGATCAGCTGAATGCAAGGAATGCAGAGGCCCACTGTCTTGTTGATCATATACATGTCCTTGAGTTAAAACTTGCAGACATGGAAAATTTAGAGGAAATGGTTGGCAATATGACAGAAGAATTAAAGAGGTCCGAGTCAGAGGGGTTGTTCTTAAATCATGAATTACAGAGCAAAGAAATGGAGCTCCAGAAATCAACTTTAAGTGTAGAGAGCCTAGAAGAATCAATATTATCAGTTTCATTAGACTACCAATGTGAGATGGAGAGCATGAAGATTGATTTGATGGCACTTGAACAGAGTTGTTTTGAAGCTAATAAAATCCAGGAAGAAGCTGCTCAAGAAAAGGGCAGACAAGATCAGTTGATTAAAGATATGGATTTTCAAATCCAGGACAGTAGGAAGATTATTGAATGCTTAGATGAGGAAAATAAAGAACTGAAGGAGAAGCTTGAAACATCTGAAATTAAGGCAAGAACATTCTGTAGGAAGATGGAAGAAAAATTCCCAGAATGGTTGGATAAGGATGGTCTGCCAGCGTCAAGTGATATAGAAAATGATACAAGGTATATGAGAATTATACTTTTAATCTATACACACACAAACTCATATCATTTTGTTCACCATTGAACTTACATGTTAAATCACAAATAGTGAACTGCATTGGACTATTGGAGCAACTCTTACACATTACACAATGTCTTATAGCTCTTCTGTTGATTCATTGTCATAGATATGGTATGATATGGTATCTTATTTGACCATATTTTAATTATTGAGAGTACATCTTTCTCTGTAGATGGTCAGACAGATTGACTGATGCGGAAAGGAAAAATAAATTCTTTATTATTAATTTTGTATTTTTAGTTAGGAATAAATATTGGATAATTAATGTAATTATTTAGTTGGATATTTGATGAGAGTTTTTTTTTAATTAGGATAGTTTTATTATAATAGTAGATTTTAATTAGGAGTTATATTTCAATTAGAAGTTGTGTTTAAGTTAGCTTTTTGTAATTATCTCATTTAATTTGTATTTATCTTTTAGAGTCCAAATTGAATTAGGAGAGTGTTTAGGAGCATTATAAGGTTGTAAACTCGTTATTGTAGAGAGATTATTGAATGAATTGATTTGAGATTAAAGTTGTGTGCTTTTATGTGTTCCTTTACCGATTCTCTGCGGGATAAATACTCTTATTCCTTTTTTCCACTTTGTCCTACATCACTGACAACATATACACCACGTTCAGTTTTTTTTAGGATCTTCAATTAGGGTTTTTTAAAATGATGATGATGTGATCTCTCTACTGGATTTGTCACTGTTTCCCATGGATCATTTTTTAGTAAAAAAATTGGTAATTGTAGACTTGTTATTTAGATAGACTTTTCTATCAATAGCTAGCACATGGGTGTTACTGTGGTAGTTTCCCCATTGTGCATTTTAGCATATTTGTTATAGAGACTAATAGTATAAGAGATTAGCATGTAATGTTTATCCTTAAGAATGAAATGAAGTAAAAGAATGGTTTATCCATTACTTCTCTGGCTTACTTCCTAAACCATGATTTATTTCTATATCCCTAACTCCATTATTGCATTAGTTGACCTTAAAAAAAAGTGATTGGATCAATGTGTATTCTGATTTCTGAAGCACCTTCTGCAATGTTAATGGAAAATCACTTTGCATGATATATTTCTCTAGTTAATGACTTCATGACACTTGGCAGCTCGATATAGCTTTTTTTGTCTCTCTAATAATACCCTTCGTTTATTATAAATTTTGGCTCATTTTTGAAGTGTTAAGAAATGCAACTTTCCTTTTTAATGCCCTGAGCTTTCCATTTTCGTTTTTCTTGAAGTACTTTTGGCAACATTCTTGGTCCACTCCTCTCCAGATTGGTGGTAGGAACACCGCCAGATGCAGATTTGAAAGTCAAGATTGAGAAGATGTCATGTCGCATACATGAATATGAAGTACTTGTAAGTCAGCTTAAGGTATGTTATAAGCATCATATTTACATTGGACAAGGTCTTATATATACATTCAATTTAACTTGGGCTGAAAATATACCGACATGTTTGTGAACAGTTTGGTGTTCGGCCCAATTAGGGCTCAAATTGGCTTGTTTAGTTAGTTATCCTGCTGATATTGAACTCTAATTTAGGGCTCGTTTAATATACAGGACTGGTTTGAACATCCACAGTGCTCGGCTCAGATAAGCTTGTAATCACGTAGAGCTTGTTTCCTATACTTAAATATACTTTCATACATCTTCATATATAAGACCTTTTAGTTGTAAATAGCTCATTAAAAATAAATGTTTTTATCCTTTTATAATTCATAAAACATGGATTATAAAATGATGTTGTCATTACATATTTACACGTCTATCAAATATTTAGCTATTTTCATGTACGTTGTTGAACTTTGAATGATACAATTAAATGAGAATACAAGAGGTACCCAACTGCTTCCCAAAAAAATGTCAGCGGCCTGGTACCTTCCATTGACCCTAAATTTTACCATACTTTTAATTGTCTTCATTTTATGTCACTAATCATAATCTTTCAAAGTTGTCTTCTTAACGTATTAAATTTTCTAAAAATAATTCTGGATTTTGAATAATTTAGATTTAAAAGTAGCAGTCTTGAATCGAACCTGGTTGGGGTCATTTATTTCTGAAAACCCGTCACAATTTTTAGGCTCTTAATGCTAACAAGCTTATACCGGTGGATAGAAGGGAGGAGGAAGGAAATGAAAACTCAGCAACACATCTTAGAAAAGGAAATTGATGGAAGGGCGGAAGCAACACTCAACCATTGATAAAACATCAATTTCAGTAAGTTTAAAAATAAGCTCAAATTATCTTATTAGAACTCAACTCCACTCGCCCCATCTAAACACTCCCCTTGAAAAAACATTACTTACTAACAAGCTAATAGTATAATACTGGTGGATAGAAGGGAAGAAGAAGGAAATGAAAACTCAGCAACACATCAATTACTAACAACGTATCCAAACTATTTAACATACTGTGACAAAAACATTATATCTAGACAACTACCAAAGAATAAAGAATGTCAGCAGTCGTTGAATGTGTACTATACCATGTCCATGGTCAATTTTGAATTACTTTCGGAAAATTCAGTACCGTTGGAAGCTATACAAGTCTACTTTCCAAGCAATGCCTCAAACAGTGCACCATTTGGATGTTTCTAGAATTATTTTCGTTGTTCCAAAGATAGGTTTCTGCAGTCCGCTATTCTCAAAAATTATATTTTTTCTTCCTTTTGCACTGCATCACAAGCTGAGCTTGAACAAGAATGAGCTCGGTTCATTTGCACTCCCTAAGTTCAGGTGCTCTTGCAACTGATCTGGTTTTTAAAACCAGGAAGAATTTTACAAATATATCGTTACTTCATCAGTTAATACGCAACTTCTTATAGCACTTGCATGAATGGTTGCTAGGAAGAACTGAGAGAGGAAAAGTTGAAGGCACATGAAGAAGCAGAGGATTTAGCTCAAGAAATGGCCGAGTTAAGGTATCAAATAACTGGGTTGCTCGAAGAAGAGTGCAAACGTCGCGCTTATGTTGAACAAATATCCGTGAATAGAATAGCTGAGTTGGAGGCTCAGGTATTGATGTCCTGATTTTTGAGTTCCAGATTCCTGTGTTAATTGAGAAAGAGTTTTTACTGAATCCTGCAAATTCATTTTCCTTGTGATAAAGATTGTAAGGGAACATCAGAAATCCATCAATGCTGGCTGCATATCCGTGAAGATTAAGGATTAACGTTACGGAGAAAACGTGCCATCTTGTGAATTATGTTTTGGAGGTTTGTTCAACCCACTATCTTTCCTCTTTATCTGCCATTAAATATGTTCTTCGTTTCTGTGATTCTTTTTTTAGACAAAAGTTGGTTTATTCAAACTACTTCTCTGTGATTAAATATCAAATGTATGGAACTCTTCCGTAAATACGTGATGTGAAGCTAGCAACTGCGTTGTTATTATGAAGTGGGTGTGAGGAAGGAAAAATACTAATCACAACACAAAAGGATTTATCATATGAGATCATTTTTTCATAGTAGTTATTCTTATAATTTTCAATGTAGTTAAACCAAATAGTGTAGCAGTCAAGTGCCTCACTATCCAGAAGAACAGTGTTGACACAAAATTGTGAGTCAGACTTTGCACGACCACTGTGATCTAACTCATTATGGCGCCACAAAAGAGTTCCACAAAAGGAGTTCCACACAGACCATATATTTGGAATTTTTTCTGTCATACAATTTACCCCGAAATGGAACTGGCATGTACGAAAAAATATTATTCCTTTCATATAAGCATGAATGCCTCCACATAGTCGATTTGTCTGAATTTCCTGACTCTTTAACTGATTGATTAGTTGTACCAACTCTATTTACTAATCGTTATTGCCCTATCTACAGCGATCTCAAATTCTGTCTCCCTTCTTGCGCAACCAACCTCCCTCGTCAAATTTGTAACAAGTCCCAGCTGCTTCATAAGCTATATCCTGCAAGGCTGTAATCAATATCTTTTGCTGAAAATGCCCAGGAATTTGGGGTAAAATTACCTGCTGCAGTCGCTGGTCGGTTCTATCATATGAAGAAGTGCAGAGAGCCAATTTGGACACTCCATTTAGAAACTTAGTGACAGAAATTTATTACATTTATGCGGCAATGACTTTGTGGGATGTAAGGGGATGGTTGCTTGTAAATTTAACATAGACCCTCCCTCATTTAGGGGATTCATATTTTCACAAGTGAACATATCTATCTATGTACTTATTTATTAGTTGAGGTGATTGATTTGGTAAAAGTCAGTAAAAAGCTTCCCAGTTAATCATAGATACATGTCAGTCTGTAGTTTCCTTGAAGCTGCTGCTTCTTCAGGTCTTCTCCCTCCGTGTTGGAACTCAGTTAAAGGAAACTCGAAAGGGCTTGAGCCTATTATTTTGATACCGCCTGGAACTAATTTGTTTAAAATACTACTACATTGTAAAATTTAATTAAACAAATCCTCCTCCATAATACTATCTATAATTTTAAAAGAATCAAGTTCTTACTATACATGTACAACGTATGCGTCCAAAAACTTAATTGAACAAAGAGCTACAATAACTTGCAGTCTGTGTGGAGGATAAGACTTGAAAATACAAAATTTGGCAGATGAATTAGCAAAAATACTTGGGGACAACAAAACACCTCAATAATCTTAAACAATCTTAAAAATAATATATATATATATATAAAGCATCTAAAAAGTACAAACCATTTACATATGTCAGAAAGTGAATATAAGCACACGCTCCGGACCGACCCTCCCTCTAGTACCTTACAAACCAAAGGTCGATGGATGGTAGAAGTGTCAAATTTTGCATTTGATTGATTATATTATAAATTATTATTAAAATATTTAATATTATATTATATAAAATTTATTTAAAATAAAAATTTAAGACCCTTAATATTACTTTAAACGAAATAGTCTTTATTTTTTAATAATGATAATGTTTTAATTTTTTTTTGTCTTAAATGAATGTAACATTAACTATTTTATAGCATAATTACTTTATTTAATTAATAAAATAATAACATATCATTTGAAATATTTTTTGAGACCGTAACATTAGCTTGGTTTTTATATTTTTTTGGGCACTCCACTTCTGAAGTGATATCATTAGAAGTATAAATAAATTTTTAATTAATATCAATAACAAGAACTATTAGTCTCACCTAAAGAGAAAGTCCCGAGCGCGATAAATCTCATTGACGTGGTCTTTGCTCTTAAAATTCTGGCAGGGCTAATAACAATGAAAATTAAACCTGGAATCTATCCATATATCTAGAGCTTTCGGTGTCAGTCTTGACTTAAATCTCATTGACGTGGTCTTTGCTCTTAAAAGTCAGGCAGGGCTTTGTTAATTAACTGCTAGGCTAGGAGTATTTTTATTTTTATTTTTAATTATTGTACTAATTAATATCCGACCATTCATTATTTTTAATCCATTTCTAATATTGTCGAAAGAGGGCTCATTCAAAGTCTACTTTCACGCGCTTCTCCTTTGGTCTCTGTTCAATATTAACAACTGAACTTTGAAGAAGAAAAAGAAAAGTTTAAATGACGACAGAAAACTTGATAAAATTATGCCCAAATGGAGGGAGGAGGGGAAGGCTCGTTTATGATTGATTAATCAACGTCAAAATACGCAAAGTCTCTGCAATTTCTGAACAGTTTTTCCATCCACTAGACTTTTCTTCACAAAAAATAATACTAATAATAATAATAATAGTCTTTTTCTCCATACCCATCATCTACGATCTCAACTTTGTAATTTCTACTTTCTCTCTCTATTTCTCTCCCTTTAGGTGTTCTTTCCGCTCCAAGGCTATCTTCAACATTTGCCAAATCTCAGGTACTCCTCGCCAAAGATTTTGGTTTTGTTTACGATCTCTGTTTTTTTCCCTTGTTAACATCGAACAATAAGTAAAGTATGCTTTCAATAGTTCTCTTTTGTAATTTCGATCGACCGGATTAGTTTAAGCCCAACCCATGTTCTCTTTTATGTTTTTCCGTTTGTTGATTTGATTCTTTTGTTTGGAATTGTTTTCTAACGGCTACTTTGGATTATTTTCTGGTATTTTTTTACGTTGCTGAGAATAACATAAGATAATATTAGAAAATTGAAATTTGTGCTGTTGGTCTGATTTGAAATAACTCCTTCTGATTAAGTGAAATGGATAGGCATACTTTACTGGAGGGTTTTTGGTTTTCTTGGCTTAAGATTATGAACAATTTGAGGTCAAACTTACACCATCTTGCATTTTATGTTGTGGGGTTATGATTGCTTTTTTATTTTAATGTTCTTGTAGGTTTATTTCATATTACCCCCTCAATATTGTTATTTTCAACACTGGGAAAAAGTAAAGGAGCTCAGCTTTATTAATTTCTTCAGTGCTAGTTTGGTGATTGTATACCCCTGGTTTGTAGGATATAATTGTCATCAATTTCCTATTTGTATCCTGCTCAAGGATTGTTCAGCTATATTCTCTTTGATCTTCAATCTGTTGTGTTGAATAATTTTTACTTTGAAATTATCCTAGATGACTTCATGCTTCCCTGTTAAACGAAATCTTGAATTGGACTTTGAGATTTTGGATGTTGTCCGTCTTTTTCATCTTCTCCAGCGTTGCCTAATCACTTGATCTTGTTTGTTTTCTCCAGGCACTTTGTGAAACTCTCTACAGATTTCTTCGTATCTGTGATTGCATTTTTTCCCATTCAAATATGTTTGGTCATAAGAGATCTCCTCTGAACAAGAATGCCAAACAAACCTCAGTTAACCCTGGATTTCCCGGTAATCATAGCCCCAATCCTTTTGATTCCAAATATGAGTCAGATAACAAGCAGAGTCTTAAACCATCAAGGAGAGTTTCATCAGACCCAGCTCAAGTCACCCCTAATATTAGTAATAACCCTTTTGATGACGGTGAGGTTAAAGGGACCTCCTCATCTTCATACTCCCTTTCTTCAGCGAGAAGCGGATACAAAAATGACTTCCGTGATGCAGGAGGATTAGAGAATCAGACTGTGGAAGAACTGGAAAATTATTCCGTATACAAGGCTGAAGAAACAACAAAAACCGTCAACAACTGCCTAAAGATTGCAGAGGACATAAGAGAGGATGCTACTAAAACTTTGGTCACCTTGCATCAGCAGGGTGAACAAATTACCAGAACCCACACAGTTGCTGCTGATATTGACTATGATCTTAGTAGGGTATGCTTTAGTTGAAATCCTGAATTTTTAAGGTTTATCATATTTATAAATAAGTAGGGAGGCATACTTTATTATATATCAATTGAAATTATTATCTTGCCATCTGCTGTTCTATCTACTGTGGCTACACTGCACTGAACTGAACTCAACAATGTCATTTAACTAGTTGGGTAGACTGGAAATGAATCCCAAATGACATTGTTGCACAGCACTGAAGTTGATATGTTTTACAACTACATTTCAACTTTCAAAACTTACACAATGATCTAGAATTTTTTGGATTCATACCCATCTTGACCTCTATCTGGTTCGTCTGAAAAGTGATAAAAAATTTGCAAACATATATACTGGAAGTTGGAACAAATAATTAATTCAGCACTGCACATTGGTTAATGCAGTTGTTTCCTTCATTATTATATCTTGATAAGAATGGAGTAGGATAAATATCAGGATTGCATATGTAAACTCCCTGTTTCACATTATTTTGTATTGTTTCTTATTGAGTTGGAGGAGTTGTTTTTTTTAAATGCGCTAGCTTTTGTGCTACTGTTTCGAATAATTTGTTTGCGGATGTACAGGATTACCTCATTTATGCACTAGACAGTGATATACCAAACTATAGATGAAACATATCTCAACATTACTGTGTCCAGCCCTTTGATTCTGCTGAATCATGTGAAGAAATGGTTCAATTGTGATCACTAAAGGTGGACTGCAGAGATGCTCCAGTTGATTGCTAATTGTCTAGGAAGTTCTTTTTCTAAAAATAAAAAATAAAAAGTCTAGATATTAATTATATCTAAATGTCTTTTTTTTTATGTGCCGAAAACTGTTTTGTCATATTTTGCTTCCATTTTCATTTTCTCGATATTTTTTTTAGCTCTCCTAAGGATTAGAAGTTTTTTTCCGACCTGGGCCCAGACTTTCTGTAAAATTGTTCTTAGAAACCATCTGCTCATAACTCGTATTCAATTTATCTGGAAGACTGAAACTGTTGGCTAATTGGTTGAAAATCACAGATGTACCTTTGCTATTTTGGTAAAAGATCCATTCATTCCCATGTAACCACTTTTCCCAAGATTTATGAGAGGAGTAGTCTCTCTTTGACATCTCCCACTAATCGTGTTTTGTCTAGAAAAAATAAATCTTAATTATTATGAATAATTCATTTATTCCGTTGCCAATAGGGCTAGTTGGACACATTCCAGTAGGAATACACTGAGTGAGAACACTGAAGAATGTACTCTACCGGACCCTTCCACTCTTTAAATTGTGGCGAATAGGGGCTCGGACATGTTCTAGTGGAATACAAAATCATTTTTCACTTTTCTACTCTTTGTTGATTGTGTTAAGTAAATATGTCATTGAGATGGAGACCTAAATTTTCCGTGTTTGATTCCAGGGCGAGAAGCTTTTGGGAAGTCTTGGCGGTATTTTTTCCAAAACTTGGAAGCCTAAGAAGAATCGTCAAATAGTGGGCCCTGTTACCATGAGAGGTTAAATTCTAAATATACTTCGCTTGTTTATTCGTTTCTTTTCTTCAGGTAAAATAAAAATATAAGATTGTTCAGGAACCTGAGGGAGCTGTAATTTTTTGCAGATGATCCAGTGCAAAGAAAGGGTAACCACTTGGAGCAGAGAGAGAAATTAGGGTTGTCGTCCGCACCTAAGGGACGGTCAAATGCACAAACACCACCTCCTGAACCCACAAATGCATTGCAGAAGGTTGAGGTATGCGTGTGTTATCATTGATTCAGTATGCTAGGTTGTCTATATTAAAATTGAGTTGGATGAAACTAATCTGGGTTTTAGCTTGGCATTTGGACCAAGTCCACTTATCAACAGAATGTTTGAAGATTTAAGCATTTGTTTTATCACCTTATGTAATTTCTTTCCATGAAAATTAATGATAATGTTGTCTCCTGTATCACATTTGTTTTGTTTGTTCTTTTGGTTATAGTTTGATTACAATTTACAGATTCCCGTTGCCTTAACTGAAAACTTTGTAAATTTAAGATTCGCAGTCATTTGTTTTGTTCCAAGGCATTGATGCAGTATCCACATATCAACTCCCTGTACTTATTCATTTGGGATCTTGACAGGTAGAGAAGACGAAGCAAGATGACACACTCTCAGATTTAAGTAACCTATTGGGGGAACTGAAGGATATGGCTATTGACATGGGATCTGAAATTGAAAGGTTAGTCATTTTTTGTTATATTACAAGCTTCAACATCACATTTTTTATTTTAAAATTTAGTATCTATCTCTATAGATGTTGATTTTCTGAACTAAAGCCATATCTATTAAATAATTATTTTGTTACTTTATTTTCTAAAAGTAATTTGTTTGAATCTTGCAGGCACAACAAACTTCTGGAGCCTGTCGAGAATGATGTGGAAGAACTAAACTTCAGAGTAAGAGGTGCCAATGAACGTGCTCGTCGGTTGCTAGCAAAGTAAACAGCTTCAGCCTATGGGTTTCTATGGAACTTGTACGCTCTAATGATAAGATTTCTGTTTTAGTTTTCCCCCCCTTTTCTCCCACATTTTCAGTTCCTTATTTGGTTTCTGTTCATGTTCCGACCTTTGTACCATTCATTCGGGAATTTGATAACTGGTACTCGTGTTATATTATTCACGATTGACATGAATTCTGCTTTGACGTTGTTAGGTTTCATCATCTCATACTTGCAACTAGCAAGGAGTCCAAATAAAAAACTAGGGAGAAATATAAAATCTTATATTCCTTCTTACTTTTTGGTAACAAAGTTATTTGTCTAATTCTCAAATCCTAAACCATTTTATAACAAGGAAATAAGCTTCTTTTTGTCTCGTTTTTATGGAGGATTCTGTTAGCAGTCTAACTAAACGAAACCAACCTTCACGGCAGAATGTTGAGTTGACCCTCCAATCGTGCTGGGTAGGCTGGTTCCGTACCAATTGGCCAGCCAAATATTTGCAAAAAGCACTTGGCAGTTGTACCAGGCACTACCGCACTCAATCCAGGGTTATTATTAGCTGGTGGTAAAAAGAGGGGTGAGGCATGGGGGAGTAGGAGGTAACAAAGGAAAAAATAGTAGAACAAGGCGAATTGTAAATACCATTTTCCTAGCATGATTTTTACATTATGATGTCATTCATCTAATTTAATTCTTATTAAAATATTTGATATATAAAACTAGTACACTATACCCAATATTCAATGTGGCAGAAGACTTTGATTTATCAAACCTACATACAGTACCTATATGATATATAAACATATATGATCCAGTACATTTAATCACATATAAATAATAAATTAATTAATCAACACACATTTGTTCAGACTTCATAGCTTGCTACGTTTCAATGAGTCAAATAACAATTTATCAAATTGGTTTTCAATTTATAAGTATTTAACTATTTATTTTCTTTTAAAGTGGTCAAAATAAAAATAATGATCAGCAACGTAAAAAACTTAAAAAAATACAAACCTGATATGGTTCAGCACTCTTTTTTTGTTCTCTCTCTTTGCGGCAAACATGAAACCTAGTTCTTTGATAAATATTATGATACTGTAATGGCTTTTATATTATAATAAAATTTAACCACGTATTTTTATTATTAATAGTTTTATTTTATTTGTTATCTCTCTTTATTTATTTTAGCAGCTCTCTCAATTTTAATATGATTCAAATTATACAAGTATGATTACACTCAAATATATATTAGACCTAATTAATTTTATGGCCCAACAACTAAGTATATCAACATCTCGCAAATCAAGTCACGGAATAAATCATTAGTAAACTAAGTGAACTAACCAACCATCCGTTGTTCTAGTGGTAAGCGGGTCATTTACCTTAACCAAAGTAAGCTATTCGCGAAAGACCCTGCCAGGAGGTTAGAATACCTTATCTACCTCCTATATTTTTTGCACAAAAAAAAGAAGAGTGAACTACCTTTGGGTGGCCCAAAGAGATCATTGCATTTAAGAGAGGAAATCCATTGAATAGTCACCACCCCAACCAGGAGGCCATTAATGTCTCAAGGAGCTTTCAACACCCTGCCCTGACCACTCTTCTAGAGCCTGCATGCCTGCCTGCCGAATTCCAATGGTCCCAGAAATGTTACTAGTATAACACCTTAACCAAAAAACCATCTTTTGCTCTTTTTGGTATTGTAGGCACAGAAATTACGTACCTTGTCAGGGTTAGGATTCGTAGTTATGGTGGAGGCGAGAAATTCACAAAAGATAAAGAATTGGTTCAAAAATTGGAGAGGGGAGAAGAACCGGTTAACAACTATCAAAGTAACACGTGACAGAACTCCAGCATCACGGCGTAACTGCTGGTGTTCAGAAGCCGTGACAGGTGTTTCGAGTGAATTCAAGATAGACAAGTCAACACTTTCATTCACTCGATGATGAGTTGATCACAAATTCTCAATTCCTTCCAACTTACTTCTTATAAATTCTCAATTCCTTCCAACTTACTTCTTGTTGAGAGAGAGAGTGTGTTTAGATGGCTAAAGTTCTCAAATGTTTTCAAAAGTTCCTCTTCACTTGTTAGGTGAAGGGGTATTTATAAGGTCCACGAAACTATCCCAAGAGGCGAACCCTAGGGGAAAACGTTCCGTCTTTTTTGTCGGTTATTTTTTATTTTAGGTCATTCAATGTAAACTCTAATTTCATTTATGGTCATTTAATGTGAACTCTAATTTTATTTTTGGGCTCACAGGTACCAAAGCAAAAGGCTTCAGTCATTAATACACCACATTTATGTAGGTTAGTCCTTACTTTTCTCATGGTCTTCTATTCTTTTATCCTATTCTTACCAAACATCCAATATACAACCACCTCCTCCTTCCTCCTCTAGTCATATTCTCATTAGACTGGTCTCCCTCCCTACCTGTTGCTTTTATACTACAAAACAAGAGCATGCAGAGTTCTTCACGTTGTTGGGTTCCAGCCGTAGCCATCTTCCTTTTCCTTATTGCAACCCCACAGATTGAGTCATCTCATACATTCCATCATCCTCAACAACACCACACTCGCCTCTCTCGTCATCTAACCAATTCTCTCTCTTATAAAAGCCCATCAGCATTGTACCACCGAACTGCTCTACCGTCACCTTTGCAGCCCGATGAGATTGATCCAAGATTTGAAATTGACAAGAGACTAGTTCCTGGTGGACCTAACCCCCTCCATAATTGACCACTTCCAAAATTCTTGAGGTGAGTTTCACATATCTGAAGCTAGAGCAACAATCTCTCTCACTTTCCCAAGAAATTACATGTTCCTGTAGTTAGTTAATCTCTGCTAGCTTATCAACAATAAAAACAAGGGCAGAGAATTCAAATTTAGCTATTGTATCCCAATTTCTTTATTTCATGTAGCTTTCTGATATTTGGTAACAAGTAAGCTGCATGTTAAAGTCGAGAGAAACCCAACTTATAGCAATTTAATGCATTACCTTCTCTTGAGGACTAAAAGAACTTTTCTTTGCTGATGCAGTGAACCTGCAAAAGCCTGAATTCCCGGACATACGTTGGTAACCCATTATCGCCGTGTATATTAACTAATTTTATTGTGAAAGTCTCTCTATTCTCTAATACGTACTGGCGCCAAAAACCAGAATTTTGCTTTATTGATGTAAAGCATATGAAACGTGTTTTCCTTTTCGTGCACAGTTGGTACTTTTCTATCATATTTATATGCATATACACTCCAAGCTATGGTACAACTAAATTTGGACCACCTGTTGGTCTTTACTACATGTGCCAAAATATTGTTCGACTTGTCAATCGGTATGAGTTTTAACCACAATCTGGCGTGTCCTATATGAATAAGGATAAACAGACAACAATTAAATATTACATCAAATATTATATTTATTTATACCATTAAAAAGTGGGGTATGACAAATGATGTAGATGAATGTAATATTTGATTATTGTGTTTGGTGGTTGTGTGTGTAGACTTGCCCATCACATATGGTATAAAAGCAGCTCAAGTCGCCTTTCTAAGAAAATATATTTAGTCACTTGATACGGATAGCGTTTGGGTGAAGTTAACTTGACCGTAAGTTGGTATAGGGACCAATAAAGTGTTAACACGTAGGTAGAAAGAATAGACCTCGGCCTGCATGTTAACAATTTATTAGTCACTGGACCAACTTACGTGAAGTCAACTTTATCTTAACCAAATCCACTTGATACTGATCAAACTCAGCTCTACGCACATATACACAGAGAAGTACTTCATCTCTTTCGTCATTATAAATAACCCAATTAAATAACGCAGGAAAATTATGTTACTGCATGATTGAGGCTTTTGATACAAGTACTTGCAAGCATGAGTAAATAGCTGCTACTTCATCCTTAATTCACGTAGAGGCTACATAGTTCATGTAGTATTTTTATTTTTTGGGCTTTACTTCATGTGGTATTAAATTCATGTGGATTGTATGAAGCTTTTAAGCTAGCATAACTGTCTGTTTGATAAAAAAAAAATAAGAGAGTGGGAGAGAAAAAGTAGGAATGAAAAACTAAATAATTGTCTGTTTGAGATAATTAATAAGCATGAAAAGGATAAAAAGGGAATTAACAAAAAAGGCTTCACAAAGTTGTTTACACCAAATTAACTGCTATTGTTTCCTCCCGCTTTATTAATAGAGATGTTTAAAATCTAATCCAGTATGGCCAATTACTTTGATTTTATCATAAGCCATAAGAGGTAAGCCAATGGAAGGATTTTAATATTTTATTTTTTGCTGTATAACAAGCTTTTTTATTTTTTAAACTCGGATAAAAAATTTGGTTTAAACAAAACTGTTCCAATCAGGATATCCAATTTATTAAAAAACTATTCCAAAGAAGTTAAAAGCTGTTCTTAAAATAAGCTGTTACAAACAAGGTCAAATGAAATTTACAAATTTTAAATTAAAATTAATATCATTTATTTAGTCTTGAACAGTTATAATTATTTTGAATTATATAGTCCTAAAAATAATTACTTTTATATTCATATTAATATTGTTATAAGTTTAAGATAAAAGATGCTTGCATGCCTAGCAGGATGGAAACTGGAAAAGTGCTGCTCTCTTTGGATTGCTCTTTAAAGCCCAATTGCTACTTTTTTCTGGGGATTTTTCATTTTTGATAAAGACTGGGAATCTGTGAATCTGTTCTTTATATAATAATTAGGTGAAGAAAAAATCACATATTTTGAGTGGTTTGGCGGAATATTTCTCGAGCATTATATTGATGGTGGAGAGCGGAGAATTACATTTTACTCGCCACTTGACTTTGCATACATTTGATTCTGCAAATACAATACAATATAATTCCCATAGCCGTGTGACAGCAGATAACACCACCTAGTACCCAAATCAATGGAGGCATCATTTGCAACCTGGAGCGCTGAAGTTAGGGATTAGTACGAACTTGATGGACAAAGGAGCAACGGATATTGCAGAATTTACATCGACATGGACTGGTGCCAAACTTGGTATGTCTCCGACATCAGTGAGCTCCAATGGAGTTCCATTTAGCAGCATGACTTTGCTTTGGATATCGCCATCTTTTGGAGTTAAATGGTACTCTTCTCGGGATAATTCTTCATCTGATGCTTTGCCTCCAATCCATGAAACCATTTTTTTAAGATCATGGATGAAAGATTTTCTCTTTTTATTGGTTTTCTCTTTCGCACTCAAGATGGTGTTCATTGTGGTTTGAACACTGATCCTGAAATCGGTCTGGTTGCTCAAGTTGATCAAAAGTAATGTCACACCTGCCTGCAACCATAGAAGTGGTAGTTAATAACAGGTAAAGACTAAAGAGAGCTACGGCTAGACAGGTTACATATTCACAGTAAAGACGAACTTTTATATGCAGAAAATAATTAAAGCACAATTATATGACTTTACAGTCGGGAGTTTATTTGATTTTTAGCAAAGAAGTGATTTGTTTAGTCAAGAAATGGACATCGACTTTAGGGACCTACACATAATGTCAAATGTATTTGAGTACCATAATGAAATCTTTCACGTCAATGTTGTCTCCTTTACACCTTACCACAACCTTCGTATCAAGAAAAATAAAATCAATAAATATCGAAGAACACTCACCCTTTCTTTTGAACAATGAGCGTAAGTACGCAAATATGATGAAGCATTACTGTCAACAGAAAGAACCCCTTTCCCCATAAGCCGACTCCATAGAAGTGCACTGTACAGAACTCCGACAAAAAGGACACCCATAATTAGTTGATGCATCAAAGGTAAAAAGTTGACACTTTATACCAATTTATTCCGATTAATGTGCCATGTATAAACTTTTTGGAAGAAATTTTCATTGGCCTTGCCTGTAATAATCAGGGTTGGGTACAAATGTGGTTGCATTTAGTAGTCCATAATTTCCACCGATTAAAGTCTGCCTGCAGTACACCTTAGTATTGTACTTTGCAGCAATTCCAAGCTGATCTAGATACCTACATTTCAGAGATGAATAAGTGGGAGCTAACTTTATCAAACAGAGATGTGTTATAGATGAATGAATCTGAATCTAATAATAAAAGGAAACTTAGTATGACTGTAGAAAAGAGTGATGAAAGCATCAAGGCAAAAAATTACCAAAAGCTGTTTACAAATGTGTCAGACACATGACGGCCACCACTGTTAAAGGCTCCCCCAGATTCTCCAACCCAAGCAGAAGCCCAAGGACCATTTGTTTGAATTGTCTGTCTGAGTTTGCTAAAAGTGTCTGAAACTCTACTCAAGTGACGGGGATTCAAAATTTTATTCACAAGATTAGGGTCAACACCTGAAAGAGAGTTATTGATGTTACTTATTCACGGATGGAGCATAGAAATCCACGAAGGATGAGTATCTACTTGTTCTCAACTTCATTATAATAAATTTCATGATTCCATTTATTTCTTCAGGCATAGGAGTGCCTTTTCTACCCCCCCCCCCCCCCCCACACACACACACACACATGTTCTTGTAAACTATGTGTGTAATCAGGTTCACCTTCTTTTGGTGCTTTATTAAATACATTTACTTATAAAAAAAAATCAAGATTTCATTTAGCAGGACTACAACTTATGTCAATAGCATATTATTTGTATTGTCAACCACACATGAAAAACATACTGTCTCATGTATATGTTACCCAATTACAAAATATACACCACTGGAACACAATTTCGCAAAACAAATTTTCCATGAACTTGACACCAAACACGTCTTTTTAATTATCAAATAGTATTTGAGGTCGCCAAGTTAAGAGCTGATGCAACCCAAAAGATTACATTTTTATCCTTAATTTTATAGCTCAAGCAAGACCAATTAATTGTTCAATGGTTAGACAAACAAAAATAATTGGTCAGAACTTTTATATCACTAAAATTTAGTATATCAACTATACTTTAAGATGCAAACATATCACCAGTCTTACGTACCTGCACCCAAATTGTATATATGATGTGTCATAACATCGACAACATGTGAACCTGAAACCTGAAGGAGCTTAGCATACCACTCCTTTTCATAAAATCCTCCTGGTGCAACGAGCAAAGGTTTTGGGTGAAAATTCTGGTACAACTTGTCTAATATAGCTTTTAGGTTGATTAGATCTTTGCCGTATTGTTCAGCACCAACACTTGCACCAATCCCCTTGCCACTTAATTCATTACCTGCAGAAACAGAGGCAGGGATAAGGCCCTTCTGATGAATAAGGGTGAGAAAAATCAGAATAAGCTTGAAAACAAGAGAAACCTATAACACAATACCAAATTCCCATGAATCTATCTGGTACCCTTTGGAAATTGTGAAATTTATAAAATCTTGGGTATTGCTAGAATTCCAGTCTCCCCCCCAAACGCCTCGTCTAATCTGGTGCCTCCCACGTAGTGCATTCAAGCCAAATGTAATTATTGCACTGCAACAAAGACATTTGTGAGTATACTGTGACTAAATGAACTTTGCTTCCTTAGTGGGACCGGATCAGATTACTGCAAGTACTCCGTACCATGAGCAAGGAAAGGTCAAGATACTTTGGAAAACAGAATCTTGAAAAACATTTGAATATGACCAAGTCAAATTTAGTACACTTATCCTCTTCAGAGGGAAAATGGAACAATTAAAAGCATGCACTTAAGAGTATATAATGCTTGATCACATGCCCTCTTACGACAGTTAGCGGAAGACAAAAAACAATAATAATAATAGTAGTACTGTAGTAGATGTAGTAGTAGTAATAATAATAATAAAGTTGTCAAAACTCCTTAGTATTCCAAGGGTCTTGCACCAAGCTGAGTATCCAACTTAAGCTTAACATTTATTGTTTTATAAACCCTATATTTTACCTCCATGGAAAGGTTTTTTCAATATGACTAATTCTAATAACGACGAAGATGATATGGTAGACCAATCATATAGGTAATTCAAAGAATCCCCCTCAAAAAAAAGAACCTGATAGGTAATAAATGAAAACTTACCCTGTTTTAATGAAGAAGTTGTTCAGGTCATCCCACCTACTCATATGTAAACATCCCTTGGAAAATCCAAACAATCCGTCCCTCACTTTTGCAAATGGATGACAAGGAGACTTCAAATTTCCTACATTGTACTTTACTTGGTCTTGCAGAGAACCCCCCATTCTTATTCTCAAATGCTTGAAAGCTGTTAAGTCACCCAAAAAAAATTGGATTAGTGGTGAGAGAGATGAACAATATAATGCTACAACTAAAAGGAAGATATAAAAACTTGTCCTGCAGTCAGCTTCAATTAGGAACAAGAAGAAGCAAATCATCTAAATGAGGTGAGCTCATTCGTCAAAGATATGAACCTTGAATAGCTTTTGCAAGTAAAGGATGATCCAAGTCCTAAGAAGATAAAAAAAAACACTGTAATTAATGATCTCTTTTCACAAGTAAAAACCATATGAATAGTTCTAATTCAAATAAGAAAGAAACATTAACGAATCTCACGTAACTAAATTTATAACCCAATCTTACCAAATTTAAGACCGATGAATATCCCCATGGGCAGTGGTTGTAGTTACACTTATCATGAGGCCACCAATCAATAGTGGCACAGATATAATTATCATCTGTATCAGAAACTACTGCAGTCGCATTGACTACAAGTTGTGTGTCTTCAATATTCTGTGCCGAAATTGCAGAAAGGGATGCCAGAAAGAGAAACAAAAGGGTAAAGCAACCCATTGGCGGATCAATTAAACAGCTTCACCGCTAATCCAGCTAAGTCAATGTTACTGCGAAAAGAAAAAAGGCAGAAAATATAAGACAAAAGAAGCACAACAATATAGAAAATACAACAGAATAAATTACCAAAATAAAAATAAAAATACAACAGAATAATTACTAATATTGTAAAGTGTTGACTCTCTCGTTCCGCTCTTATCAACAAGTTGAAACTTCAAACCATACAGATAGTATAAGTAGTTAGTAGGTATAAAGAACGAGATGCAAGTACAGTACACAAGTTATCAGTTGAAATCGTGTGAATATGTAGACACATATATAGTGGATAGTAAAATCAAACCAACCAAAACTTACTGAAAATTCTTATCAACCATCACACGGAATGAGAAAAGAGAAACAAGTCAAAATCAGCTAAATTTGGACAAGCATTGGTTTGGGAAACAAGAACATTATACGGAGGACATTCCTTCCTGCTAATTATAGAAAGGAGTTTTGGAATTGCTAAATTTGAAAAACAAGTCATATATCTATAAATATACAGATGCATACACATAAATACAAATAGAGACAAAGATGAATATTTACACAGGACAAAATTATCATTACGAATTACCACTATATCTCCCCCATCTACAACAGATACTAGAAGTAAAAACAAATCTATCACACTCGTTAAAAATATAACGTCATAATCAAATATAGTTAATTAAACAAACTCAGATCCCAAAGTTTGAAAAGAGAATTTATGATGCTCTAATAAATTATTGAAAAGTATAGAACTGAACAGTTGGTCATTTCACCAAATACATCAAAAGCAAAAGCAAAAGCAAAATCCAAATCTACCAACAAGAAGAAGATTAAAGACGATAAGGACAACCCAGAATGAAACCAACCTTAAAATGGAAGAAATTCACCATTAGTGACAATGCTGAGGCAAGTCAGAAATCGGCCCGGCATGCCTTTGAAAGGGGCTTGTTGTAGATAGATTATTTATGAGCAAAAAGCTTAACACGTTTGATGGAATAGTTGGGGTTGCTTTAAAGGTGTGCAATTATTTTGCTTAGATTCCAGGTGGGGTTGAGTTGGTAAACAACTTTTTTTCTTTTTTAATACGGAAACTGTGATTCCCTTGAAAATATATGTACTGAATTTTGTTTGATAGAAACTGTGGGGTTTATTTTTCTTGATAATACTGTTACAGTCTTTATGAGTTTGAATGACGGTAGAAAATTATACAACAAAATTATGGAGAAGTTTCTGGGGATAAAAAAAAAGTGAGAAGGGTAGAAAACAATCCTGTCTTTCTACACCAAAATAATGAAAAAGAGAGAAAAATAAACTAGATTTAATGAATTGTGAATGTTATCCTTAAACCAAATGCGATAGTCCACGTCTCCTTTTCTTACGTAAAATAACAAGTTCCATCCTCCAAAAAAAACATATTACCCTAAAAAATAAACATTAAAAGAGTAAAAACATATTTCAAAATGTGTTAAGGATGAAAATAAGAGATATTTAATAGGTTAAAATATTATGTATGTACCTTTATTATTCACCTTGTATTTATAATAGTCAGATCTACTTAATAAGATTACAATTAGATGTTTTATTAAAAAAGGTAAATATTATATAAATTGATATTTAATATGATAAGTAGTTACTGTCTTAAGTTGCAAATAGTGAACCCAATCTTATTGGATTAAGAAGTCCTCATGTGAGCACATAAGCCTTATGGGCTGTGGGAACAAGGCTCAATATAGGTAGTCCATTTACGCTAATAAATACGCAGCTCAATATTATCCCACGCCTTTAGCATATAAAATGAGGCGTACGCTAATAAATACGCAGCTCAATATTATCCCACGCCTTTAGCATATAAAATGAGGCGAAAGAATAGAGGAAAAGACTTCGAGAGCCCGAAAGACTTTTAGGACCGAAGGTAGTAGATTTCGAGAGTCCAAAAACTAAAACGACCGAATGCAGTAAGTTTCGGTAGTCCAAAAACTATATCGACCAAAGGCAGTAGGGTAGGCTTTGGGAGTCGGAAGAATACATCGACATAAGGTAGTAAGTTTCGAAAATCGAAAAATTACATCGACTGAAGGCAACAAGCTCCGGGAATCCGAATGCTACATTGACCGAAGGTAATAAGCTTCGGGAGTCTAAAGACTACATTGACCGAAGGTAGTAAGCTTCGAGAGTTCGAGAATTACAACGACCGAATGAAGTAAGTTTTGGGAGTCCGAGGACTACAACGACCGCAAGTAATAGGTTTTGAGAGTTCGAAGACTATAACAACCAAGAGTAGTAAGATTCAGAAGTCTAAGGACTAAATTGACTAAAGGTAGTAAGTTTATGGAGTTCGAGAACTACAACGACCGAAGGTAGTAAACTTCGAAAGTCCAAATACTACAACAGCCAAAGACAAGAGGTTTTTAGGAGTCCGAAAACTACAACGACCGAAGATAAACGCCCATATAAAGAGGAATTCAATTTATAATTGAATGGATCACCCTCAATTTAGAAACGATATAATTATCTTATCTTAATTTTATAATGAATAAATTCTATAATTATTGTACTGTTTGATAGCATATTAACACTTGTATTTTTTCTACTCTTCGGCCTTGTCTAATAGAATTGAATGTAAGGTTGAAGAACAAGGTAAATGATGCATTAGATCAAAACAGAAAGTATAAAACAATAACATTAAGACAAAATCATTATTTGAAGAAGTTATGTCAGTTGAAATAATCTTAAAAATATTAAATTGATGGAGGATCCGTTTGAGGGGATAGTTAATCAAAACATTATTTCAACTGTGCCTTTTGCAATTTTGAACTTTTCGATTATCGAATAAGTTTTCATATGCTCAAAAATGGCGGTCGTAATTAAGATGTCATGTTCACCTAAAAATAATATTTTATACAAAATATTATCTTATTCGAGAAAGTTCACAATATATGTACAAATAATTATGATGTGGGTAAATAAAAGTTGATCCAAAAGTTTTTCAAATTAAAAAAATTGATCAAAAATTGAGAATATGATTTTTTTGTTATCACGAATAACATAAGACAAAATACACAATATATTACTTGTAATTAAATGATGATATAATGTGTTGAGATCTATACAATAAATTAAACGACAAATAAGTTAGTTCAATAGAAGATATAAACATTTAGCTTTATTTTTGTAGTTGTTATCCTCCTTTGTGCAAGCAGATCATATTCAATAGAATGTTGAGTTGAACCTTATCCAACGTCGAACATGAATGTGCCCCCCAATTCTTTGAAACTTTTTTAAAAAAAATAAAAATAAAAATAAAAGAAGTTGTAAAAGATTTTAAAATTAACAAAAGTTCTATCGGAGGGGGCTAATTTAAAGTCCATGAAGCAATTAAATCTCTGAAGAAAGATAGTGGATATGTAGAGTGGTTGAAAGAAAACTATACTAAATATTAGAAGACTCTCCTTGTAGAGCTAATGTTAACGCTCGAATTTGTTCACATGTTCAACCACTATCTTGGACATGAACTTGAGCAGAAAAATTATCAGAAAGTACTTGACGACTTGGGCAATCAATGAATTCCTTCGGTGTGAGAGTAAGAACAAACTTCAAAATGTATTAATACAATTAAAAAATATTTAATAAGCTATAATATTGTGTATGTATCTCTATTATTCACTTTATATTTATAGTCGTCACAGTTACTCAATAGAATTACAATTCTTAATAAGAATTGTGTAGTAGTGGTCCTATTGTAAAAAGATAATGATTAATAATTAATGTCTCAAATGATAAGATAATGAACCTAAATTTATTGAACTTAGGAATCCTCGAATGAGTGTACTAGGGCAATAGACTGTAGAGATAAAATTTAATATAAATAATTTATTTACGTTAATAAATATACGGTCCAACGGGTAGTTTCTAAAAATTATTGAATGACTTGTTTATTTTCTTTCACATATATATATATATATAATAAAAAGTTTTGGGACGGAGATATAGTATGATTTATGTTTTAGTTAACCAAGCCATCTTCAACCGTCCTTTCCCATTAAAAAATTAAAAACATCAACCTTCAGACTGACGCATCTGATCTCATGGAGAAAAGCATAGCCTACTCGCCACACTAACAGCAAAGGTAATATACACTCTTTTTGAGCAACTATACTGATCAAGAATAATGCTTATTAATTCTACACTTACGTTTTAAAGTTAGCTTGTGACATATTTAACGTATTTTTATTATATAAATTTAATATTTAAATTGTTTCGAGGGTAATGATCATGATAAGTAACTCATGAGTACAATTTATTAGTTCAAAACACCACCGTGACCTTTTGAAACTAAGATCTCATTACACACATAAAAAATAATGTTGACGATTATCCTTTTATATATATATATATAACAAATAAATTTGTATAATTAAAATATAAAAAATACCGAACTTCAACGTTTTGAATAATTACGTACAAAAGATTATAATTTTTTTTAAAATTTGCATGTATAAAAAATGACAATATGTATTATTTCCTCTATTATACAAAAACAATATGTTTTTTTACTTATAATAAGATAAATGACATAATATTATTAAGTTTGATGTCATCGTTTTATTATTACGATACTAAATTGACAGTTTATAATTTTCACGAAATAAAAATTTATTCTTTGCATTGTCAATTTTACAAATTAAATTATTTTTATGAGATAGAAAAAAGCGTAACGAGGAATACGGATATAATACTAATATCTGGTAAATGGATACTACTATACTTGTAGTATACGTGCTGCCGAAGTGCCAATTGAAATTTGAAGAAGTCGGAACTGAGTCACGATTTGTTTTGAAGCGTTGCAAAACTAGTGCTAAATTGACATACAAATTCTCTATCTCCCAGTCACATGTCACTTACATATAATCCCAACAAATTAGAATATAGCTTTAAAATAAAATAATGTCATTACATTCTAAATGCGTCACATCTTTACTTTAACATCCTGTCTGTCTTTGGAGAATAAAATAAAAAAGAAATAAAATGAAAGTTCAAAAAATAAAATTGAGTGGGTGCCTTGAATTTTATTTTTTTTAATAAGAAATAAAAAAATTAGAAAAATATATGCATACATAAAATAAGTAAAAATTTAAAATAATCTCACTCTAATTTATTTTATCTTATTTTATAAATATTTATATCGGTCACAAGTTAATTTTCGCATATATTAGTCGGTACGATATCATTACCTTTGCATAAAAATATACTAATATCATATATTGAAGTTATTTAAGTATTCAACACTCGGCAACACGGAAGAAAATAGAATAATTTTAGATTATTATAAAAATATTAAAATAATCGATCACCATAAATTATTATTCTCTCGTAATTAAAAATTTAAAATAATAGAGGGCAAGTGATACTTCGGGATTAATTTTATACACATAATATTAGAATATAATATAAAATATTATATTTTATTTCATTATTAAAAAATAAAATTTAACATAAATTATATAAATTAAAAAACAAATGCTCTGATGGTTAGTTCAATTACTTAGGGCACATGCTATGCGCGAAAAATAAGATTAAATTTTATTCGGTTATATATTTGCACGGAATTCAATACATGAGGTCAATTAAGACATATTCTAAAAAAATTTATTATTTAAATATAAAATCTGTATCAGATATTATTTTTTAATAATAATTTATGTTAGACCTCAGATGGGATGTAAACTTATTCGTACTTCCGAGGTCGAGGAAGAGTATTAGTCATGCTGACATGGTATGGGTATAAAGATGATTTAAAGGATTATAGGATACATCTGTCATTTTGAGTTTGAAGCACGAGAGATCAGTCATAAATAATTCATAAATTACTTCCTCTCTCCGTCAACGACTTCTTCATCCTAAAAAAAGAGGGACTCGCCTTCCTTTCCAAAGACAATACTCGCACCATTTTCATGAGCCCTCTTTATCTCTTTTCAAGTTTTCCAATTCATCACCCTAACGGCCTAACCCTAGAAAATAAGACTTGCAAAACATTATTACATTCTCGTATCACAGTAATCCCACTCAAATTATCTCTAATTTCATTTCATATTTTTCTTTATTATTATACATTTTAGGCTCTTATTCACCAGTATAATCTAGTATTGAGCTTAACTATTTAAATATTCATTCTTACCAACTTTTGTTGAATTTTGATCACTCTGTATGTACATTCCCAGATCAATTTGTACTTGTGTAAATATATAACTTAATTTAATGGATAGCATCATGCCAATTTGTTTTCTGCATAAAACTACTATTATGATACTGTTGTTGTGAAAATTTAGGGTTTTTGCATTTTTGTATAACATGGTGATGGCGGTGTTATCAATTTTATGACGGAAAGTAGTGGAGAAGCTGGGGATGATCAGGGTTCTGGATGGTTGCAAGTGAAAAAGGTTTCATTTTTTTTCTTAATCTAATTTTCCTATAAGGTATTGTGATTAAATTTTCTATTTTTTATTGCTTAGTGATAAATCACCATGTTTTCAGACTTCAGTATTGATTCCGTGACTCATTATTTCTTATTTGGGTCCAGTAAGATAAAAAGATGAAATATTTTTACTTTTATACTCATACATTGCAAAATTACAATATGTTTTTATTTTTTCTTTGTTAGTTATGTTCTTTGTTATTAGTTGTTTTATCTGAATTTTGTATACTTGTGTATTATAGAGGGAATGTAAAGCTAGACAAGGATCATATTATATGTGTGGTATCAACCTTGAATTTTTACTGCATGTTTTTGAAATTCAGTACAGTGATCCCGATAAATTGAGGGGATTGAAGTGCTGGGTAGTCATGGATTTGGTGTTGAAGTCAAAAGGAGGTTGAGATTCTTGCTAAATATTGAGATATACTTGTTTTTAGGTTGCTAGTTTGGTGGTGTCAGTTCAGTACTTCAGTCTAGTAAAAAAGTTTGCATCTCTATACCAAGACTCTAATTTTTCTGGGTAGACCAGTAAGAAAATATTATAACACAGGCGGGGCATGTTTAATTAATAAAAATTGTATGATTGTAGAATTTGTTCATATCATTTGAATATTCTGGTTGTCTCACCTCGGAGACTCTAGCTCATAATGTCTGTTTGAATGTTGAATAAATTTTGCATGAATATTGAACTTCAGCTGGTAAAGCTTGAATTCTATATACAAGTTCATAAAATGAGAATACTGGTTCAGAATTCGGGTTATGGCAGTGGTTGAAACTCATGCTATTCAATTTGAGAGATTTCTCTGGGAGAGAAAAAGTTGAACTCAAAAGCAGCCTGATGGTTGTAGTTGTTATAAACATAGAATTGATGTGAACCACAAATAGCAACTTCTAACCAAATCTGTTCCCTGGTATATTCTAATTATTTTATTTGTTAGACAGGTCAATCATGCCTAGTCAAATCCTCGTTCACAATCTGTGCCACGTAGCCGGGAAGTTATTGAAAATGAATAAGACCAGCATTAACCATTAAAATTTCTCCCAATCAAATCTGGTTTGGGCAGTATTCTGAAATATATAATTCATGGTAGGACCGTTTATAAAGATTATGAATCATTCTTCTTTCTCTCTGTTGACAAGTTATGTCTTTCTCTATATATCAAGATCCAATCAACTATTCTTTAGTTTCTCTGTGTGTTTTATCTGTTATATACTGAGGAATTTTGTGTACCACATGCATTTATGAGAGAACCTTTCTGAGTTTTAGTTGGTGATCTTATCTGATGTTTGTTTAGAGCTTAATAACATTTACCAATTTGTCTTAGCTTTGGTGGCATGTTCTAAGTATTTTCTATTAATTCTTGTTCAGAAGCATAGAAGTAGTTCAAAGTTTTCTCTACATGGTTGGGTTGGGGGATTCTCAGGAAAGCAGACTTCTAAAGTTCTGCACAGTCAGCCTTCTTTAAATGTGAAATGTGGAAATTCAAATGCCAACTCTTGTGTCCAGAGTTTAAAAGCAAGGGGAGATTTTGTTATACATGGTGTGAGTACTGTTGCAGATTATACATCTATTAAAAATGGTGATTCCATGCGTGACAAATGTCTCATTAGTCAAAATGCTGAATGCCCAAATTCAGCTGTGGTAGGAGTTGTAGAAGTTACAGATTCTGATTGTAGAAGTAGAGATGATCAACAGCGTCCTCAGGAGGATACTACTAATGTTCCTCAGAAGATCAAGTGGGGTGATTTAGATGATGGAGTTCTGATAATGGATCATGGAAACAATGTAGGAGCTGAAATTAAGTTTGGTGGTTTTGAAAATGATAATTTGATTTGCAGGAAGGCTGAGATTGGTGATGGTTCAGTTTCATGTATAACTTCTTGTTCCGACCCTGAAAATATAAAACTGATGGTGACATGTATTCAGGAAGATTGTGTTCTTCAAGAGCCACTATCATTACCTCAAAGGAATGAATCTTTTGAAAAGGACTGTAAAGAGGTGAATGAGGTAGCTTCAAAAGATGTGATAATGTTGGATGGGAATATAGCTAGTCCAAGTAGTAATTTCTCAGGCTGCAGGAAAGCAAACTGTGAAAATATTAATGAAATAAATAATGACCCTTTGGGTTCTAATCGTCCTTCTATTCAAGATGTTAGTGCAGCCATTGATGAGGCAGGAACAGTGGTGGAACTTTTGGCATCTTCTGTTATATATGATTTAGGTGATTCAGTAATTTCTGAAGTATCAGTTGTAGACAGGGGCTCTAGCTCAGTGGCAATTTCTCAAGATTCTGAGTCTTTATCACCTGGAAAGTTTGGCTGTGGAAGTCTGAGACAATCTACTGTGATAAACTCCAATGGAGACCATGTGAATCAACAAATGGATTCGATAGTTGATGAGGTTTCAAAAGAGCAGATTATGAGTACTGTTGATGCAGGTGAAACAGTTGAAAGCAAAGAGAGGTTTAGGCAGCGGCTTTGGTGCTTCCTCTTTGAGAATCTTAACAGGTCTGTTGATGAACTTTATCTTCTATGTGAACTAGAATGCGATTTAGAGCAGATGAAAGAGGCTATTCTTGTCCTTGAAGAAGCTGCATCCGATTTTAAAGAGTTAAAATCGAGAGTTGAGGAGTTTGAGAAAGTGAAAAAGTCATCTTCTGAATTAATTGATGCACCAATGACTATGAAATCTGATCAGTGCAGACCACATGCACTCTCTTGGGAGGTTAGAATGGTTGCTTCCTTCTTTAATAATGAAATTGTATTCCCTGAGAATAAATTAATTTTGTTCCTGCTATTAAAATGCACTCAACACATCTGCAGCAATATGTGAGTAATGCTAGGGGTTTCAAATGAATAATTAAATTACTTTGTCACATTCAACCAATGTCACAATGACACAACATTTCGGACCTTAAATTTGGGACCTGTAGCATTACTCCCCAAAAAATTGAGATCCTATATTAGATGGCAATCAGAATTCCTCTAATTGCTTCTAGTAGGATATATCGTGTAATTGTTATGAGCTAATTTACTCACTTATGTTTGTTAAGTCTTGGGTGATATTAAAATGATCAAAATGTTTTTTCTTTCTTGCTCTGTAAATACTAGAATGTAATTAGCCAAAGAAATTAAAAAAATATTAGAATGACTAAAGGGGAACGCCAACACTTTCGAGATAATGCAGAGACCCGAAATAACCAGGCTGGGATGGGATGGCTTCAAATTTTAACAGGGATCATAATTTTTCTTTTTGATTTATAACTTCAAAGTCATTCAGCAGGTAATACTGGCATTTTGTTTTGTCCAGGTTTTGTTAATTTGCATCCAGATTGAACTTGTATAGTGAATCAAAAATCCCAAACAGGTCACTGTTGATTATAATTATCAACATGTTGTGTTTTTGTTATCCAATAAAATATTTATAATATGCTGCCGTTGAATTCAGTTATTAGGCCGTTTGACAGGAATAGGCCAAATATGTAATTACTTTTAATTCACATTGTTAATTCTGTGTAGATTTAGTCTTCATTCATTTGAAACCTTGTCCCAAAGTTGGTTTAGTTTCGCAGGGTATATTAATAAATTTTAGGTACTCAAACATGTTATGCTGAGGTTTACCGTAATACATGTATTGTTATATAATACGTAACACTGTCTTCTTGAAGCATCCTTCATAATAATACATGTATTGTTATTCATTCTGTGTAGTTCTTTTTTGTTTTCAGATCTAATCCGAAAGTTGGTTTAGTTTCGCAGGGTGTATTAATAGATTTTGAGTATTCAAATTTTTATGTTGAGCTTTACAATAATACATGGATTGTTATGACACCTATATGTTCTTGAAGCATCCTTTATTGAGTAATTTGAAGGGAACGGCTGTATGCTACACTTGTGGGGAAACATTGATATGTAAATGTTCCTCTCAAATAGGAAGTTGTAGCTCTTCCCTTACTATGACTTGGAACTACGAAAATGATAAATGTTCATTGATATTTTTGTGAGTATATCTCCATTTCCTATGTTATAATTTTTGGTCTTGAATTTTCGTAGATAAGCCAGCTTTTTGACCAGATCGTCTGTTATATGCTATGATTCTATGCACTTGCACTTTTGAGTATCATCATAAATTCATCAAATTTATTTGTCTTTTCCTTTTATAAATAACTTTTTTTTTTAAAATTTCTTAAAATCGTTAGATTGAGATTCTAATGACCTACTGATGAGTGCAGGTTCGACGTATTACAACTTCACCTCACAGGGCAGAGATATTGTCTTCATCTCTTGAGGCTTTTAGGAAAATTCAACAAGAAAGAGCTAGCATGCATGTAGCTAACGATGCTGGAAAACAGGTGTCTAATTTTCCTAATCACCATTGTAGGACCAGTGAAATTTTGGAGAAGCATACCAGTAGAATTGACTTGATATCCAATTTCAAAGGGTCAGTACTGAAGCCAAGAAAGCAGAGTGGAGTTATAGTGAACCAGGGAAACTCGAGCAGTGAAAAGAGGAATGTTGACTCAGGTAGGTCCAGCAAAATGAAGTTGGTGCAAAATGGTCGTACTTCTGTACAGAACCAATCTGCTTCTGATTCAAATGCACCTAAGCTAACTCCTAATGGTTCTGCTGTTCATGTCACTGGAAAGGGCAAGAGGGAACTGGTTGGACCTCCTTCTGATGTTGAAAAGATGCTTCTTAGAAAGGATAAATTGTCGACAGATATTATTGTTGAGAGACATTCTAAATATGTGGACAACCTGAAAAGGCAAATTCCTGTTTCTGAAAGGGATAAGGTAAAGAAAATTGGTCCAAATGAAAGCTTATGGAAATCCTTGGATGCTTGGAAGAAGAAGAGGAACTGGGAGGACATACTTGCAACTCCATTACGTGTTTCTTCCCGATTTTCATATTCTCCAGGCATGGCCAGAAAAAGTGCAGAGCGTGCGCGCAATTTGCGTGATAAACTAATGTCTCCTGAGAAGAAGAAAAAGACTGCTCTAGATCTGAAAAAGGAAGCAGAAGAAAAACATGCACGGGCTATGAGGATTAGAGGTGAGCTAGAGACTGAAAGAGTTCAAAAGCTTCAACGGACCTCAGAAAAATTGAACCGTGTTAACGAGTGGCAGGCTGTGCGCAGCATGAAGTTGCGGGAGATAATGTATGCTCGCCACCAAAGTAGTGAATCTCGGCATGAAGCTTTTCTTGCTCAAGTTGTGAGAAGGGCTGGTGACGAAAGCAGTAAAGTTAATGAGGTTCGTTTCATTACTTCACTAAACGAGGAAAACAAAAAGATCATTTTGCGCCAGAAACTTCATGATTCAGAGTTGAGGAGAGCTGAGAAACTCCAAGTGATGAAAATTAAACAGAAAGAGGACATGGCAAGAGAAGAAGCTACTTTGGAACGCAAAAAGGTTATTGAAGCTGAAAAGTTGCAACGTCTTGCCGAGACACAGCGGAAAAAGGAAGAGGCTCAAGTAAGAAGAGAAGAGGAACGTAAAGCGTCAAGTGCTGCACGTGAAGCAAAGGCTATGGAACAAATGCGAAGAAAGGAGGTTCGTGCCAAAGCCCAACAAGAGGAAGCTGAACTCCTTGCCCAAAAACTAGCTGAAAGACTCAGTGAAAGCGAACAGCGTCAAAAGTTCTACTTAGAGCAAATACGGGAAAGAGCTTCAATGGATTTTAGGGATCAATCTTCCCCTTTACAGAGGCGATCTTTGCATAAGGAGGGGCAGGGTAGATCCACACCAACTAACAATGGTGAAGATGCTCAGGCAAATAACTCTTCTGGTACCGGAGGCTCTGTTCTCTCAAATGGCAGTACAGCATTGCAACACTCGTTGAAAAGAAGGATTAAAAAAATCCGCCAAAGACTTATGGCTCTGAAACATGAATTTTTGGAGCCTTCAGTTGGTGCTGAAATTTTCGGTATTGGGTATAGAGCAGCCGTAGGGACCGCAAGGGCTAAAATTGGGAGATGGCTTCAGGAACTTCAAAGACTTCGACAAGCTAGGAAAGAAGGAGCTGCAAGCATCGGGTTAATAACTGCTGAAATGATTAAGGTACCTGCATATGAAGATTATATTCTAAGTACAAATTTTTTTCTCTAAACATGGACAAAATTTCTTGTTTTCTCTTCCTGAGATGATTCATAATAATGACTCAACTCTCTTCTTCTGGCAATAATTTTGGATAGTTTCTGGAGGGAAAGGACCCTGAGCTGCAGGCCTCTCGACAAGCAGGTCTGCTTGACTTTATTGCTTCTGCTTTGCCAGCTTCACACACATCTAAACCTGAAGCCTGCCAGGTGACAATATACCTTTTAAGACTTTTGCGGGTGGTACTATCAGTTCCTACGAATAGGAGTTACTTTCTTGCACAGAATCTCTTGCCCCCAATTATTCCCTTGTTGTCTGGAGCACTTGAAAACTATATCAAGATTGCATCATCGTCAAATGTCCCTGCTTCCACCAACTTACTATCAAGTAGAACATCAATTCAAAATTTGGAGTCGATCTCCGAATTGTTGGATGGGTTTTTATGGACTGTGGCAATAATTATTGGTCATGTAAGCAATGATGAGTGCCAACTCCAAATGCAGGATGGTCTGCTGGAGCTTGTGATTGCATATCAGGTTATACACAGACTGCGAGATCTTTTTGCACTTTATGATCGACCACAGGTGGAAGGCTCACCATTTCCTTCATCTATTCTCTTAAGTATTAATCTGTTGGCAACTTTGACATCCAGATTCAGAACAATGTCTTCCATTGATTGGGAATATTCTTCTATTGAAATAATTTCTAGAACTGAAATTCAAGAGACTAAACTTGTTGAGGTTGCACAAGTTGGAGGTTCCTCTTTATACAACAGTAGTAAAGATTATGGATTACTATATGCAGACGATGGTACTGTAGCAGTACCATTGCCAGATGTACCAGAGGATATGCCACTAGATGAATCATTTAAGACGAGTAGGATTGAAGATTCAGTGATGGATAAGGTTGAGTCTATTGGCATTAAGATGGATTCAGCAGAAGTTCCCAAAGGGTCCCAGAATATTCTAAAAGCTGATATCACTAAGTCATTTATTTCTAGAAAGGATGAAAAGAACTCGGTGGATAGTGGTGCAGTGCAAAAAACTGAAGACAAGTTAGGCTTGAAGCAACCTGTAGCATTTCTTCTTTCTGCTATATCTGAAACTGGCTTAGTCTGTCTTCCTTCCCTGTTGACAGCTGTGCTATTGCAGGCTAACAACAGATTGTCTTCTGACCAGGTAAAATTTCTGTCAGTTACAAACATATATCTGGAGGTTTATGGCTTGAACACTGTTGCATAATGGTGTCTGCTTGATGTTTCATTGGGTTTCTTTTGTCTTTTTCCTTTGTTTGCCAAATTTACCTTCTTTATAGATCTCTTGAACATTTTTCTTCTTTTTCCTGACAAAGCTTAATGTTGAAGCACCAACCCCCCCCCCCCCCCCCCCCAAAAAAAAAAAAAAGGCACAAAACAATGCAGTTATCATTGATTTATAAAAAGGAACATTTTTGCTAGTTTGTTGGGTGGGTTATACCCAGCCAGCAGTTGATCTTTCGAAGGGTCAGGGCGGGAAAAAAGTTGACCGGGTGGGAGATGGTGCTATATTGCATTTTGTGGTCTTATGGAGGGATCATAAATTCATAATAGATGTTTTGAAGAAAAAGAATTTTCAGCTTGTAGAACAATTTGATGCTTTGTTTGTTACCCTTTTTGGCTCTATGAGGCCTTTCCAGGTCCTTCTGTTCCATTTGTTGAAATTTGTACAGGAGTTCTCGCCAAAGTACTCTTAGCACTGGGGGGAAGATTTTTGGGAGGGGGTCTCTCATTAGGGGTTTATGTGACTGTCTTTTTTGGGGGCTGCTTTTTCTGTATACAGCTTGTCTATGGGTTTCCGCCCCCTTTTGCAGGTTTATGTTAATATCTGTGTGTATTTATATATATGTCTACTTTTTATAAGCACAGTTTATGTTAACATATGATTAACATCAGGGGGAAAGGAAAGAAGGGGGGGGGGAGGGGGAGAGGGGGTTTACTTGGGATGATATATTTGAGAATGAGCTGTATTCTTTTTCAGGGTTCATATGTCCTTCCATCTAATTTTGAGGAGGTGGCAACTGGAGTGCTGAAGGTGTTGAATAATTTAGCTCTAATAGATATTTATTTCATCCAGAGGATGCTAGTAAGTTTTTCTAATTTTTCTTTTTAACTTAAAATTTTCTAGTTAATTTTAACTTATATCTTATAATTTCCTTATATATATGGTCATTAGACGCAGTTCTATGCTGTCTAGTGTCTACTATGAAGTTGAGCTTTTCTTCCATCTTGAATTGATGGCAGGTCAGGGCAGACCTAAAAATGGAATTCTTCCACTTGATGAGTTTTCTTCTTTCTCATTGCACAAGCAAATGGGGAGTAGCTATTGATCAGGTGATACTAAGAGTGGTCACTGTATCACTATACATACATATTGTGCATCCGGTTAGGTAGATTACTAGACTGCCAAAACGCTGCATGAGCGAATGTTAAATGTATGATCTACATCTGATGTACCAATGAGCACTAAATAATATGATGGCATTGATTGTTTATCAGAGAAATTAAACTGCTATTCTAAACATAACGGATGATGTGAACCTGCTGCCTGGTGGTTAAGTAACTAAGCTGCTTTGGCTTTTAATAAAAAAATTCCTTTAAAATATTAAAGATGGCTAAGAACAAAGATTATTTCTTATTCTACTGTCAAACCTTAAGAATACTTTCTTGAGCTACTTCTGCTTCTTTAGTTTTACATGGAGAGCACCATTCTACTTCTATCATCTGCGAGGCAACTTAATTATTATTTCAATTGTTACTGTGTGGGTAGTGCATGACACAGAAAAAATTCATACACAAGTCTAGTGTCTTATGTCTTTATATTGAAGACATCTTTGTCCTCAACCCACTTCATCCATTTCTCCTCTTGGACTTAAATAACTCTTTGTTATTGAGTTATGTAATATTTTTTATAATGTCATGTTGTGTCAATCATTTCAGCAGTCTAGTTAGAATTCTTATTGCTCATCGCAAGTAGCTGCATTTGGGCATTCCTGAGTTAGATGAGATGATACGACTCTCACCCAATAATCAGATTATTTTATGGTTATAGACAGATAACCTTACAATGTTGGTAAAAGAAGTTTTGGCAGGTCTTCTAAATGCTTGCATTTGTGCTTATGTCTCAGATTGGTTTGCTTCTGCTTGAATCATTATTGCTTCTTGGTTACTTTGCCTTGTTTCATTATGAGAATCAAGCTGTTCTCCGATGGGGAAAGAGCCCTACCATTCTACACAAGGTCGGTGGATCTCTTATATTTTATTTTCTAATTTTTCAAGACCTTTTCTAGTTTTGTTCAGGAGGTCTAATAGGGGAAAAGATGGAAGAACAGGTGTGCGATCTGCCTTTTGTGTTCTTCAGCGATCCAGAACTGATGCCTGTCTTGGCTGGCACACTAGTTGCTGCCTGCTTTGGGTGTGACCAGAACAAGGGTGTGGTTCAGCAAGAACTCAGTACCGATATGCTTCTTTCCTTGCTCAGATCTTGCAAAAATGGTTTGCCTGCATTTTGTCCCAGATCAACCACAGATAATCATTCTGCAGACGAATTCACTGAATCTAATCAACTGGGTCCCGAATCAAGAAAACTTCAGGGTGAAATTGTGCAAAGATCAAGCCGTTACAATTTAAGAAGCATCCGGGCTCCTGGGAAAGGTGCTCCAGGAAACAGCACCAGAACTCTCAAGTTGCGAAACCCAAAAGACACTAGTAAAGCTATGAAATTTTATGTAGAAAAGGGTCTGAAGCACAATCTATCAACTTCAGAAGCTTCCAGTAATTTGATGTTGCACTCTAGGTTTCCCGAGAGCTTCATTGATAAAGCGGAGCAATTCTTTTCAACAGATATCATCAGTTTGAGTGAACAAGTATGAGTTGGAGCAAACCTGTCATTAAAGTTTCTGTTGAACTCTCCAACATTGCAGTACGTGCTTAAGGATAGGTCCATCCACTCACCGATCTTAGATTAACTGTCTACAACAGATTAAAAGCCAGATGCATTCACAAGCGAAAGCACTAGGGTAACGTTTTTGTAACCTTGATACTCTGGGAAACTATTCATTCAAACTTGGAAGAACATGAAAAAGATTTACTGGTGAGAGAGAATATGTTTTCAAGTCAAAGCAATGTAAATGTTTTGGGATTTCCATTCAAGTGAGAACAAAATTTTCATCTATAAAACTTGCTGAGGCATCAATATAATAAATAATATGAACATTGAAACGACTGTTCCTATTTGATGTTTATTGGCAATTTTGTTTTGTACTGATTATTCAGGATCTGGACAAAATGAGCTATTCCCAGAAGCATGTTATTGGCAAGTGTAAAACCATTGCCAATATCATCAATTCGCTTACCAAGTGTCTTACTCCCAAGAGAAGCAGCATTTTTAATACTTCATCCGTAGCAAAGATATAGCCAAGATTTTAATCCAAGTCACTAGCCAAAAATATTCAAAAGCATCCATTATTAAAGAAACGAAAACTAATTTTATTTATTAAATTGAAAATAATAATAAATGACAATGTCAATAATTATTAGTTGTTTGCACTTTGCATTGTCAACCTTTACACAAGTAATCATGTTGCCTAATTTCATTCCAAAAAATATAACAACATATTTTAAATAGATTGATAGTAGCTAGACCATAGCAAAGCAAAATTGATGTACTATAATGAGTTGCTTGGGTTGGGGGGAATGCTCATTCTTATGTTTGGCTACTTAGGAGAAATTATTGTATGCTCCATCCTCTCACGTAAGGGTGGAGCATATTTTAACTTTGTCTCGAGCATATAATAATTTTCCGCTATTTAGAAAAAATGCTTAATTATATGTTTAAAGGAATGATTATCCATATATTTGGCTACTTTGGATGGAGGAGGGTGAGGGTTGGGTTGTTAATCATATATTTAAAGGAATAATTATTTCATGAGGATGGGTAAAGATTGATCATATCATTCTAATGGACAGCTCCGTTTGTTTATAACATGAGAATGGGAATGGAATGGGCAATTCCTATTCATATGTTTGTTTTATTTTAAATTTTTTATTAGTAATGGAATTGTTATTCCAAGCATATGTTTGGTTTGCAAAAAATAATTTTAGGAATAGAATTAATAACAAAATACATTTAAACCAACCACCCCACCTCAAAACTAATAATAACAATAAATAAGGAAATTAATATTTCAAAAAAAATAAATCAATAATACAATTTTCAACATGAAATTAAGATTTTCATTTTAAAGTTTAAACCAAATATCAACATAAATTTTCAGCGTGGTTTTTTCATTTACGGAACAGCTGTAGATGACCAGTTGATACATACATACAACCATGACCTGCCTAGCCACTCCTTCACTTGGCTCTAGATCTACATTTTTCTTGGAACAGGCATCTAGAAGACTCCTCCAGATCACCGCGACAGGTTTCATGGACATGTTTGAGACAAGATCAAGCGCCTCATCAATGAGGCCAGCTTGAGCAAAGAGATCAACCAGGATTTCCATAGTGCTCCAGCACCGGCTCTATTTTGTATACGGTAATCATAATATAAAGACACTTGCGACCCTCAACTATCAAACCCCTATATGATTGCAAGCACTCAATAACACCGTTGAATGTGATAGAATTTGGCACTAACCCTTCTTCATGAACCACGCGATCAAAATATTCTAATGTTGCTTCAGTCTTTCCATGCACGGCAATTCCTAGAATCATCAAATTCGACGAAGTTACATCGCGTTACCACACTCATTAACATAAGCATGAGACTACATTCCCAAAGACAGCCACTAAACCAGCACAAGCAGGTTACCACCACTCTGCACCAACTAAATTGTATTCACATTTATGTTGAAAATAAAGAGACTCAATTGAATCTACACCACAGAGAAGTCCTTAAATGCCAAACAAAAAAACAATGAACATGATACAACAAGAGAAAATTTAACGTAGTACCTTACAGAAGCATCAATTGACTACTGTTTCCTGAAAGCAATACAGCATAAACAATCCAAAACTCCAACTAAATGAAGATTTAGAAGTAACCCAGAAAAGAAATGAGAAATGAAAAGAAATATTTCCATTCAATTCAATTACACCTAGAGAATCTACACCAAAGACAACCATGGATCCAAAGCCAAGTCTTAAATGCTAAACAAAACCAGCACACTGAGAAAAGTAGTATAATACACACAACAAATGAGCTGAAAAGACTCGCACATAAAGAAGCCATATACTCCATTATGTCTCAACGCCATATATGTCTCAAGAACTTCACCATATATGCATACTCAAAAACATGTCCCATTATCCTCGTGAAAACAATGAAAATGAAATGGAAACTAGGCAATATCAAGTTCAGTGTTTATCAATTACCTTGAGATAGGCTTTCCAAACATCACTGGGTGTAGAGAAACTCAAAAGTCTTAGTAATATGCTTATAAAATATTTCAAAACTAAATGATTAAAGGTGTATGGCTATCTGGATAGCAGAGAAATTCAAAAAGCCTTAGTAATGTTTTTGGTGAAATGGGTCAGGTTTCTTAAACCAAAGTCAAAGACTGAAAATGGGAATACATCTATCCAGATACTTACTGTGATTTCCCAACTTTTAGCAAAGTCGTTAAATTTTAAAAAACCAGAAAACTACAGCAAGAAGAACAAGAGATATAAATGCCTAACAACGTTGGCCTAAAAGAAGCTGCTTGGGAAAGTTTTCTCGGAAACTATTTGTTTGACGTGGATGTCAAGCATACAGAAATTTGAAAATTACATTTCATGCCCTTCATAAATTGCATTTTAATTCAATCTTAAAAAGGTATATACTTTAACTCCACATAAAAATATTCTGGGTGTTTGGGTTTAAACCACCAAATTCACAGTATACACGCAAGATAACTGTCATGTATGCTAAAGCCTTGCTGTTATATTTTATTTGCCTTGTCCCAGTATTGCAAACTATCACTGGTATGGTATGGTAAGTGATAATCGATATCCGAGTAAAAGATTCCGTATGGTTTGCTAAGACAAAAGTTGCCATGAGTTGGTCTATTCTAAGCAAGGATGTATGTGCGGTAGACTGTACTTTTGCCTGATTTGGTCTATCTGATGGCTACATCTAGTCCTGTTACTTATCCTCACAAACTAATATTCCAGCCCGTTGAGCACGCAACAAAATTCCACAACAGACAGCAAGCATAAAAAATAGACTGATATTTTTTATAAAAAATAAATTAAAAAGACCTCAGAAATCTGAAATGGAAAAATCCCGCAACACAAAATAAAAATGGAGTTCAATTATATATACTGATAGTTATCTTTGTTTCAAATCATCAAACATCGAGAACTCGGACAAAGTAAAGATGTATGGAATTACAAAAATTGATAGACAATAATCATCACAAAAAATGTACAACAGCACCTACCTGCCCAGTTAATCTACTCAATTTACCAGGACATGCTAATAGTGTATTAATACATGCAGCCTTGTACCTCTTTCCTCAATATGCAAATCCACTGGCAAACCAACACAAGTGAGCCAGCCCAAAACAACACAATACAAGTGCATCCGGTCTTTCTAAGGTTTGCAGAACATGAGATGCCAAAAAAAGGAAACAGGGAAGATCACTAAAAGAGGGAGGGCATGGTGCAGAACTACCTTCAGGATGCTTCACCACTACATCTATCTAGGTGTCTAGATTCTAGAGAATCAAAAGAGTATTTCTCATGCTTTTGGCTTCCACTGCAAATATTGTTATGCTTTTGGCTTCCACTGCAAAAGGTCATCCTCCAGTATGTTTTCTTGAATCTTCATCTGCTTAGAGTCCTGGAAATTTGTGCATTATTACACGAATTGTCAAAAACTTCCTGCAAGGTGTGAAACCATGCACTAGGTTTGAAAATACCAAAACCACCACTAATTTATCCTTACAACAAGAAGCATAATTTGATTGGTTCATTTCATTTGATAGTCAAGTTTGTGCATCCAGCAAGCAGAAAGTCCTAAACTGCCAAATTTTAAAAATTAACTTTGATCAATGGATATATCTAAAGGGAAGTGGCATTTACAAAAGGAAACTTGATATTTCCGGAAGATCCTCATCAAATCCTTGCGAATAGTACAGTATAACATTGGAATATCTCTTAATTGATTCCCACATCCATATGGAAGAGGACCTTGCAATAAAATCATATTTCCTTGTGCAAATATCAATCCCTATTTATCTTATACAAAGTATGTAGCCAGACTTCATTTGCATACACTTTCAAGAAGTATTTTTACACCATAATGCAAGCAGTGACCAATTAACAGTCGAGACTAACATAGTAACATAGTCGAGACTAACTGATATTCTGAAGTTAGTCAGTAAATATAGTAACAAAAGAAACAGACATCGATGCAAGACATGATTCTGTAGATGATGAGTTTAAAAAAATAGCTTGAAATTTGAATAACTGAAAAAAAACTACGTTGAGGATCTACACCTCACTACCCCTAGCATCTCTCAACAAGATAAGAATTGATTGCAATGAATTAAATATATTTCTCAATATCAATAATAATAGTTTGTATATATATATATATATATATATATATATATATATATATATATATATATATATCATCTTGGGGATTACAACTTATTCTTTAAGGGGGAAACATAAACCCTGATCCTAACTTAAAAGACCAAACTACCCTAGCTACTTGACTAAAGTTACCTAAAAAACTAACATAATCCCCAAGTATTAAATAAAAACCTTAATTACATCATTTTTTACCTATATAAAAATTATAACACTAAATAACTAAAAAGAAGGCTACTGTGTTCCTCATTAGACATGACTGAATTTTTTGAATAGGACAAACTACAGTTGCAGTAAATGGTAGTCCATGTAATATTGAGTTTTGAGATATCCAAATAGTAATCCCTTTAACAGTGGCAATCTGGCTCATTAATCATTCTCATATAATCAACAAAAGTAAAATTGTGCCTGCCAAAAAATATTTTCCAAAACTTCTGTAATACCTCAAGGATCAAAGTACAACAAACCAAAAATTGTGGGCAAATAATTTATTAGAGCATTTTGGTTTGATGGCAGAGAAAAGTACAAATTTTTCTTTAATGAGTAAATAATTTATTAGAAGCACTGATGTGGGACCGAAGTGTTGGGTCTAGATATCATTCTAGTGCTGACAAAACTTAGAATCCACTAGGGGCTCTTGAGTTCACAAGGAAAATAATTCTAGAATCCACCAGAAAGGGGAATAAAACCCAAAGCCCAAAGGTAATCTTCCTAATTGATATATTAATTTAAAGTCCCAAATTAAAGGCTAAAAAAACAAGTTTAAATTAAGATTAAAAACCCACAATATTTAGATATGATAGTAGCTCAAATTATCTGTTATTTTTTAAAAGCATGTATCAAAACAGAACAAAATAATGACCCACAATATTTAAATGTGAACTACAAAATTGATGTAAAAACATTTTATTGTTAAACACTTCAAACATAAAGATGGTAAGATAACTCGCTCAAAACTAAAAAAAGGAGCAAGTAGCAAACATCATCAAGAGACTAGCAAGAGTATAAAAGAGAGATAAAAAGAGCAAGAACACATCATAACAGTTTGCTTTAGTAACACATTCAACTCCTCCAAGAGTACCCCCCTTGAGAGATCCTGAGAGGAAGAAAACATGATGTGTTATAAACTTATAATGACGCTAAATTGTGAAACTAAAAGAGCTAGCATAAAAATGCTATGAAAATTATTTTCTATAAAAGTACATAACATTGCCAATCACACAACACACAAAACTAATTAGGTCCAATAGGCAATTTTTAGTTAAATTTATTTATTAATAATATATTTAAAAAACACAATTTAGTTAATAAACCAAAAATTAAGGTTTTCCAGTACTTGCGCACTAGTCTAATGCTGATTGATATTTGATAGTAAAAAAGGTGAGCACAAGCTGCACAACCCATAAAACGAATGTTCAAACAGTATAAATTATACCATTTATAACATAAGCTCGCATATTATGAACAACCAAAGATTACCTGGAAGACTTTCCCGTGGGCACCCTGGACATGTTTGACTGAGCAGTAGGTCTTTGCAAATTCGTATTTGTCCTTTCCCAGTACACCAGGCCTTAACAGAAGTAGCATTATGAAGAAAATTGAAAACTTTAGAAATATTAACAAACGAAATATAATTAAGCAGTATGAGAAGGTAGAAAGAGAACTTACCATAACATATTTATCTGATGAAATATGTCATATGGCCTATGATCACCTAGGAAAACACGCATGATAAGATAACAATCACGGATCCAATCAGAAGTGAGGCAATATTCAAGGTGAATAACTAACTAGCAGACTTAATTTAATTCACTAAATATAATTATGATATAAATCATTTGACAGAAATAATTATGATAATTTGCTTTAAACGCCTCTGCTACAACCTCAACAAAGAAGGAGTCCCTGAGAGTAGAACTGTAAGCTTGGCCTTCCTTGCCACATCAAGTACAACTTTTACCTGATGAATAACAAGAGAAAGGTGAAAAGAAAATTCAGAAAAAGGTACTGATGAGACAAAAGATTTTTGGAAATGCGATACAGTAAGCTGAAATGATAAACCAATTGAATTGTAGGCCATTTCGTCATTTTTCAGCAATTCACAAGAAAAATTCTCTAAAAAACTAAGAGACAAAAAATATGCATACACATTTTAATAAGGTGAAGTTAATGTTGTTTAATAATCAAGTTTATCAATTTAACAAATCTCAGCAACTAAAAAACATATAAAATGGAACTGAAACAAGTGTTGAAGGTAGTTTTATTAGACAAGTATCTTCCGACAAATCATTACTGGTAACAAAAATAATGCATAGATATATATAGGCATAAAAACACGCTCCACATTAAAAGTGGAATGGCCTCACATGACAATCCATACAGCTCCTAACTCCCTCCCTTTCTCAAGTGACAAATAATTTGATATTCTAAATCTTCTGTTTTAATCAAGCAATGACAATTCTTTAACCAACAAACATTCATCACAAATTCTAAGCAAATATAATTAAAAGGAAAAAATAAATAAAAAAAGATGATGCTGGCCATGAGAATAACAGTAACAAAGATGATGACGTGTTTCAATTGGTTCATGTGCCTTCTCCAACTAAGTATATGACCTGTCCGTCATCTAAAATATATGTAATAATTACCAATAAGTTGAGATGCTTGAAAAGGTAAAGACTGCTGGAATAACCAGTGTCCTACTTGAAATTCATTATGAAGTGGCATTGTGGTCAAATTTCCATTAACATGGAGTATGATAAAAAATTACACTTACATAAATACAAATATCAAGACTTCAACAATAACCAATATGAGAGGATCAATTACCTCTTCAGATTCTGCTGTTTTCTTTGTGCACCGTACTTGGTAAGGCTCATCAACTATCAAGACAGCCCAATCTTGTTCCAACATGCTCTTTTGCAAACATTTAAGCATCTTATATGAAGTAACCACAACTCTTAGACATTTTGTTAGACAGTCAGGATTATTTTGATGACCAAAAACTGGAGTAAAATTAAGTAATGTAAGTGAAATATCAAGTATCTAGATGCAAATTTAATATGCAGTGCAGCTACATGAGATGCATGCGTAACATCTCAAGAAGCAGGATATGAGCATACAAGAATATGTGAGTACATGGAAAAAAATTCAAAGATGTTTTTTGCTTAATAATATGTTGTACACACATTTTTACGTAACCCTGTTGCAGATGAAGCAATTGCAACTCAAGAAAAGTTGATTACCATCTTGACTAACATTCTAATGTTCCCCCCTAATATGCCACAATTTAATATGTTGAGCAAAAAAACCTCTTCCGAGTGATATAAGTGACTTGTGACACCTTTATTTGTTAGCTGAGTTTTTTATTTTGTTGTGTTTTTTGTTTAGATTAACTTAAATAAAATTAAGACACCTATATATTTCCCATATAAAAAAGAACACAAGCTAGAGTATGCACTTGCTTCTGTAAAGGAAAAGGAAGTATCAAGTTATGTGCATCCCTCCAAAATGATTACCAAATACATCCCCCTTTCAGGCATATAATGTTAATAATGATAATAACAGATGCACATTTGAGAGAAGTACCAAGATGGATGTCAAAAGGCAAACAAATAGGAAGCCAACGCTCAAATTCTTCCACCCAAGCATATCGCAAAAATAGCTGGATAAACTACAAGATTAGAACCTTCATTCAAGAAACAGCCTGCAATAGCAATGGCCTGAAAATAAAATCAGTGTTTAAATTAGCAGTGCCACAATGTGAGGTAATTTTGAGTAGTATGTGTATGAAACGCACATTGTTGCCCAACTTTGTCATTAATATGAATTTATTATGCCAAAACCATTTTTAATATTATTTTTTTATAAGCTATGACACACTACAGTTTCAATGATGTTGGCATTTGGTCATACGAAATGAAGGAGCTCTGACGGTTCCAATCGGAACAAGTCATGGATCCGCCCTAGAAATTAATAACAGTGCTGTGCGCTGGTTGTAGAAATCAAATCATAACATGATACAGAATGAATAAATAATGGAGTATGTATAGGATCTTGTCATTTAGAGACAATAATGGAAGTATGCATAGGATCTATTAGAGACACATTCTGTCATACTTAACATTGTATTAAACTAAACTAAAATTATATACCTGCATCAAGGCACCTCAAATAAAAAACTTCCTCCAGATAGCCTAGGTGTTCATAGACCTAGGATTGTGTTGGCTTAATCTCTGGGCCTTAGGCTCTTATCAAGACAAAAAAAAGCTGCCGATGTAAACATTAATGCACAATAGTTTTTACTAAAAACTAGGTGGTAAAACCATAAAATAGCTTTCAGTCTATACATGTATGCACAGTGGAATACACGCAAGTCGTAACAAACAAAACTAAAAAAAGATAAAGAATCCTATAAACTATGACTAACAAAGTTGGAACTTGGGAAGACTCAAACATCATGCCTTAAAATCAACCTAAATAACATTTCTTCTCCGACAGTTCTTGTAACAGAGTTTTATTTTTCTAAATAACATAAAGAGCTTTATTTTCTAAAAACGCAAGATTTTTGTTTTCCAAGATTACCATCTTCATCTGTTTTCTAAAATATTTTCCACTGTTTAATAAACTATGCAACTAATGTAATAATCTTGAGAAGTCCTCAAGATTTTTTATCTGTGAATGATTTTCACAATGTGAATATTCAAACCCCTGCACAAACAAAATCTGCATCCATGCAATAAGAAAGAACAATGCTACTACCGAGATACAAATGTTTTTTTCTTTACTTTTTTGATAAGTACCAAAATACAGAAGTTTCCATACTTGAATATTTTGTAAGAAATCTTGATTATTACCTGGAGCGTTTTTCCCAGCCCCATTTCATCTGCAATGAGACACCTACCACCCCTTTGTAATCCAAACCGGACACCTTCAAGTTGGAAAGGCAGCATCGCATCTACCAAAGATTTTGAAAGCGTCTGAATCAATTCATCAACCTTTTCTTTCATCAGACAAATGTTCTGGCCTACATGGCATCCAACGCCCCTAAGTGAATGAATTCAAAATTTTATCTACAACATTAAGTGTACCCCAAGGTATCTCTTCGTATTCAGTACCCTTAGAAATCTTCAAACACCTCAAGAATCTCTAAGTTTGTAAACACAGCCCTTCCCACCACCAGTGTTCTGTGTGTAGTGTGATGGCACAATCTAACAAAGAATTCAACAAATTAAAAATAGCATAAACCAACACATAAATATTACTATCTACAATTCTTTCCACAGAGAGAGAAAAAAAATACATTTGAGAGGCAATTTCTTAGTTTGTCAAGACAGGCGGTTTCTCGGGGAAAGGGAAAATCCTGGACGGGGACGGAGAAGGAATCAGGGGAACAGATTTCTAGCCTGACCCAAATTTATCGGGCAGTTGGGTGGGGATTTGGGGGTCGATGCAAGAGGGCTTTTTTAAGGGTTGAGCGAAAGTAGAATCGTTGCCTTCCGCAGAGAATTTACGGCATTTAAAGAGCTTCCAAGGGCCTTGATCAGAAGCGAAGTGTTGGCGAGTTGTTTCCGCTTAGCGAGGGCTGCTAGCCGGTTCAACTCGGACCGCTTCCTCTGTTCTTGAGTGATTTCCATGTCGAGCTTTTAAGAGTCTAGGTTTTCAGAAAAGCGGGATTTAGGGGCAGTTCGGGAATGACTTTTTTTTTTTTTTGACTTAAAGTTAAAATTTGAGTAGATTTATAAGTTAAAATTTGAGTAGATTTATAAGTTAAAGTGTTCGGCATCATTTTTACTTATAAGTCGGGAATTATAAGTAATAGTTGTGGATGTGTTCGGGTAATAATGACTTATAAGTTCAGTAAAATGTAAAAATTACTAAAACATCTTTTAGTAAGAAGAAGATTAAAAAAACAAGGAGGGGCAGTTTTGTCTTTTCAAGAGAGTTATAAGTCATTTTTTTTAAGTTCCAAAAACCTACTTTTTTTTTTGACTTTTTTATCGACTTATAAGTCAAAAAAAAAGCAGAAAACGAACATGAATATCAACTTATTAACCTATAAGTTCGTTGACCGACTTATAAGTTGCTAACGAACAGGCCCTTAAAGAGAGCGGAGACGCGGGAAAGACATAGGGCCCGTTCGACAATGACTTATTTTAAACTGAATTAAAGTTAAAATATAAGTCAACTTAAAGTTAAAATATAAGTCGACTTATAAGTAAAAGCGTTCGTCTTCAATTTGACTGATAAGTCAAAAATTAAGTTAAATAGTTATAAAAGTGTTCGGCTGACAATAACTTATAAGTTAAAATTTAATGTAAAAATTACTAAAAAGGACATTAATAAAAAGATAAATTGATTCAATATCATACATCATGACAATTATCCACAATTTCATTGACTTCAACACTTTTGTGAGTTTGAAACGGGATAGAAAGGAATGAAACCCTATCTTATGTAGTTCAATAATAATATTTATAAAATTGAGGGTGTTAATTTTTTTTAAAATTAATAATATTTATTTCACAGTCCAAAAAAAATGAATATTTCAATAATAAAAAAAATAGTAAATAAATTTTATATTTATTTGAAAATAAGAAGTTGAGTAAAATCAGAACATTATTATTGCTGGGTTTGACACTTGGTTCATCAGATCAAACGATAGCATGTAAAATTTTAAATTAACGTGAATTTATTTAATTTTAATTAATAAAATTATTATCATTAGATATTATCATTATCTCTTTGGTTATTTTCAAGTTTTTAAAATTGAAATATAAAAGTGTATGTTTTTTTATAAAAAAAAATTAAAGAAAAGAAAACTTGCCCAAGCCCAAAGTACACTTATAAGAAGTAGCTTTAACTTCAATTATTATCATTAGTAATATACTAGTACTAATTTCAATGCACAAGGGAAGGTGGTTGATTATATGGTGTGCATCCTTCAGTTTTTAAAATTAATTATAAGTCAACCACAGTTAAACAACGATAAGATGATAGATAATGTGTAAAATAAATAATTTTATAAATATATTTATGTTGACATTAATTTAATTTTAATTTTTTTTTTATCAAATTAGAAGAAAAAGGCTATAAACTTTAAAATAATTAACAACCCAAAAATTATCTCCCACCCACCGTTCACGGTTCATCATCATCATCAATTCATCACCTTCCCCTGTTCATCTTCTTTCCCACTTCCCCACCTGTTCCCTTCTCTCTCTCTCTCTCTCACTACTTCCCTCCCTGTCATCTCAAATTCATTCTCTCTCTCAGTACTTCCAAACTCAGAATCGGCAAATAGCTTCTACTTCAAATTCCTCAACGTCATTTTCGACGATCACAATCCAACGCCCATGAATCAAACGTAAGGGGTGAAGTGAAGCTCTGCAAAGAAGACGGTGAAATAATTGACTAGCAGTCTAGTGGCGTAGACATGATCAACGGCGAGCTGGAGGTAAAGAGAATGGATGGGTAAACATGTAATTTAACAACGAAAAAGAGGGGGTATAATGGACAATTCATAAGCTTTGACTAACTTAAAAAAGCTGACTGATAAGTCATTCTAAAATAAGTAACAAAATGTTACTTATTTTTTTTGACTTATAATCTAACTTATAAGACAAAAAATAAGTAAGTGCCAAACACTTGTTTCTTCAAAACTCCTTATAAGTTGGTTTGACCAACTTATAAGGAGCTGCCGAATAGGCCCATACATATTAATTGCAGATCGTCGATCGCGTAGGATCAACGGGAGCGCGTGAACGCATACTAATATTAATGGAGCTTATAATAATTAACTCAAATTTATAGTTAACAGCCTTGAGCATGCACTAGTACGAAGAAAGATATTCGCCGTTAGTAACCCTTAATACGGGTTTTTTTTAATTTAGTAAATCATTTTTTTTTTCAATAAACTTTTTATTGATTGTTTAATATATTTTCCTACGGCGAAAATAAACTCACATAAAACTAATATAAAATAGATATTTTAGTTATTACTTTTAATTATTAGGCTAAAACCGTGTTGAAATAGATTGCTTAATAATTCACTATTAATGTTGAGTAATTTAATAGCAAAATCTAAAATTCCATCTAAGACACCTAACATTATTTGAGGAATTTATAAATAATGTAATATAGTTTATCTTGTAGTACTATTTTAATTGATCCAATAAGAATCCTATTTTATTTTTTTCCCGTGAGTATTAAATTTAGATAAAACGTATTATTAAGATGTTATTATTTAAATGACAATTGTTATAACCTTTCAAAATGTTTCTATTCTCTTTATGAAATTAATTAATCACCAAAAACTGACCCAACACTATTTTATGTGCAATATATATATAATAATATATACATTCCCTGCAAAACTTCTCTTCCAACACTTGAATCTCTCAGAATAAGTTCCAGCTCATTATTCCAGTTTTAGCTATTCTCAATATGCTCGCTTGGTTAAGAATTTAGGCTAATTATCCATTCTTCACCAGCTTAACCCTGCATGCATGCATGCATGGCCGTGAATAGAAAATTAGACTACCATAAAAGCAAGCCTTCACAAGTTCCCATCCACATTTGTCTTGTATTAAATCTTGAGCTTTTCCTCCTCCTAATTAAAAAAGTGGTAAAAGCTAATAGATGACTTGCAACAAAGGAGTTCTTCGTAGCAAAAAGAAGGCGTGGTGTAAGTTTCCCATTTACTGCATGCAAAGCATATTCACTTTGCTTGCCACTATTTTATGTGCAATATTTAATAATAATAATAATAATATACAATCCCTGCAAAACTTCTCTTCCAGGCTTTCTACTAATACAAAATTTCCCAGAGAGTAATTTGAAACATTCGACAGAACTGGAAAAAGAGAATGGAATATTTGATCAAACAGCAACAGCAGCAGCAGAAGAGGTACGTTTCCATCAACCCGAACCTCCACCACGATGAGTTAAATATGGTCAATTCGGCAAATTATTCACAGAATTTCAATCTTTTCCAGTATCTTGTTACTGCATGCAACAAATTGAATGCATAGTAAGGCCTTTTTTATTTATTTGTTTTTGATGCTACATGTATTAATGTTTTTATTCTTATTACATGGGGGATTAATATTATCAAGTTTCTAAAGTAGTACTAAATTAGTCCTTAGAATATAGAAATAATGGAGACGGGCTTGTGTATTTCTGTTGGAAATCTTGCACGGCGAAACTTGACTAAGATGTGAATTTTTTACATCAACTCTGTTCCCTTTTCCTTTTATTATCAATCCTGTTAAAATGTTTTCCAAATTAGGGAGAAATTTTCTGGAGTAGGACAAGACAGCAAGGAAGTGTTGAACAACACTGCAGGAACAAGGATACCCCCACAACAAACAGAGTCCTTTAAAAGAGGTGGTAATGTATTTCTAACATTTTTTTATGACCTCTTTGAAATTTTTGTTATTTATTCTCGAATATGTTGCAATATCCTGGATTTTTTTTGGTTTCTTTTGTTATATTGTTAGTAAAGAAAACAAATGTTGTGTGTTCGAACACAAAAAAGTTTAGCTGTTAGAGATTTTCTTTTTCCTTTTGTGTAGATAAGAAGGCACAGAATTGGTTCCAAGGGCAATTCTCTAGCCAAATGAGTCATGATTTCGACTCTGAGGACAGTGATCATACCACAGCAATTGCAGCAGCCACATTTGCCATATACTCAGATGATGAATCCAGGTTGCGGCAAAATCAGAGAAACAATGTTAAGGAGGAGGGCCTGAAAACCCCCATGACCAGGGCAAACACCAGAAAAGAAGACCTCGTCTGGTTGCCTGAACCAGGTGGTGTATCTAGAAGACTTTCACGTAACGAAACAAAAGGACGAGGCAAGTTTCATTTTTATTTTAACCTCAAATAAATATTAATATATTTCTACTGCATGGACCTGGTGGTCATGATTTACTGAAGGATTGGAGAAAATTGCAAAGAATTTAATTCCCTCGTTTGTTTCCCATGGAAAAAACATAAAATTTTAAACAAGAAAACAATTGGCTAGACAGAATTGCCTGTCTATTTGTTTTAGGAGGATAGAAAAATGCTAGGGAAAGCACTTTCCCTTTACTTTTGAAGTTCCCAATAAAATTCATTATCCAGGCAAAACAGATAGTATTATTTCATTGTGGTTAAATGTCGTATGTACATGTAGAAGCATCCATGAGAAAACCAACGGGTCGTGAAGAGAAATCTCTCTCCAACGTAAGGCCAGGACCTCCTGCAACTAGTGATGAAAAGTTTAGCAGAAACTCTACGCGAGGTAGAAGTGCAGAATCCGAAGTAGAGGCTTGGGTAAGAGCTGAGACTGCAAAGATTCAGAAAAGGTAGAAATATGTTGTCTGGGTTTTCAGTTAATTAGCATACACTCGTACATTTTTATATCAAAACTGAAAAGTAGACTATGTTTTAGAAGACGGAAAATGAACTTAGTACTCATAGTTTGTACACATTCACATAATTCAGGTATGAGAAGCTCAATTCCAGGATTCTTGCTTGGGAGAATGAGAAGAAGATGAAGGCTAAGCTTCAAATGGAAAGGAAAAAGGTTAACAAAATAGTAATCCAGCAACCCTAACTAATTTGGGATAAAAGATGTTGAGTTGAATATAAAGAGTGAGCTCACAAAGTTGTTGAAATACAGGGTGAACTGGAACAGAAGAGGGCAAGAAACTCGCAGCATTACCAATCCAAGCTAGCCAGGATTGATAATATTGCTGGAGGAGCAAGAAAAAAACTTGAAGAGAAAAGGAAAAAGGAAGAGACAAAGCTGCAAGAAAAAGCAAAGATGAGATCATCTGGAAAAACTCCTACTTGTTGTTTATGCTTCTAAATGTCAAAACCCCATAATATAATTCTAAATACATGTATATGAAGTTATAATCAACCTATATCATTAAACATTTATTCATGACAAGAAGGAACTGTACTTTATAAGAGTTAATACACTTTGATTGTTACAATATTTTAGCCAAAGGAATGACGAGGGAGATGTCTAGTAAACCCACAGCTGAAGCAGCCAACTGACTAAACCAACTGGTTATTACACGAATTGCCCATAAGTTTTACATTTAGGATTGGATAGCTTAATTTTTCCTTGTGGAACTTATACTCTCAACATTTACGGGTTACATATCACTGAACCCAATAAATTTTGAGGTGCCCACATGACTTGTTATCACTAGACCATTTCACGCACCCATGCAGAGTGCGTGCAAGCTAACAAAAGACATGATCAGGGAACATTTCGGAACACATATCATTATGTTGAACAGTGTCCAGTGTCAACCGATCACGTGTTACAATAGTGCAATTTGTCTGCACAACAATCTGAATGTTCGTAACTTAATATGTTCAAGATCAAGGAGGCATGCATGTATAGAACTTGTTCAATATTGCTAAGCATCAGCTATAATTGAAACAAGCCCCATAACAATCTCTATCCAAATCCTAACAAACCTATGAAGGACTTGAGGTATGTTTAATTGTTAAGGATATATGCCAAGAAAAGAGAGAACATAGAAAGCATAAAATGGTGGCTGCAAAGGTTTGTTCGTACTTTTATGTCTTATGATAAGTTTTTCAATATTAGATTGCTTCGAGTACAAATATCAACCATTAATTATGAAACATGGCATGGTAGATAAAAGTAGGTAGGCCAAGGGGAGTTTCAAAGAATTTGAAAGAGACAATTTCTGAAATTTATTACAGACCAACTTTGGCCGACTAATGATAATTCATTACGAGGCTAATGATATATAACCAGCTAGATTGGATCTATTTGATCACAATCTTTTAGACATTGACTGGAGGCTAATGATATATAACCGGCTAGATTGGATCTATTTGATCACAATCTTTTAGAGATTGACTGTATCTCTCTAGAAATTTCTTTAAAATGCGGGAATTTATTGACAAAGATTGATCGACAAGCAATGTTGCCTTTGGGATGAAATTATAAGGAACATGGTAAGTCAAGATCAAACACGCTGGATTTGTCCATTAAACATGAATGCAAGGGGAGTACTACCCTTGGTTTCTGAAAATGTTCTAAAGGGCATTTATAAAGCATTTACTTTCACAAATTTTATCAGGGGTAATCGGACTTGCACCAGACAAAATTAGTCAAATTTTAGAAAGAAAAACAGGACTCTCAATTTCAGGACCGAGGTAAGTATTTTATAATAATATTGTGTGTTGAATGGATTAAATCAAGTTAAAACAAGGTTAGTCCTACTATAATCAAATGTTGTTAGTTTCAAATAAAATACATATAATAAGGTTGGAATCTTAAATCATAACTTAAAAATCATTGAGTTGGTAACTGGATAAAATCTGACCAAATGGCTCTTAAAGAAAAGGCAAAGCACTGTATATTTAATTACTTCCCCTACTTAGATATTATTGGTGAGATATATATAGAAGGGAGAAAATGCTTACATATCCTCTTCTCTATCAGACTTCACTGCTACCACATGTTTTCCTTGAATATATATGATAATCTCTATCAACCAAATGTGACATTTAAAGTGGACCAGTAGACAAGGAAATAAGAGAGAATACAAACAAAAACTCAAACTTAAAACACTGGCTTTATTCTTCATTCTGTGTGTGCGTGAGAGTGAGAGAGAGAGAAAGAGAGAAAGAGAGGCAACAAATTAAAGCAGGTAGCATGTTTATATATATATATATATATATATATATATATATATATATGATGAGTAGTGAATATACAGTTCCAAAGTGGATAGTAAGTCACCAAAGACTAGAAGGGAAAGTTGAACGAGAAACAGAGAGAATTAACAGAAGATCCTCTCACGTGCACCACCATCAGAAACCCCCCACTCCTCTTGTCCACATGTATGTATGCACTACCTAAAAGTCCTCTGGATTTCTTTATTTTCTCATCAGAAAGTTTGTGATTTTCTTCATGTTTTTCTTCCATTCTTCATTCTTGCTTTCCATTTGATATTGGAATCCACAATAAGTAAAGGAAATAAAAGATACATCCACTTTTGTTGCAAGTTCTTGTCTTGATTTCTGATCAGGCCGTTATTAGCACATAATTAAGATGAGCTCCTACTCCGGCAGGTTGATTGCAACAAATTTCTATCTTTCTTGCTTTCTGCCTTTAGTTATGAGTATAATATTGTACACATTTTGTTCTTCTTACAGAGATTCAACAGATCTCTACATCTTTTGTTCTTTTTTACTAGCTTACATGCTGATTTTGATATAAAGCAAGTTTCTTTTTATTGGGGTGTTCTTTTTACATGTATGGTAATGGTAGAAATTGATTCAGGTCAAATTATGAAGTTGCAGAGCTGACATGGGAAAATGGGCAGCTAGCCATGCACGAACTTGGTGGGATCCTTCCCCTTCCCAGTAGTGCCCCAAAGGCCACATGGGGTAGGACCGGTGATACACTAGAGTCCATTGTTCATCAAGCTACATACCACACCCAAAACAACATTAATTTACCACAAACTACAAAGCCTCATCTCCCACACAAGAGCTCTGTTGTTGAATCCTCTAGCGGAAAATGGGGCGAAAATTCCAGCCACCTAGAAATGAATCCCACGGGAGTCGCCAAGAAAAGGGCGCAGTCAGAATACTCGGAACAATGTAGGAGGAACTTCAGCAGTAGTGTACAAAAACGTGCAGACCGGAGTGCACGTGCCAGTGCTAACGCAACCTTTTGTAGAGATAATGACCCAACTATGATGACATGGGCTTCTTTTGAATCTCCTCGCAGCTTGAAAACTAAATCTGCGGATGATGATTCAGCTGGTCATGATGGCTCGGTAAATTTTTCACCTTTTCCTTGAGTCTTATGTATAGCTTGATTTATGATGTTTTTGTGGTGCCCGCTCTGAATAGAGAGTTTGAGACCCTACTCTCTTAATAATAGTAACTGAAAGTGATGTAATTTTCCTATTTCTTTGGTCAATGTGTATACTATCTTGTATGTAAGCATATAGTTTCTCCACCTAACTAAATACAAATTTTTCTTACATATTCAATTATTGAATGCATTACACTAGATATGTGTACCCCTTGTTATCTTCATAGAACATACATAATTTATAACCAAGAAAGTGAAAATCTCTCAGACCTTCGACGGTGAGAATTACAAAAAAATGTTTTGAAATAAAAGTACCATATCTATGTAGTACTTGTTCTTTTTTAGATTCAAGTTAGTTCTTTCATTATATTCCTTATCAGAATAATTCAACATAATTTGGATGGCACTAACAGTTTTCTACAATTCTTAACAGGAAAACCCAGATGAAGAGCGCGAGACCAAGGGTGAAACTGTTCAATCCCACTCAACTAGACGGAGTAGAGCCGCTGCTGTTCATAATCAGTCAGAAAGGGTAATTTATCACTAATGTATTTGAGATTACTAGCTACGTAGATTAACAGTAAACTTACACTGTAAGTAGATTGTTACAAGAATTTAATATCTTAAAAAGTGTATATTAATGCAAGTGTTTTGTTATGATTCTTATGTAGAGACGTAGAGATAGGATCAACCAGAAGATAAAAGCTCTACAGAATCTGGTGCCTAATGCAATTAAGGTGAGAAAATAAAATTTAGTTTACTGTATTTAGCTTGGGTAAAAAATTAAGATATCTATTAATTTAAATATTTATATATGGTTGTTTTTATACTTGCAGACTGATAAAGCTTCAATGCTCGATGAAGTAATCGTGTACTTGAAACAGCTTCAAGCACAAGTTCAGATTATGAGTGTTAGAAATATGCCCCAAATGATGATGCCTCTGATGCAGCAACAGCTTCAGATGTCTCTCCTAGCACGCATGGGGATGGGCGTTGAACTAGGGATGAACATGGGAATGCTCGACATGAGCAATTTGGCTAGAGCTTCACCTCAATCTCTCTCTCCCCTAATCCACCCAAACCCCGCCACCGCTGCTACTCCCACTTTCATCCCACCACCATTTGTGATGCCTCCGATGATTCAGAGGCACATTCAGTCCCAAGCAAGCGCTACCAACACTTCTGTTCCATTCACTGATCCATATTGCACATTTCTAGCACAGGTATGTCTAATTGATTGCACATTTCCAGCACAGGTATGTCTAAAAGATGCTACGATTATCTTATATATGTTTTAGTTTATTGATTATAATTTTTTCCTGCAGTCCATGAATATGGAACTCTACAACAAGATGGCAGCAACAGTTTATCAACAAGAAGTTAATCAGGCTGCACAAGCAACGAATGGCGCCCCAAAGTCCAACCATGTCCAAGGAGAATGAGGCTAACGACTCATATTTTTTACCCATCTAAAAGAAGTTATCATCACTAAGATCATTAATTGTCTATTCCAATTGATCTAGAAGTGACTTGAGCAGTTTTTGTATGTAATAAGACTACTAAAAACATGATGTATAGAATATGAAGCTCTATATAATTGATGTTTTCTACTTCACTTCATTATGCACATATCAGTCAGATCTGCCGTATAATAACAGCAGCCAAATCAACAGCCTTTGATACATTGACAAAATAAGCAACAGTAACTTTCATTGCTAATTATTAGCTTCTAGGCAAACTCTAAAAAGACTTCTATTTTTCACAATAAAGTGTTTATCCGTTAATCATAAAACTAAGCACATTAAGAACATGTATAAATGAGATTTTGTAGTATTGCGCACTTTCTTAGATAAGTTAACTCTAATGACGACTCCCCATAGCTGAAATCATTGAAGTTATATAGTCAAATTTGGATTGGGAGACATGCTTTTCTTTGTGCAGCCAAAAATGTAGTTGGAAGTCATTCTCCAGTCTGAAACATGCGACTCCATAAACATTTGGATAGGCAGTAGCGTCTCTTGCCTAAAGTTGTGCTATGACATTGGGCCACCCAAGAGTTTGAAATTATATAGGTATGGTTATCTAGATAATTCAGAATCAAATGATTACACGGTTTATATACCTAACCTATCAACATAAACTTCAAACAAAGAAAACAAAAGGATAAAGAAAAAAAGAAAAAAGGAAGAAGAGCAAAAAGCTAGACTTTAACAATAAAATGAGTCATTTCTCGGTTTATCAACCTCAATCGGTATGTAGTTCAGTATTATATACTTCCTCTGTCTCTCCCAAAATTAGAGTCCCAAAGACCTAGTCACCTTTGATTTTTCACTTTTTTTATCATATTACTCTTAAAACTACACTGAAACATAAAAGTCATTGAATAAATGTGTCTAAGCATGTGTTTTTTAGTTTAAAAAGTCAAAAAAAAAACTCTCATTTTGACACAGAGGGAGTACTAGGTATCCTGTTTTGTATTACTCGAATATTGTTTAATCTATATCTACAGATAGTCAGATACACAAAACATAAAAGGTTCTATTATTCCTATTGAAGAGGCAACAATATTTTAAATCTCATCTTTTCCTAGATAATATGTCTGCAGTAAAAAAAATACCAGAGCTTTAAATGCCAGAACATAATATATTTCATGGCATTCAAACTACAAATGATGGCTTCAAACTGTTGGATTGTGAAGGATTGAATTGTGCAAAACATACATGATAAACAGCTTTATGATCATATATATATATATATACATAACCAATAGACCAATAAATAATCCCAAAGAGATTTCATGTGGGTTCCAAATGAAATACAGCCTCCACTTGATCATCCTAGAGGCTAGAACAACCAAGTGGTGGCATTTAATATATATTCTAAACTCTTCTAACGTTCAAATCCAAGAGAAATTGTAATATACTCTATGTGCTTGGTCTGAATAGTGGAGCTAGCTAAAGTCTCACCCTCATGCAATTATGAATGTGTTCCCATTTAGCAGCAGTGAAGTTGTCACAGGCTGGATGAAATAGAATAATTTGAAGGGGATATCCCACCTAGCCTCTTCAATGAGATAGTATTCATTTCGCAAATGAAACATTCTTTTTGGAATCACCAAGTGGCCAATGCCTGCGTTCTGAGGTTTTGTTTTTTTGTGTCTGGTGGAGCCTAGGGACCCAACTTTCTGGCGGTCCTTGAATTAATTATCACCTTTAATATTGTACCCCACTATCAATTTAACACTTGAATAATGTTATCTTTTCTCGTAGGGATGTATGCATGAATTATGAATAGATTTATACATGAATTATGAATAGATTTACTTTGATAATTTCAATATACAACATAATTTAGTACCTCTGACAATCATAAATTCAAACGTTACTAATGCAGTTAATATTCATACTAATGATTCACCAAAAATCATTATTTCAATATTTCCAGCCATGCTTAATATTGTCTGTTGTTTTTTATGTTTTTTATGAACGAAACGTGGAGAGTTGCATAGACAAATGACAAAGCATATGAGACACCATCCATATGTAGTCACTGAAAGAAACACATATATAGTTGAATAAAGTATATATATCCAATATCCCACTTAAATTCTTGCCAGTTAATACAGCTTAAGAGCTAGCATAAAGATGAATGCAAGGATGAGGACCACGTATCTTTGAGGACAGTGAAACCAAACAAATTTTGTCTCCGTCACTGTTCCACTGCTCTCCTTTTAGATTACTTTGACTCTTCAACTGATTCAGTTTCACAAGCCTGCAACGCAGAAAATTTTGAATTCAAAGATCAGAAACCACATCTGCACTACAGAGATAGATATATAGCTTCTTCACAGCAACACAAGGAAAATAGGATCAGAGTTGAAGGAGCTCAATAGGCAGAAGCATACAAAACTATAAATAAAAAAATAAAAAAACAAACATCAGGAGGCATTAAGAGGAAACATGTAGCCTATGATTAACTGAAGGCTTTGGTCACACCTAGGGGCCAAAAGGATTGCTAACACTAATCTCAAACCAACAAAATTTCACTTGCATTACTCTAACATGATATTAGAAATATTGCATTTTCATGGATGTTCAGTTTACCTTGTAAAATTAGAAAACTAGAAGTCAACAACCTAGAGTCTCAAGCTGAACAAAAGGATAAGCCACCATATACTAAAAAAATACATATCTACCTCATACATGAGATGCACAACAATGTAATCATACTAATTAAAAAATTTATGAAAAGAAACAAAGACGAACAACACTCTCTCGCAACTTTACTTGAGAATAAAATACACACACGTATATATAGGTGCTTCTGACAGAATGTCCAGAATACAGAATATTTACATATAACAGATCTCATCATATCTTTCTCAGCTCAAAAGAATCCGAGTCCCAAAAATAATCACTTCTCGGTCCCATCAATTTTGAAACTCCACTTACTACATATATCTTTTCTTCCTTTTATGATAGGTACCACCTCACCCATATTAAACCATGTCCACCGAGCCTTGTACCCCACATCTTCTCCTTCGCGTGGCAGGAGATAAAGATCATTAATACACAAACAGCTATACCAAGAACAAGATGCAAACCTTTGTAACTCGTCATGCGCTAGTTATTTCCGAGGATTTGGTATCTTGAAGAGAGATTAAGGTTTCGAAAGCTCCCACTAAAGCTTTGACCTTACTCTTTCTAGTCCGGACAAGCTTGCTTGCAGTCTCTTCAATTACATTATTAAACAAACTCTGATTGTCTTTCTTTTCTTCCACATCTTGGTGTTTAAGGACAACTTTCACTGGTTCCGTTTTAGTTTCATACAAGGCACTATCACTTACTAATCTCCTTAAGCTTCTGCCTTTGATATCAAACTTACCATTTTGGTTCTCAGCCAGTACTTTTCCATGCCTAAATTTGAGCGTCCTTGGACTTGTGTTCTCAGGTTGGACATTAACTGTCTTTCCACTCTTGAATATGAGATGTTTGGGCGACCAGTCTCTATCTTTTGAACCAACTTCTCCAATCCTCCAAGTTCTCTCGGGTTCCAATTCCAGATCCGCTATTTGGTTCTCAGTTTCAGATTCACAGCTTTCCAAAGCACTATCTTCACCATGCATCACCTCAGATGACAATGACGTTGGTGATTGTGACATAGATGAAGATGAAGGCGAAGATGAAGATGAATGGCTGTTAAGATAGAATGCGCTTTCCGTAGGGAGTGACTGATGGACCATGACCCCACTTTCACCATTTATCGTTCCTTTTTCCTCAGAAAATGGAGACAATGATGAAGAGAAATGAGTGGTAATACTGTCAATTTCAGCCAGTCCTACAGCTTGGTTCTCAGCCTGTGGTTCAATGATGTGCAACATCTTTTCTAGAACTGTTTCATTGTTAGGATGCTCACTCTCTATTTGTTTGACACTCCTTTTAATTTTCAAAGCAAATGGTACCTTTTTAGGATTCTTAATGAATTCAGATCCTGTGCTCAAAATCGTTGTCATAGATGATGTAGGAGATGAAGAAACCCTTTCTGGCACCAACCTTTTTTTCTTGCCCATTTTGGGGGTCCCTGTTTCTTTGCTTATTTTCTTTTCAATGTTTCTTCGGCCACTTGAACCTCCCACTGGAGTCAGAAGGAGAGGTTCTAAATCTTTGGGTATAATTACGTCACTGTACCTTCTGTTTAGCTTCCTCTGGGTTGAGGGAGAAGATTCCTTTGTTTGCAAAGGCTTTTGCTTTAAGTCAGTAGCACATGTGGCACAATCACTCATCTCTTCACTTATTTTGATATCATTGTCCCTTTTGCTGCTTGAACCTTCCAATGACTTCATGCGACGAATTCCCGAACCTTTGGGTTTTATAATGGTTTCACTGTGTCTTCTGCTAAATTGTCTATGGCTTGAGACTAGAGATGCCTTTGTTTGGGAAGGCTTTGGCTTAATATCAACACTATGCTTAACAGAAGCACCCAATTCTTCAGTTGTATTGACTTGACTGTTCCTTTTATTGCTTCCCAGAGAACTCATTTTTAGAGTTCCCAAGTCTTTGGGTATAACAATTTCACTTTGCCTTCTGCTCAAATGTCGCGTGGCTGACGGAGAAGATGTTTTTGGCTTCAGGGAATTCAAATGTTTCACAGAAACATATTTTAACTCAGCTGGTGATGAGATCTGTCGACTTAAATAGACAGATACTTTCTTGCAGGTGTCTTGAATTTCTTTCTTTATGACCTCGCAATTATTGCGTGTTTCTTTGTTGATATCTAGTGAATCCATAGAAATAATTAGAGATTTCTGCCTTCTCTGCACTGGATCTATTACTCTTCTAAGCAGATCTTGGCTTTTATATGGTGTTATTGTACCTCTTTTTAAAAAGGGCTTGCTACCCGTTGTGTCAGAAACATTCTTAATTCCATATTTGCAGACATCATGGCATGATCCGCTTGAAGCGCTGAGATAATGGGGTTGGACTTTTTCTACATGACCATCTTTAGGCTCAATATTCTCTGTGGTCACTGAGGTATCAGTGGTCACCTCAGCCATCATGAGAGGGGAGAGAGCATCCAATTTAAATGTGATAAACAAACCTGCAGCAAAAGGAATGAATTATTTTCTTCTTGAGTGCGTGAGTGACTCAGAGAGAGAGAGAGAGAGAGAATGGAAGATAAAGTTAATAATAAGATTTTCTACCTCAAAACAAAGATCAAATCAAATTTTAATACAATTATGGAGCGGAGACTATCATGAGCCCAGAAACTGAAAGACTGTGTCATCCTGTATAGCGAGAAATACGAAATATTTATAATATGTTATGGTACTCATGAACAGCAGAAACAAGCAATGAAAATTATGTCCTGAAAATCACATTAAAATGCAAGTCCATTGCTCGTTACAGCATCGGATGAACTTAGTAGTTTCCAGTACACTTGTATAAATAAGATTATCTCACAGTCTACGTATTATGCAACCAAATTATTGTTTCAGGGTTCTCTCAAATACAGGAAATTAGTAGGCAAAACCAATCTACTGGCTTAATTTCAGAGATATATCTAAATGCCTAGTACTTGTTTCAGATTTAATGTCCAAGATGGTCAAGGTTCGTGTATTATTCGTAATGTATTCTATTGCTGATATCTAATTGATAGACTCAATTTACAAACTGTGTCAGCTCATTCCAAAGAAAAAATAAAAACAGTTTCAGTTCAATATCATGAGCTGTTAACCGGACTGGGAAGAAGAAGAAAAGTATGTTGGGGTAAAATATTGGAGGACACCTTTTCTTCAGCTTGTGATTCTCCCTCTATCTATATGTTCATCTTAAACACAGTTCTAAAATCAATTATTTGTTGTTAAGCATAACATTCTTAATATCACAAAGCTCTTAGCAGAATACAAATTTATCCTATTCCAAGCACCAGAGGTAAGAAATCAAATAATATCATCAAATGTGGACCATCTAAATTACAATGTTCAACAATTAGCAGCATATAATTCTAGTAAATTAATCCAAGAAAGCTAATGAAAATCCATTGAAATTCCTACCTTTTCATCACCAAGTACCATGACGTAATATAAACAAACACCAACCTTTGAAGATGAAAATAGTTTTAATCAACGAATACTAAAGCAAAACCACAAAATATAGCTTTTTCCCCTCAAAAACTCCTTTTGGAAATAATGACAAAAACCTCCTTTACAACAATTGACATCTCAACACAAACCAATCAAATTCTGGGTTTTAATTTATTTGGAAAAAACCAATCAAAGACCACATTTAAATTATCAAGGACTTTTTTTTAATATCAAACAACTAACCCTATATAAAACAATAACCAACTTTTCCAACCCCAAAAATTTTAAAAAAACAAAAACAGAAAATATATCCCTAATTCAGAAGAAGAATTGTGTTGAGGTCCGTAACCTTGTTTTTTCCTTCCTTGGTATCCTCTCAATGGGAAAACTGGAATTCAACAGCATTAACAAACATTCGTGATTCAAGAGATGGGTTCATCAACTGGAAATCTTGTTGCTTACTTTTCTTTTGGTGGCTACGCTACATATTGGGTAAAAAAATAAATTATTAATCGTTATTATAGGAAAGCAAAAGAAAAGAAAGAGACCTGAGCTTAATTAGAAGAAGAGAATAGGGGAGGAGGAATGGTCCCCAGAAGGAAGGACGTTGTCAAAGGAATTTATTTATCTATTTATAAGGGCGGGCCGCGTCGATCTTTTTAGATTAGATATTGTTTGTCGTCTGCTTCTCCTGTTGGAATTGGAATTAAAATGTAATCTCTTAATTCTAATTTAATAGGCGCCGTTTGGTTTGGTGAAATATTTTAAAACAGTATAGAATGATGGTTGAAATCTAAAATAAAATAAAATATAATGATTAAAATATTTTAACTAATTAATTTTGTGTATATATATATAATAATCTAAAACAAGTATAATATATATATTAATATTATAATGCTATATTCTATATATTTATGTATATAAATATAAAATAATATAAAACAAATATAATACATATTAAACACATAATATTATCTATAATATAATATAAAATAAAATAAACATAATGCATATTAAAAATATAATATTATATATATAACTAGATTATATATTAAATATATATTATTATATGCTATAATATTAAATATATATTATTATATATATATTCTATTAATATAATATAATACAAAATAAATTATTTGTATTTTGTCCAAATTTACCATAAGAAAGCTTTTATAATTGTTTATTAGTCTATCAACATAAGGATTTAAGAGTATGTCTGGGTATGGGTTAGGGTTTCAATTAGTGCAAAGAAGAAGATGATGAACATTGTCTTTAATTTGGAGGAGTCTTTTTGGGTTTGACTTTTTCAGGTAGGAAGAAGAAGAAGATAAATGGTATTTTTTTAAATTTTATCTTTATTTAGTTGCTTGTGTTATTACTTTTCTATCCCCAAATCTTTGTAGATATATTAAATTATATTGTGGTTTTATATAGGGAAATACGGCTACTATAAGTCAACATACATACTAGGTCAAACTGTATTCTGACAAGGAATTGACGGGAACTTGCTAAAGGGAGCAACATTGTCTTTTAAAAATTGAATAGGGTGTTAATCGTTTACTCTCAAATATGTGAATTAAAATAAAAAAAATTGATAATTTTGAAATACATTTTATCATTTGTCATTTATATAATAATCATGCGTGTTCACCATTTATTTTTCCTTTGCTCCAACTAACTATAAATATTCTTTTTTTCATAGAGTTCTAAATTTAAATTCACCCATATTATTTTGTTATGGTAAAAAATTAAATTCTCAACCTTTTGGTATACAAAGAGTGGAGAGCTAATATACCCTAAGTTTAACTATAAATTAAATACCCATCATCCCTTTCACAATATTTCTTCAACCCCAACTACGTACAAATGATATATGATACAACCATGGTTTTGGAGAGTTATAGGTCAAAAAATGTAAGCGTTATCGGTGCTGGACCATCGGGGTTGGTGACCGCTAGGGAGCTTAGGAAAGAAGGACACAAAGTGGTGGTAGTAGAGCAAAATCATGATGTCTGAGGGCAATGGCTATATGACCCTAAAGTAGAGGGTGAAGATCCCTTAGGCAGGGGCAGTACCCAAAAAGTCCATAGTAGTGTGTATGATTCACTAAGGCTCACATCCCCTAGGGAAATCACGGGTTTCACTGATTTTCCGTTTTTGGTGAAAAAGGGAAGGGACATGAGGAGATTTCCCGGGCATAGGGAGCTGTTGCTGTATTTACAAGACTTTTGTGAATGGTTTTGGTTGAGAGAGATGATAAGGTTCAACACACTAGGGTGGAAAATGTGGGAATGATGAATTATGGTGAGTTAATTGGTAATAAAGAATTGAGATGGGTTGTTACAAGCAAAAATAAGGAGACTGAGAAGGTGGTGGAGGAGGGCTTTGATGCTGTGGTTGTTGCCGTCGGTCACTATTCTCACCCTTGGTTGCCTGCTATCAAAGGTATATATATATATATATGCCATGCCATGCCATCTCTAGCTCTCTCTCTCTCTCTCTCTCTCACACACACACACACACTCTCCCTCTCTATATATATATACTGTTAATAATTAGTTAAGTTTGATCCAATTTAATTGGAAGAGAGAGACTAAAAAGTTACCCAAAAGGTGAATAGTTTTTCTTTAGAGGATTCTGTGTAATTTTATGTACACTTCTATGAACAATATTGCTAGTGATTTTTAGTTTTAAAAAAATGAGATTTTTTTATTTCGATTTCTTTTTTGTCATTGATCATGCGTAGTTTGCTAACCTTTTTAAGCTTGCGTTTAATTTGCTAAGGAATGGAAGCATGGCGAAGAAACCAATTGCATAGTCACATTTACAGGGTTCCAGAACCATTTCGCAACATGCATATAAAGTTTTTAATTTATTAGTATAGCTAGCTGCAGCATGTTATTCAGTTTGACCATTTTAATTAATTATTAATATATATATATATATATATATATATATATATATATATATATATATATATATTTTGGGTACGTAATGGAAAATTAAACAGGTAGTTGGAAATTCAATGAGCGGACAAGATATTGCAATGAAGCTTGTGGATGAGGCAAAGGAAATCCATCTCAGTTCCAAATCACTAGATATCTCTGAGGGATTATCCAAAGTTATTTCCAAATATCATAACTTGCACCTTCATCCAGAGGCAATCACTTATTTATTTGATTTAGACTATATATAGATATATATGCTTTAATTAGTTTGACTAATTAGTTATTTCAACCACGAATTAATTAATATATTTAATGATTGCACGTATAGCTAATTTTGAAATTATTTAAGTTATGAAAATGCGGTAATATATATGTAAAATTAATTGCAGGTAGACTGTCTACATCAAGATGGTCGCGTGGCGTTTGTAGACGGTTCTTGGGTCACCGCGGACACCATCGTATACTGCACTGGGTAATAATGCTTGCCACCTTAATTAGTCTCATTAAGCTTAATCACACAATAATTAAACTATTAGAAAAGAAATTTGATATATCACTTGGGTAATGCTTCACTTATTCTATTATCTTTGCAAAAAAAATTAAATCAAGAAAAGTAGTACGTACATACGTATTAATTAAAAATGCTAGTTTATGTGTCACACATTATGAGTGTGTAAAAAAATAATTTTTTTTTAATAAAATCATATGTTGTCGCTTAATTTTGTGAGCCCGTCAGAAACCACCAAAAGTACGAATTACCTACACAATTAACACTGAGAAACTTGACGGGTTGAATCGTCGAGTGATAGTTTCAGTGTAAGAAGAAGTACATGTCAAAAGCAATAATAATGGAGCAAATCAAATTGTTGAAAAATTATAAAATTATGTATGCAAAGTTGTGTGTACCGAGATCCTTTCTTATGACTGTATTTATAAATGTTACATTCACCCGATATCAATTAAGAGTGAAAGTCAATTTCTAAATATCCTTAAAATTGTCATTAACTATTGATTGAATCTTTACTAAATTAAATCTATTTGTCCCTCCCAAATAAAAAAACTTAATTTTATTTTGATATAGACTTTGACACTCTTTAACCAAGTCGTCGTAATAAATTGAAGTGGATCGATAAAAGTCATGACCCATCGTTCAATTATAAATAGACCAATATCGAATTCGGGTCCTGTAATAAAATAATTGGGCTACACTTTAATCAAGCCCAGATAATTATATCTCAACACCATAGTTGAAAAGAGAGAAAAAATAGAGATAAAAAGTGAGAGAAAGGAAAGAATATTATAATAAGTCGTGAGTGAGTGGTTTGTTGTAACACTTCAATATCACATCGATTAATATGAGATATTTGAATATTTATATAAAAATTCAAGTTGTTATTATTAATATTTTTAATTATATTTTTTAAATAAATCTATGATAAATTAAAATAATTCAAAAAAATACTATTAAAAAAATATATGAAACTTATTGATTTGATATATCTTGCGCTATCTCAAGCTCAGTGTCATGACTGACCATAGTGAGAGATCAAGCCGGTTACCCCCATTTTATATATGGATATAATAATACAAGACAAATGTACAATTGTACTACTCTCCCTTTCTTGAAGACTAAATCAAACGTGCCTTGAATATGGAGCTACCTACGAGAATACAATAATAATAATTATAAATAATAGTGGGGGATTTTGATATATGTGCATCGATTAATATATGCAGGTATTTATATTCATTTCCATTTCTTGACACCAAAGGAATAGTAGTTGTTGATGACGGTAGAGTGGACCTCTGTACGAGCACACACTGTCCCCCCATCACTCGCTCCCTCTCTTTCCTTTGTAGGAATTCCTAGAAAGGTACTTGTTGGGATAGGATTTGTCCGACCCGGATGTCGTCTGGGCTGGGTAAAAATGATGGGTTGAGTTCGGATTTTGGTTATGGATCTTGTGGCATGGGGGTTCGGCTGGGTTGGGCTCGGGGATGAGAGGCCCAGTTCTTGGTTGATAGTTTCCGCACGGCTTGGGGTGATTGAGGTTTAGTCCTATTAGGTGTCCTTTTCCTGTTTTTGTGGAGGTCAGACATGTGATTAGGAAAGGTTTCTATGGACAACAAGGATAATCCAAATATGGTTTGGATTGGGATACCTCACTCCAATAAGGACTCTGGGGATGACATGCATTATAAATACAAGCCATTAGCTCCTGGATTATGGTACACACTATTATATCTTACACAGAGCTATAATAATTCCAGCATTATTGTTCTCTATTGTTACGTTTTTGGCCTGCTACTTACTCTCACACCGGAGCATCCCCGGACGGCCCAAGCCGTCGCTATTGCTGGGGGTGACTAACGGTTTTGTGGTTGCAGGTGCTCGTGCTTTGGTGATTTTCCACGTGCTTACAAAATCAGGCGTTAACATTGGCGCTAGAAGGAGGGCTTTCTGTGTAACGGAAATCATTGTTCACGAGAGTTGAGGTAGTAATCTCGTTTGATAATTGAAGCAGACAGTCATGGTGCAGGTTGAACAAACTGGTTCGTCTGCGGGGAAATCAACTCGTGCTGCTAAGGGTTCTGTGATGGATCGTTTAGGACATGGCGGTGGGAGGTCTACATCGAAAGGGACCCTGTCTGACAGGTTGAGGCGTAGGTTGGATTTTTCTTCGAGTACAAAGAATGGGGGGTCCCGAAGGAGTATTCACGGTGGGGCGAACAACACGATTGATCAGAGGGAAACCATCAGAAAGAGGAAAGTTCAGGAGGCTCAGGATGCTATGCAGGTTCTGCAGACGCAGCAGCAGGACTTAGAAAACTTGTTGTTTAAGCTTGAGGGGGATAAAGAGCGACGGACTGCGGGGGGAAGATCCAGGGAGTCCACCCCCCAGAGTCGCCATCGGAGAAGGAGAGTCAGTATATCCCCCACTGTGCAGACGTGGGCGACTGCGGACACACCACCTGGACGGGGGGACTTCAGGTTCAGTAGTCACCGCACTGTTGTTCGGGGGCCTCATGATGATCCCCTGAGGAATAAATCAGAAACATACGAGAGCAGAACCAAGAGCGGCTACGCTCGTAGCCGTCGAGAAGACCCAAGAGGGGGTCAGTCTGGTTCGGAAAGTAACCGCTATCGAGAGGATCCGAGGCGAGGACGGTCTGATTTGAAGGGTGATCGTCGTCGGGATGATTTGAGGCGGGGTCGGTCTGGTTCGAGGGGTGACCGCCATCGGGAGGATCCGAGGCCGAGTCAGCCGAACCATCTTGAGACCGAACACCACGTGAACAATGGTGGTCAGGTAGTCGAAAGCCCAGCAAAAGAGCCTTTACAGCAGGGCCCAGCTCCTACCGATCTTCTGATGGAAAGGCTGGCGGAAATGGAACGAATGATAGCTGAGGTGAAACCAGCGGCGATGACGTTGAGCAGCAAGTCGCCCTTCTCGTCAGCTATTAACCAGGAGAAAGCAGACCCAAAAATGAAGTTGCCGCCTTTGGATACGTACGATGGCACTGGGGATCCATTTGACCACACCAATGGATATGAGATAGTGATGGGTTATTTCAATCACTCGGAGGCGGGGATGTGCAAGATTTTTGTGACTACGCTTACAAAGGCGGCAAAGCAATGGGTAGTGTCCTTGACCCCGGGTAGCATCAATTCATGGAGAGAACTAACCGACAAGTTCCATGAGCGATTCGGAAGCAATAAAAGGAGAGGGAAGCTTACCGCTTCGCTGATGCAGATCAGGCAGAGGAGTAATGAATCCCTGGCACAGTACGTACAGAGGTTCAGGGATGCTGTCGGGACTGTGGCGGAACTTAATGTCACTCAGGCCTTGGGATTCTTCACCACCGGGTTAGACGTTAGCCGGTCGAAGAAATTACTAAAAAACATCATGTTCAACCCTCCTAAAGATTTGGCCGACGCCTACGAGAGGGCTGAAAAATTGGTATCGATAGAAGAAGCAATGAACAACCTTGCGCCGGCACAGGAGGTGGCCGCTCGGCCCAAGGGGGAAGGATCAAAGCCTGGGGTGTGGGATCGGATTGGACCGAAGACAACAGTACCACCTCAGACCGAGAAGATGCCGTTCCGTCCGAAACAGCCACCGAAGGTATATACTCCATTGAACACTGACAGGGTGCTCATTTTGGACGAGATAAGGGGAAAGCCTTGCTATGAACCGCCTCCACCAATTAAAGGGGGGGATCGGAGGTTCTACTGTCAGTACCACCAGGACAAGGGCCACTCTACAGGGAGGTGCAAAGCGTTGAAGGAGATGATCGAAAGAAATGTACAGAAAGGTGAATTGGTCCAGTATGTTGCTGGACGGCAGGCTCTGGGGGGAAGTCAGCCTTCCGCCCAGGAGGGGTGTCCGCAGAGAAGAGTCGTCGATGTCATCTCTGGTGGAACTTTCCAGAGGCAAGGTGGCAAGAAGCGGCGGGCCGGACCCGATGGGGTCATGTCAGTAGACCGCCCAATAAAAGTGGAAAAACCATTCTCAGGGACTGTGATTTCCTTTACCGACGAAGACTACCCTCTCGACGCCGTAGAACCACACGAAGGGGCTCTAGTCATCACGGCCCAGGTCGGCCCCGTCGATATGAAGCGGATGATGATTGACAATGGTTCTTCGGTCGATGTCTTATATAGCCATGCATATCAGAGGATGGACTTACAAGGTGTGAAAATGGAGGTAGGCTTCGAGGCTCCCCTGTATGGATTTGGCAATGAACAAGTTCCCGTGGTCGGGACGGTCGAGCTACCGGTAGTGTTCGGCACTCTTCCGAGACAGAGGCAGGTGATGGTGAAGTTTTTTGTGGTACAAGTAGATTCGGCTTATAATGCCATCTTAGGCCGAACCACCTTATCGGCCCTTCAGGCAGTGACCTCGATCCCGCATTTTAAGATGAAGTTTCCTACTGCTAACGGGGTCGGGGAAGTGTTGGGCGACTTGGATATAGCCCGAAGGTGCTATCGACATACGCTTACATCGTCTTCGGTAGGGGTCAGTAAGTTCAAGCAAACGATGAGGGTGGACGTGGAGCCCTTCACAGAGGGGGTTACGGAACCCTTGGCTCTACCTGCTGAGGAAACCGAAGACGTTAGGCTGATACCGGGCAATCCCCTGAAAGTGGTGAAGATTGGTGCCGGGTTACAGGATCCAGTTAAGAAGGACTTGGTGAAGCTGCTTCAGACATATGCCGATATCTTTGCCTGGACATCCAACGACATGCCCGGATTAGCTAAAGGAGTGGCTGTCCATCGGCTGTCGGTTGATTCAGAAAGGAAACCAGTTCGACAGAAGAGGAGGATATTTGCACCCGAAAGGCAAAAGGTAATTGATGACGAGATCGGAAAGCTTTTGGAAGCTGGTATAATTCAGGAGATCGAGTACCCGGAATGGTTAGCCAATGTAGTGCTTGTCAGAAAGCAGAATGGGAAGTGGAGGGTCTGTATTGACTACACCGACCTCAATAAGGCGTGCCCAAAGGATTTCTACCCCCTTCCTCATATTGATCAATTAATTGATGCTACGTCGGGAAACGCAATACTCAGCTTCTTGGATGCATTCTCAGGGTATCACCAGATTCTGATGGCAGAAGAGGACATCCCAAAGACGGCCTTTATAACCCATCGGGCGACTTATGCTTATAAGAGGATGACGTTCGGGTTAATCAATGCAGGCGCCACTTACCAAAGGATGATGAATCTGGTGTTCGAGAAGCAGATCGGAAGGAATATGGAGGTTTACGTGGACGACATGATAGTCCGAAGCGTCAAAGTGCAAGATCACCTGAAGGATCTGGAGGAATGTTTTCAAACGGTCAGAAGTTACAACATGAGGCTGAATCCTACTAAGTGCACTTTTGGTTTGGGTTCGGGAAAATTTCTGGGGTATCTGGTTAGCAGAAGGGGCATAGAGGCTAACCCGGAAAAGATCAAGGCCATACTGGATATGCGATCTCCCCAGACTATTAAGGACGTGCAAAGGTTGACCGGAAGAATTGCTGCGTTAAGAAGGTTCATGTCTCGGTCGGCAGAAAGATGTCTTCCCTTTTTTGACACTCTAAAGGGCCCGAAGAATGAAAAAGCTTTTCAATGGACTTCTGAGTGTGAGGACGCCTTTCAAAACATAAAGAGATATCTGATGACAGTCCCTTCGCTGCAAAAGCCGAAGCCTCGAGAGACGCTTTATCTTTATCTAGCAGTAAGTTCCTTGGCAGTGGGAGCAGTACTAGTTCGGGAAGAGGATGGTAGGCAGACCCCTGTGTACTATGTCAGCCATGCTTTGAGAGACGCTGAGACTCGCTATCCGAATCTGGAGAAATGTGCCTATGCTCTGGTAATTGCAAGTAGGAAACTCAGACACTACTTTCAGGGTCGGATGGTGGTCATCTATACGGATCAGCCGTTAAAGAAAGTACTTCATAAGCCGGACGCGTCAGGTCGATTGATAGCATGGGCAGTGGAGTTGAGCCAGTTTGTCTTGGAGTACAAGCCTCGGACGGCAATTAAAGGGCAGGCCTTGGCGGATTTCATAGTGGAATGCATGTTTTCTGAGGAAGATGAAGGACCGAACTCTGGTGGTCAGGTTGAGTTGCTATCCAAAGAACAGTTCCAAACATCTTCGGCGTGGACTTTGTACGTGGATGGTTCGTCTTCGGCTGATGCAAGTGGGGCAGGGATGATCCTCGCTAGTCCGGAGGGTTTCCGGGTTCAGCAGGCGGTGCGATTTCTGTTCAAGACAACTAACAATGAAGCCGAGTATGAGGCCATTTTAGCAGGATTAAGGTTGGCTCGAAGCTTGGAAGTGAAGCGTATTATCATCTTCAGTGATTCACAGTTGGTGGTTAAGCAGATCAAAGGAGAGTATGAAGCCAGGGGGGATAGGATGGCTAAATATTTGGCGGAAGTAAAGATGTTGCTCCATCAGTTTGACTCATACTCCCTTCAGGGTGTGGGTCGGGAAGATAATACGGTTGCTGATGCCCTATCCAAGTTGGCTGCTACACAGGCAGAGTCCCTTACTGGGTCGGTATATATGGAAGTGCTTAAGGAGCCTAGCATCCAGAAGAAGGAAATTAAGTGTTTAATGGAGAGGGAAAATTGTTGGATGACACCGTATATAGAGTACTTGGCGGATGGGAAGTTGCCAACCGATAAGCTCCTGGCTAAAAAGATCAAATACAGGAGTTCTTACTTTTGTTTGATTGATGGAGACTTATATCGTCGCACGTATTCAGGTCCTTTGGCAAAATGTTTGGTTCCGGCAGAAGCGGCCTATGCTCTACAGGAGGTTCATGAGGGGATCTGTGGCGATCACATGGGGGCTAAGTCGCTGGCTTGCAAGTTGGTTCGACAAGGTTATTATTGGCCGACCATGTTCCAAGAGGCGAAAGGTTACGTGCAAAGGTGTCCGAAGTGTCAGCTCAACAGTTCTGTACCACATAAGCCTCCGGAGGAGCTGTCATCGGTGTTGTCACCTATCCCTTTTGCGGTATGGGGGGTTGACTTGGTCGGTCCGATGCCGAAGGGAAAAGGGCAGGTGGCTTACATGATAGTCGCCATTGATTATATGACAAAGTGGGTTGAGGCGAAGCCGCTTCGAAGGATTGCTGAGAAGGATTGTATTCAATTTCTGAAGGAATATGTGGTGTATAGGTTCGGCATTCCAATGGTTCTGGTATCGGACAATGGGTTGCAATTTGTGGGGTCGGATTTTGAGAAATTTCTCGAAGAGTTGGGTGTTCAGCATCGAAGGGTATCAGTGGCACATCCGCAAGCTAATGGGCAAGTCGAGGTGACCAATAGAACTCTCCTCAACGGGATCAAGAAGAGGTTAGATGGGGCCAAAGGGCGATGGCCGGAAGAATTACCAAGTGTGTTATGGGCGTACCGAACGACCCCTCGGTCTACTACCGGAGACTCTCCCTTTCGGCTAGCTTATGGGACTGAAGCCCTAATTCCTGTGGATGTGGGGTCGCCTTCGTTCAGAAGGGTTACCTTTAGAGAAGCTTACAATGATCAGGGTCTGAGGTTGAATCTTGATCTGGCAGATGGGTGTCAGGGCCGGAGACGTAGAACCATTCCTTGTTCCATCCTTTGTTGCTTGAGGGCAGCTGCATCCATGCTTTTTGGCCTGGGAGTCTGTTTATGGTTCTGAACCCTGCCTCTTTGGATCGGGTTAGGCAAAAAATGTGGAAGAAGAAGTCGAGAGATGGGGTAATTTGGAGGTCGTGACAGTGGGCGATGAAGCATATGATATGGATATATGAGTTGGGGACTAGTTGGGATAGACCTATTCCCACGAAGTCTAGGAGATCGGTGATGAAGGGATGGAGGGGAAATCGAACGCCGTTTCTCAAGACCTGGACTGGTACGGCGACTTTGGGAGTGGAGGGACGCCAGTACAGTCGTTCTTCAGGCTTCGGTACGGTAAGGGAGTATTCGCCGGGGAAATGGAAATCTCTTTTGTATTGATGGAGGGTTTGTTTAGTGATTTTAGAGGGAGTGTTAGCGTGGCTGAATTCCTCTTCGTCACTGAACATTGCCCTTATTGCGGCTTCTTGCTGTTTTGTTTGGGAGGCGGTGGCAGAGAAGGAGGCGACAATAGTGGAGGAAGCCATGGATTCCGATAGAAGGATTTGGGTTTTGGGGGTTAGTGCTTAGATGAGTTTTGGAGTCGGTAATCGAATGGGGAGTGCCGATTAGAGGAATCGGAGGATTTTTGATGCTATAGCAGGGCGTTGTTGAGAGTTTTGCTGTTGGACCTGTACGAGGAGATAGGAGGGGACTTTGAAATGTTGATGACGATGAAGGGTTTCTATCGAAAACAAGGGTTTTGTATCTGGGTTTTGGAGAACACGTGTGTCTGATGTGTTAGGGTGACAGTTAAGGGTTTGTTTGGCAACGGTTAGGATTATGTATGATTAAAGGGGTGACGTTATACTCTCCTCATTTTACCTTTTAAATTAGGAGAGTGGGGGGTAATGTTGGGATAGGATTTGTCCGACCCGGATGTCGTCTGGGCTGGGTAAAAATGATGGGTTGGGTTCGGATTTTGGTTATGGATCTTGTGGCATGGGGGTTCGGCTGGGTTGGGCTCGGGGATGAGAGGCCCAGTTCTTGGTTGATAGTTTCCGCACGGCTTGGGGTGATTGAGGTTTAGTCCTATTAGGTGTCCTTTTCCTGTTTTTGTGGAGGTCAGACATGTGATTAGGAAAGGTTTCTATGGACAACAAGGATAATCCAAATATGGTTTGGATTGGGATACCTCACTCCAATAAGGACTCTGGGGATGACATGCATTATAAATACAAGCCATTAGCTCCTGGATTATGGTACACACTATTATATCTTACACAGAGCTATAATAATTCCAGCATTATTGTTCTCTATTGTTACGTTTTTGGCCTGCTACTTACTCTCACACCGGAGCATCCCCGGACGGCCCAAGCCGTCGCTATTGCTGGGGGTGACTAACGGTTTTGTGGTTGCAGGTGCTCGTGCTTTGGTGATTTTCCACGTGCTTACAAAATCAGGCGTTAACAGTACTAAATACTAGTAAATATTCCTTGTTTTCCTTTACTTCAATTTCCCTTAATTTCCTATTCCTTTTTAATTAATTAATCTTGGCGATGACGGTGTGTGTGGGATTGTAGGATTCCCTTTCTTTGAGTCGCAAGGAAAATGGATAGCTCAGGTGCTGGCCGGAAAAAGAGCATTACCATCATGGGCTGAAATGATGAGGTCCATCAAGGAGCTTTACCACTCGAGGGATCTTGCTGGCATTCCAAACCATGAAATTGCTAACTTTGAGGTGCTCATTGTTCGCTATTTACAAATGAGAGGAGGGTTTCATTTAATTTAATTTTTTTTGTTTTATCTCGAATAAATATTATAATTTAATTATTATTATTTTTTGGCAGTATTGCAATCAATACGCAGATCACGTTGGATTTCCACATTTGGAAGAATGGAGGAAAGAGCCGCTGTAAGAAATTCAGATATCAACTTGGAGACGTACCGCGACTCCTACGAAGATGATGACGTGCTTCAAGTGGCTCACTAAATCCCTCATTTCACTCAATTGAAGCAGCCCACCCCTTTACTACTCAATATCTATGAAGCTAGCGAGCTCAATATTATATAAATTTCATTCAAGGCAGGCAGGGCTTTTATTTATTGTTTCCGAAAGCAAATTAAAGGTATTAGCCACCTCAAGTAATATATATGCTTTCTGAAGCAACAAATCAAGTAATTTCGGGATTAATTAGTTGCTCGAGGACATGGAGCTAGTTAGCTGCATGTGTAGTTAATTTGGAGGTTTTCTTTCTTCTATTGTACGGACTATTATATATATATATATATATATATATATATATATATATCATCGCAAGTAAAAGTACTCTTATTTGTGTTCATAATGCAGTGCTCTAAACGAATTAATTTTACATAAACATTAAAGTGTGATCAATCATATCTCTTCGGCCCTTTGACATTAAGTCATTAAAACAAAAAGTCCAATCACAAACATTATTGAAAACAAACATAGTCTAAGAAATTTCTTCAAAACATGTCATCATGAACCAGATTTATGATTCCAAGGGTTGAAGCAATTTGTAATTATGAAAGCCTTAATAAAATTGTCCAGAAGCTCATTTTTGACAAAACAGAAGTTTCAGTAATTCATCTCATACTAAATGATGCGGTTTTCTCTAAAAATGACTAGTTTTAGGAGGAGATTTTTTCTTGCATAGAAGCAATTCATAATGTCTGTAAACTATTAGGCAGTCCCAACTAATATTGGGATAGGAAGATTTGTACAAAACAGTACCGAGAGGTTCACAAATAACCTCGTACCTAAAAGTCATAGTCATAGCAACAAGAGCTCTCTTTCTTACCCTTCTACCTATAATCTAAAGAACAAATATAAATTCCCGCCCATAAATTACCCATCAGTTCACTCTGCTATAAATAAGACGAGGATTATGAGCAGGAAACCTCTGACCTTTTGGCCGTTTATTTGTCTTTCCCCAACCTATAAGACATCCTTCCAGAAAATCCACTTCAGTATCATTACTTTGCTGCTTTAGAAGTGAGCACATCGGCCTCTCCACCACGATAGAGGGAGAAATACTCGCACGTTTCTTCCCCCTTTGACTCCCATTTCTACCATCATTTTTCCTTCCAAAACCTGTTTCTAAATAAGTACCTGCAGCTTCCCTTAGCCCTCCAATTACATGAAGATCCTCCGTCACCTTATGCCTCGCCTGAGAGGCAGGACAAGGTAGAGCCTCTCCTTCAAAATCTTTCTGGGACTTTGTCCTTCTTGTTCGCCGCCTCTTTGGCTGACTGGATAATGAGGTCGCACTTATTCTTTTCTCCTTCTGGTCAGTACTCTTACAGCAATATTCTTCAGCCTTTGTCTCTTTCAGTTGCAATTTCGTGGCTTCAAAGTAATTTATCCCATTGGCCAAGAGCTCATTGTGATTACTATCCTCTGTGTTGATCAATTCTGTTTCAGTTTCATTCTCTAAAACATCTGCCATAGTAGAAACAACTCTTGAAAACCACTGTAAGCAGTTGCAAGAGGTTTCAAATGGCTTACTAGTAGCATTATCCAAAAACAGCTGAAACCCAGCTGACGAAATTGAAACTAACGCCTCTGCTGCAATCATGGCAATGTCTTCATCTGGGAATCCATCTTCCTGTTCTGATAATAGGATAGATGTCTCAATTTGCTTTTCCTCAGGTTTACCTCTAGGGGGTGAAGACTCCTTGTTTTCTGGACTCACAGGTGGCTCCAAATTTATATCTGTTACGCTTTTCATGACCACTTGTGCCGATTCATCTTCATCTGGGGAGGAGTTCAAGTCAATCTGACATTTACAGCCAACTCCATTTTCTAATAATTCACCTAAAATAGACCCTTTTCCGTTGCTGGGTGTGAGACTATGAGCCAACTCACTACCAAGTACCCCAATTTTCTCATTGTTCTCAGTTACTTCATCTTCAGAATTTTGACGCGGTTTGGGTGCAATAGCAGAGAACTGATCATTGGCTATATGAGAGTTGTCAAAAGACCTGCGAATCATTTCATTATTAGAGCTGTCACAATTCCCATGCCTCCGTGGCTCAACATCAGAGCCAGACACAATAAATTCTTTTGGAGAACCTGATTCTATCGGGGTTGAGCTTTCTCTTTGTTTATTGGTGTATCCATTATCATTGTTGCGGTTCAGGGAATCAAGGACTGTTGAGGTAGGGAAAGTTGTTAATGTTGAAGATTCTAACCTGAAGCCAGGTAAAAGGCTACTCTGGAGGGAGCCTACACTTGGAAAGAGTGGGACACATGTTGAGTTTTTGTTCAGATAAACATCGTTTCCATCAAGCCAAGAGTTCCCAACAGATAATGCTGACTTCTTACTTGATGATGCAGGCATGTTAAAGCAAGGAAGTGCTTGAATGGCCATAGGAATCGACCTCGAGATATGTATCAATTTTTCCTCGAAGGGAACCGAAGAAGGCTCAAGTTTCACCGTAGAAGACTGACGAACAAACTGGCTTGAAGCAAGTACATAAGGCCTGACCAGTTTTAGATGGGGACTCAACAAACTTCTTCTATTTCGTCCTGGAAAGGTAGGTGGTAAGATAGTAATTCTCAAAAACTAACTACATCATATATTGTATAAGATAGAAAAGCCCCATAAAAAAAATAGAAAACTACCATTTGAATTTCATATTTTTTTAAAATTAATTCTCACCAGCTTCATCAGTGTTATATAGCAACTCCTGTTGCCTTTCCACCTTCTGTAGGTGCATACTTTCTGAGCAAGCTTCAAGATCCTTTCTTAGCTGGATACAACAGGCAATTTCTTCAGGAAGAACTTGGAAGGCTGTATTTGGCTTTCGCGACGGTTCTTGCTTCCAATGTGGTTTCTCCATGTGACAGGTATCAGGCCCCAGGTGACTAGTGGAATATAGGGTCCCTGCTTTCTCAAGCTGGATGGTTTTGTTCAAGTTAGTCAAATCATTTGTTTTGCCTAATATTGAGCGACTCCCAAATGGATCCCCTTGAGAAGAATTTAATTTGCTGCAGCAGAGAGAGAGTTTTGAATCACTCTGGTGGCAAATATCGGAAAACTCCCTAGGAGGGTGGATTGGCACCTCAGATACTTCAAAAAAAATTCCTTCTTCAAACCTCTCTCCCCCTTTACTGTCAATGTACTCATCAGCTGGAACTTCAAGATCCAATGTTCTTTTCCCAAATTTCCTGCTGCTGGATGATAATAATTCGAGGTCTTTATGACTGCTACCATTAAGGGAAGTTTTAGGACCTGCCTGCATGCTCTTCCCAGTAACAGAACGTGAAGGTGCTTGAAACTTTTCAGTATATAAAACAGAAGGCCAATTACAGGCCTGATTTACGAAAGGCAGGCTGGGGATCTGACATGTCTTCTGAGCTGATTCAGACAGTCTTTTAGACAAGAAAGGATTGGACTGTGATGTTTTTGCTTCTGGATTATGTCTAGAGAGTTCTTTCATTTTAATATCATCCATCAACTCCCTTTGTCTTTTATAAAGGCGATGTAGTTCATTGACCTGGAAGGAGAATACACAATTCAGATTGTAATAATTTGTATAAAATAGGTTCGGACAAGGAACAACTTTCTGAAAAGTATCATAGGATAATTTGAAAGGCATTTTAATGAACCTTTTGTTTCTTCAACAAGGAAGGGAATCAGCATGCTTTTGGCCATGCATCTCCAACACTTCCATTTTCTACACACTCCTAGTTCATTTGACCTTCCCCTCCATTTAGAATGCAAATACATAAACAGTATATTCTTCGCAAAAGTTTGTTAATAAATAATATCTAATACTTCACAATCTACCAAGAAGCTATCATATCGTCCTCTTAATCTCTGTTTGATTCTCAGAAACCGTGAAAGAAAAGGGGAAAGGATAAGTGGAAATGTAAACGGAAAGGGGTTAATTAGTATATCCAAAATAGTCTTGAAAATTCAAATATAGGATTTATTGTTCTGACATTAAAATTAATAGAGCACTTCAGACTAATAGAGTTTGAAGTAAAGTTCATTCAGCATCAGTACAGATAAGTTAATAGTATATAATATTTCACAAAACGCACAATTCAGTAAAATTTACATTGATTTGCAAACAGATGGTAGGGTCCTATCACCTATGAAATCAAGTGTTTATATGTGCCAAAATCAATGTGGCATAAAAACTAATATCTAGATGCTGCACATAAAATTAAGACATCATATACCTGATCTTTAAATGCAGCTTCCTGTTGGAGCATGGTCTGCCTCAATACTTCTTTCTCGTACCTTTGGTACTGGTTCACATAACAAGGTGGATATAGACCATTGTAGCCATGCCCGCTCTTGCCAATTTTATCATTATTATTTAAGTGCCATATTCTGCCACTATCACTCACAGTAAGATCTTTGGTGGTGGTGTAACATACAGGGAGGTAGCTTGTACACTGCATTTCTGCTTTGGTTCTTGGTATTAACTTCAAAATAAAAAATGAATACAATTTTGAGTATTAACAAATGACAGAGCAACTAAAGTTATTTTTAGAGAAGTTTACACTACAAAACCTTGAGTAGATGCTGTGAATCATAATAAAACAGAACCAACCGAACCATATAATCATAAAACTACATGACATTGTTGAGGTATAATAAAAAAATGATATTGCTTTCTATAACAGTCTTGGATATTGGCATCTGTAAGCTTTTACTCTCCCTGAAGGTAACCAGGATGAACATAATCAGGACTCTAAGCCCTCTGACGAATAAAATTTTCATTCTACTATACATACATTGCAAAATCAGTTTTAGTTGGAGTTTAAGAATGGCATCTTAAATCGGTAAATCCTATAACAATTTTTTTTTGAGTTTTACTGGAATAATAATCATTCAGCATATGATGGATAATTAAAATAGTAAATTAAACAAGCTTGAGCAAGACAAGCCCCGACTCTCCCCAGCCTCTCACTTTGTTTCGTTCTTCTTTTGTACCGTCACTTGAATGAAGACACCCGATCGGCCCGACTTTCCCAAATACGCACCACCGGCCCTTCTCTTTCCCGGGTAGATTTTTTGCATTGTTTCCGTAGTCGTGGTCGACAGGGAAGAAAGAAATGAATGTTCGGGCCTAGTTTACGCTGTCAAACAAATGATAGAATGGAAAATAAAGAATAACCACTAGTAGGGATATGAGTGGAGTCTCGCACAGTAAAGAGAGTTGTAGATTTGTAGAACAGGAGAAGAGGCTTGACTTTCTAGTATATTAGTCAATCTAGCTGCAATATTTCTAAAGCAAGAAGGGAGAAACTTGACTTTGAGAAAGAAGGTGCTTGTTGCCGCCTTATTAGTAAGTAAGCTTGCTCAGGCGAAAGGTTGCTTTACTAAGATACTAATATAATGCGACCAATGATTCCTTCAACTGCAGAAAAAGAACATTTTCCTAGTAAATTATGCATTAAAACATGTTCACATCCTAGAAAGGAAAAAGGAAATAAATACGGAATCTGGGGAGATCACTTATCAGGTATGATTAAGCAAATCTGTGTAGCTTATGAACCATTACATCTTCAGTACCGGAAAAATGAAGTAACAAAATTCCATAATCAGAATCTGATGCTACGAATGCAACAGTATCATGACGGCAGTAAAGTGATATCATCATCATACTTTGGATTAAACAAATCCAAAGCTTTGGTCAAAAACAAAATCAAGACCCAATTCTTCGGTCTCAGTATCGAGTAAAAAGCACCAATCGAGAGAGATAGAGAACTGCACACACAGAATTTAAAAATCTGAAAATACCACAAAATTTGTAAAAATATACAAGACAACAGCGAAAAAATTTCTTACTGAAAAAAAAAGTTATTAAAAGAAAAGAAAACCAGCTTTAGTGGTTTAGCATCAAAAAAAAAACACAGCTTTAATGACAGTGTATAGATTCAATCATCAAAGTCACCAAACCATCTAAAGCACACATATCATTTGTGCAATCATAGAGATATATCTATAGACACATACATACACAGATAAATGCGTAAACACATCTATAAAAACACCAAATCATATACCCAAATTTCAACGGGAAAGAAAGAAGACAACCAAAACCCATGACTAGAACCTTCAAACATTAAAAGCAAAAGAAATTTACCTGACACCAACACAGACTCGAGTCATCTGTTTGATAAACCCTATATGAAAAAATGAATTTTAATCGCCCACCAAATGGTTCATTGTTCAACAGCAGAGAGCACGAAAAACAAGAAGAATGAATCATAAGGCATTGAAGCCACTATCCGGAAAACATGACACAGTAGTCTGAGGGAGCTGAAAATTCGAAATGGATATTATCCAAAAGGCATGGAAGGAAGCTTAGATTGTCATCAAGCTCGGATCTGCTGGGGCCAAGTTATACAAACAAGAGAAACTTACATGAGACGGGACATGAGATTTGTCAACACACTGTGGGGTCTATCTATCTTTTCGATTTTTATATTATCCTTTGATATTTTCATGGATTTTTAGACTCTCGAAAAACATTATATACTAATTTTACCAACCAAAAAAGACGCATTTTTGTAATATATATATATATATATATATTATACTAAAATTCCCTGAATACTTTTATTAAAATTATGTCATTTTGAGGATAGAGAATATAAAAAAAAGAAGTGAAAAGAGAGAAATAATGTTAAAAAAGAATAATGATTATTATTTTTTATTTTTACACTCTATCTTCAAAACGACGTCGTTTTGATAGATATAAGTTATTTAAAAGATATATTTTAGATCTGTCATATATATATATATATATATATATATATATAGTATTAATTATCATTATATTCTCTATACATATTTATGGAGTAGTATTTATCATGTGTAAAAAACTATACAATTAAATATAAGAATTTAAATATGAATAATTTTGTTTTTTTTTTTTTTAAATATACGCAAAAAGTCAATCAAGACTTTCATCCTAAGATAAAAGAAGTCATTATTTTTCAAGTTAAGTACCAGGAGAGGAATATTTTAATTTACTCTTAATAACATGCTTATTCAGCTATAAAAAATAAATGAAAGGGAAATATTATAGCCTCTATTTCAAAATATAAAATTAATGTTAATTTTTAAATTTAAGTTAAATATATTCTCTATACATATTTATGGAGTAGTATTTATCATGTGTAAAAAACTATACAATTAAATATAAGAATTTAAATATGAATAATTTTGTTTTTTTTTTTTAAATATACGCAAAAAGTCAATCAAGACTTTCATCCTAAGATAAAAGAAGTCATTATTTTTCAAGTTAAGTACCAGGAGAGGAATATTTTAATTTACTCTTAATAACATGCTTATTCAGCTATAAAAAATAAATGAAAGGGAAATATTATAGCCTCTATTTCAAAATATAAAATTAATGTTAATTTTTAAATTTAAGTTAAAATATGTTTAAAATTTTAAATTTATATAAATCCATTTAATCTTATACAAGATAATTATAAAATTTATTATTCTCAAAAGTTAAATTATCACATTAATTTTAATTTGAAAAATATTTGAAATCTACTCTAAACGTCAAATTTCAAAACGCGTGAATTATTTGGCCACTCCGAGGCCCAAAGTGTCACACAACTCTTATAAGTTCCAAACTTGGCGGGATCGTATATTGAAAAAAGGCTTTTGATTTTAAAGCCCAATAGTCAATTTTTCTTCTTGTTCTATAAAGCCCAATTGCTAATTTTAAGGAATGGGCTCTCTCTACACGATATTGTATTTTATTTTATTTTCAATTTTTTTGATAAACAATCCAAGGTATTGTGGTTATTGGTCCATCACTTTCTGTCCAATATTGTAGCAGAAAAAATGTTTACCTTTATTTTTTTTTTAAATTTATTTACTGATATTGATTGGAATCAATCCCGTTTGATGAAACAATATGCAAATTAAAGTCCTGCTTTAACATAGACATCCAAACATCAGCACCGAGTCAATAGTCAGGTCGCAATCTAGGTTGTTAATCTAAATTCTTCTACTTGTAGTTAGATGAGAGAAAACTATAAAATTATTAACATAGCAAAAATACTGTTGAAAGGTAGCTAGAACAATTATAAAAGCATCACCGAAGGTATATTATTTTGATAACATTATGTTTACAATATTAGAAAATAAAAGTTGACATGGAATGTGTAGATGCTCCGATAATATAAGAGATATAAACTCTCTATCTAATACAACACACATACATAGGCACCCAAAACGTATTGGAATAACAAAACAGGAGTAGCAAAACTTCATAAAGTCTTGGTAAGAGAGAGACCCACAAACAAAAAGAGTACAGATAAAAAGAAGAAAAGGGATGAGAGAGAAATGCAGTGAAAGTCTTGATTTGATTTCAGTTGTAGGTAGGTGGAGGGTATTTCTGAGCATTTTTGAGGATCTTGGAGAGGGCAGCTTGGCCGAGATCAAGGCCACAAACATCAGCAAGCTGAACCAGGTAGAGTAAAACATCCGAGAGTTCTTCCTCTAGGTGTTCCTTATCATCACAACTCCAGTTGGGTAGCCCTTTTGCAACCTCTCCTTTCCATTGAAATATCTCAGACAGCTCTCCCACCTCTCCAACCTGCAATCCCAATAACACAATACCTTATATATATATACATATATATTTATATGTAATATGTATGCCCACAAACAAACACTTGTACACGTAATAGGAAAGAAGAAAGTTTTAAGTTTTATGCCACTGAAACTTGGGAGTACTTACAAGAGCTAAAAGGAGATTTCTGGGACTATGATATTGTTCCCAATCCCTTACTCTAGCAAACTCAGCAAGCCTATCTCTAAGTTCTTTAAGTGAAACATCCTTAGCTTTCCTACAGTACTCACGGGACTTCTCCATTTCCCTTGGTTATGTGCCTTTTACATGCATCATCTTTCTATTTAAAGACAAACAGTTTGTGAGTTGGGAGGGAGGGGGGGGGGGGGGGGGGGGGGGAGAGAGAGAGAGAGAGAGAGAGAGACTGCTCTTCTTCTATCTAAAATGCATGATTAGTGGTGGGACCATTGGTCTGTGGTTTCCAAACAATAGTCATTTGAGATAAGGCAAAGATGTTTCCATTTCTCCACCCATGACTAGATATCACTTACTTTCCACCTGCATATTCTTTAGTAAGAATATAGCCTGCAATTGGTCTTTATAACATATCTACTATATATCACCTCACTTACACACACACACACATATATCAATTTTTCTTACAGAATCTATAGCTTTGTTCGTAGCTAGGCACCATATCCATCCTCCCTATTTTCCTAGTGCTGAACTTTAGAATACTATTCATTGTGAAAGGAAGAAAAAAAACTTAAAGCTTGCTATAGTATCTTTTATACCATGGATAAAGCAATATAGTACAGAAAACAAACATCATTAATTTCTTACCCTGTGTTGCAAATCCCAGATACTACGGCCCTGATTTGTACAAATTTAACTGTGTTCAGTGCTATTTGCAGACAATTTTACCAACAGAATCCATCTCAATTATAATGCGTATCAGCAATTATATGCATGCCAATGCTCACATGTCGGTACGCTCCAAGGCCTATAAGCTATCACAACATCTTTCTCTTCCTCAATCAAACCCACAATTTACTTTTTCATAATTAAATAGTGTGACCTAAGTAGTAGTATAGCATAAGATAGATACAAACTTGAATAGACCAACCCATAAGAATTAGCATTTTTGCCTTTAGTGGTAGGATAAGATAGATCCAAACTTGAATAGACCAACCAATAAGAATTAGCATTTTTGTCTTTTGTGATAGCTTGCAACAATTTGCTTATTCATGACAATGATGGTGATGAAGCTTGTTTGTGATGCCAAACTCAGCCACTAGTCCTTAAAGGAAACCTGAGGGTGCTGGCTTTTGCACTTATATATTTTAATCTTTCTTCCAGATCCACCATTCTTTTTTGAACATATTAGGCTTCACATCTCTCACTTCAGTCCTAGTGTCCAACACTTCCAACACTAGCTAATTATGTTTTGTGCATTTCTCTGACCTCCTGAATTGTATAGCTATTAAAACATTTGCTGGGTGCATAATCCCTTCAAATTGATATCGATGATCTAAACCCCTAAAATTATGTAGCCTTTTGGAGTATATCCTCCATGAGCAACTGTTCTAATTTTATTTTGCAGGGGAAAAACAGAGGGATAATAAACGAATTTGATTGCATTCAAGACTAGCCAATGAGTTACAAGACAATAGACTAGCAAACTACTAATGGCATAATGTGTTTGTATTTTTTTCCTTGGTACTAGGAGTAGAATAGTTAAATTAATCTATTGGGAATAAAGGCATGTTAATTGTTATAAACTGAGGCCAGCAAATGTAAAATATGCAGGGAAAGAACAGTGCAAAAACATGAAATATAAATGTCAATAATTAATAAAGAGAAAGCTAAACGGTGAAAACAAAACCAAAAATTCCAGAATATAACAATCAGTATCTGATATTTTCTTCATGCAGAAGGGAAGCAAGATAGGTAAACCATAGTAATGCATGAAGAAAAAGAAATTCTGAAATGACTGAAAACATCATACATGCATGCATGAAACTAAGAGACAGTGAGTACTAATAGTTCATTCTTGAGAGTTATACTTTCTGTTCTTCCCATACTTGAAGAATATTATCTACACCATCAGTTCTGTTGAACTGGATTTAATTGTTCACACTTCAAAATCATTAAACTCCACTATACAAATATTGTGTTACAACTAATTGTCCGAGAGAGCATATAACAGCACATGCTGAAAAATTTACCAAGCATGTCACACCATGAAAGAATGCTTTTTGTTTGACTATCACCTCCATATTGCCTTTGTCACGTTATTCATCTATGCAAAAAATTCAAATCTGATAGTAAAAAGAGATTATTAGCGATTATCTACTGAAATCACAACAATAAAAGGTTATCAATTAATGACATACATTTTAGTGATCCTTTTTGTTGTTGTCCTCGTCCTCATCATCATCATCATCATCATCATCATCATCGTCAAAAGTACTTGACATAAGCTGAGTTTGACTAGAATAAGTAGCTAAAAAAAATAGTAAATCATTTAATAAATAAACATTTGATTAGATAGTAATAATCACATTATAACCAGCTCAGTCTATTTTTATTACCATTGACTTCGTCATGTAACCAATTTTGAGTACACATCAATGCCTCCATGGTAGTGTGATGCAACCACCTCTGATTTGAACTAAACACCCTATTGTTACTAAAAGCAAATTTAGATGCAGCAGTCGAAGCAGGAATAGTTAGTATGTCTGAAGCAATCTTTTGCAAAGTTGGAAATTTGACTCCATTTGTTTTCCACCAACTCAAAATATCAAAGTCTGCAGTTCTTGGTGATACACATTCTTCCAAATATAAATCCATCTCTGAATTGACATGCGCATGACTTGCCACAAATAAATCATATTGAGAGAGCAGATCATCCTCATCACCTTCAATAGCCACCAGAGAACAAGCAGAAGATGCTCCAACATTATGATTCATCCCACACTTAAATTGGTACTCAAGTTGCAAAGCATAACAACGATCACGAAGTTTGTTCACATATACCGAAGCTTCATCACCATAAATAGTTTTGAAAAAATACTCAACAAGCTTCATCTTATATCTAGGATCCAAGACACATGCTATCCCTATGATATGATGACACACACTCCAATACTTTTCATATTTTTCCATCATTTGTGATGCCATCACCTGATCTATCTCAAGTGGATTGTCAATCCATTTTGAAATTGCAACTTTGATTTCACAAATTTTTGGAAAGTAGCAATTTAAAGTGAGATAAGTAGGTCCACAAAACAATTCTATCATATTATAGAACACTTGCAATTTGCCACCAATTTCTTTCACCAATTCCCAATCATGCTCACTTGGTAAACTTGTATGATATGTTTCGAATATAGGAAAACATCCTTATATAACATAGCTGTTTGAAGCATCAAAAGGGTTGAATTCCAGTGAGTAGCAACATCAAGACACAGCTTCTTACTGTACGAAATACACAATTGATCGCATGCTTCCTTAAATTCATCTAATCTTTGTGGTGACGTAGTCCAAACAATAACACCATTTCGCACTTTCTCTATCCCTCCACTTATAACTTCTAACCCATCTTTCACAATCAGATTCAGAATGTTTGAAAAACAATGCATATGAAACACACTCCCATCTAACACCAGTGAACTTGCATCAAGCTTCTCAAAAATGATACAAAACATGGCATCGTTATTCATACCATTATCAACTGTTATCATGGATAACTTCCTATCAAGACCCACTTCCATCAATGCATCCATAAGATATTCGGAAAGGACTTCTGCATTATGTGGATGCGGAATATAAATAAACCTAAATTAATAAATAAATTAAACTATGTTATTCGACGCGCCAAGACACAAAATATCAAATAATTAAAGCACTATAACTATTTTTCCTACAAAATGCTAATATAAATTTATAATAATAAGTAATACTTGTAAAAAATAATTGCAAACAAGTTAAACTTACCTCACAACATGACTATGCAATACACATGCTTCATCAATGAAATGTGCAGTAATAGCCATGTAACTTTTTTCTGTTAGTTTAGCTGTCCACATGTTGTCGGTGATAGCAACTTGACAATCTAATTTCTCCAACAAACAGATTATTTTATCCCTTTCAAAATCATAAATTCTCAAAATGTCCTTTTTGATTGTATTTCTAGAAACCATCTTAAACATTGGTTGAAGACCCTTGACAAATTTTTGAAACCCATAATGATTCACAATGTTGAGAGGATATCTGTGTAAAATAATAGCATTAACAATATCCCTTCTTGAGATTTCTTGATCAAAAGAACAATTATGGGGTTCAACTTCCCTTTCTCATTTCCTTTCTTGGTTTGTAGTATTCGTTGTCTAATGTCAAAGGTTTTCACTTTTTTACAACGTTCCATGTGGCTGTGTAAGTGCCTTGTCCCATTTCTACCTGATGTGAGTTTTGAATTGCAAGTATTGCAAATAGCATATTCTCGGCCATCTATCGTTTTCTTTTCAAATTCAGTCCACACAATAGATGTTGATCTCCTTTTCCTGGAGTTTGAAACTTCACTTGCAGTGGAATAAGGAGATGGATTTAAAGGCACGGTGCATTGACTAGAGTTTTTCCTTCTGTTTGGAAATCCACTGGCACTAGTACAAAAATCAATGAGAGAAATTAGTATATTCTACGCACTGACATGTAAATATAGGAAAAACTGAAGGTTTGGGTAAAATAGCTACCTAAACGTGTACAAGTTTTCAAACTTTGTAAAGTTTTAGCTAACATAACTACCAACTTAGTACTGACTCTTCCCACTATGTTGCAGCAGTCACAAGTTTAGCATTTGTGATTGTGACCTTTTAGCTGCTGCTCGAGATTAAATGAACAAGAACAGGGAACTTGACAGACCTTGCAAATGAAATTTTCTAAAGTATTTGTACTTAATAATTACAATACGATATCTGCCGCTGTTGAGGTGCTCGGCACTGGAAGCTTTTGATGCCCAGGTGACTTGTCCTAGAAGTCAGACTAGGATTCTGTGTCGGTGGTAGGTGTAATACCCCGGATATTTACAAGGTTTGTAGAATAAATCAAATATGATTAATTAAAGGTTACGATAAAACCTAGTTTTGGTGAATAAAATAAATAGAAATATATATGCTGTAAATTTCGAGGACGAAATTCTTATAAGGAGAGGTGAATGTAATATCCCGGATATTTCACAAGATTTTTTTTTTTAAATAAGTTCTTGATGATTAAATAAAGGTTGAGTTTAAAACCTAGATTTAGAGAAGTAAAAGTTATAAAAAAAATGAGTAAACATTTGACCCTAATCTTGGTGTTAGGAATGAAATGTGAGTGAATATAGGTTTTTATATTTTAAAACCTAGAATTGATTATTATGTATACTTAGAGGTATATAAATAATAAGGTAATATAATACCTTTAAAGCTCAATGGATTTAGTTGACTGAAAGAGATTGTGTAAGAAGGTAAAGAGAGATTATGGAATTATAATAAATATAATTCACCAAGGTTAGACATGAATAAAGAAGGTATATGTATACTTACGCGTATGAATGCAAGATAGCAAAGTGGTCAAACAGTCAAGTTTGACTAAACTAAAGCAAAGGAAGTTAAAAACTCAAATTGGAGTTCGGTGTGAAATTTTGAGACACGGACGGTACCGTTGAGTTCAGAACGTCAAATTTAGTAAGAAAAGACATTAACACATTTTTGTGTCGGAGTTGACTTTTTGGTCAAAGTCAACAGTTGACTTTTATTATGAAAAAGTCAACTGTGAGTTCGGATGAGAATTTTGACGAACGGATTCCGGAATTGAGTTCAGAACGTCGAAATTAGCCAGAATAGTCGTAAACACTATTTTGTGACGGGTTGACTTTTTTTGGTCAAAGTCAACCGTTTGACTTGTAAATGTGAAAAGTCAAAATTTGAGAGTTTGGAGAAGAATTTTGAGAAACGGACTTCACCGTTGCGACGGGAACATTGAATTTAGTAAGTATGGACTGTAAACACGATATGTGTTTCGATTGACTTTTTGGTCAAAGTTGACCGTTTGACTTTTTAGGATAAAATGTCGAACTTGAAGTTCGGAAGTGAATTTGAAGAAACGGATGTTACCGCGACGACGGGGACGTCGAAATTAGTAGGAATCGACTGTAAGTTTTTAATTTTGACATTTCGGGTCGAAAAATCAAATAACGGGTCAAATAATTAAAAGAGGGACCCAAAAGAGTAATTTATTTAACTAAGGCAAGCTAGGGCTCAACCTATTTTCACTCCCACACGCCTCCTTCAGCTGAAATAGGAAGGGAGAGAGAGAGAAGAAGAAGAAACCATGGAAATACAAAGAAGAAGCTTGGAGAAAAATGAGCTAGGGTGGTCGGATCATCAAGGAGCAAGAATTAAAGTTTAAGCTCTCATCTTGGTGAAGCTAGAGAGCCCAGAAAATCGATCATCCATGAAGGTATAAAACTTTTCCAAACTTGAACTTTAATGAAACTTAGGTTTTATGGTTTCTTATATAGCTATGGTATGATAGCTTGGTATTTTGAGTGTTGGATCATGTTTATGTGATGATTTGAGTTATATATGTAGATCTATACAAAGATCAAGTGAAAGAAAACAAGAAATCAAGAAAAAAATGTTTCGCCGGAAAATTTTTATAAGTTGTTTGTTTAACACCGATTTGTGGTTTAATTTCAAAACTAAAACCATATTTAGACTCCTAAGATGTAGTAGATCAGATCTGGGCAAGAAAAGTTAAGAAATCTCGCCGGAAAATTTTCGGATCGCCGGAGAAGATGACCGGAAAAGTCGCCGCCGGCGAACTTTTCCGGCCGAGACGGTTTCTGTATGCTAGACGCAGAATCTGGAAAAAATTCCTTCTACAAAGTTGTAGAGAATTAAATTTCGTGTGGAATAGACATAAGATTCGTAATTTTCGGATAAACGGGCTAATTACTATGATTTTCGGAAGTTTCAGCACTTTAAAAATTATAAATAAATTAGAGAAAAATTATTTTATTCTGAAAATTATTTTTCTGTAATGTTGTGATATTATTTTAGAATTTCTGGAAAATTTTGGTGAATTTTTTGAAGAGCTTAAATATTTATTATATTTTAAGGCTATTTAAAGTTAATTTAAAAATAGTGAAAATTCATAGAAAATTCTATGAATGTTAGAAAATTATGAAACTTGGTGAAAAATCTTATAATAATATAAGATAAATATTGATGATATTTGGAGGATATAAATGTATGTTGTATTATTATTTCTATTTTAAAGCTATTAAATAATAGTTTTATAAATAGAAATAATTATAGAAAATTATCGGATAATATGAAAAATTGGCATAACTTGAGTTCTTCAACTCCGATGACCACAAAATTTAAACTGGAACTTCTTGTTATCCTTTGTGAGATTCTGTCCAAAGATGGTTATTTATTGATGTATAGAATGAAAGTTATAATATTTACTAGAACTTATTATTTTAAAAGTGAATGGGAATAACTCTTTGTGTGTAACTCAGAAAATTATAAAAATTTTACTGGAGCTATATGTTCATAACAGGAGTTTACTGTGAAAATTTCGTAAGTTTTTGACAGAGGAATAATTTATGATAAATGTAGTCATTTCGGACTATTTTGGCCTATTTAAAAATAGTAAATGAAATTGAAAAATTCCAGAAAAAAAATATATGTTCATGAGGATATCATATACTGATGATTCACAGAAAATAAAAAATTTCTGAATGGTTGTGGTATTTTTCATATAAATGTTTAAGTTATGAATAAATGAGAATATTAAGTTAAATGAAGATTAAAAATTAGGTAAATGTGATTTTATTGACAAATGGTCTTTTTATGAGATGTTCAGATTTTACAAGAGTATGTGGGTCATTTGTAATAAAATGTTATGTGTATATCATTTTATGTTTATTAGTGATAAAAGAAATTGTATTGAATAAACAATTAAATAAAATTGTTTATAAGTTTAATAAATGATTAAAATATTATTAAACGATTAATAATATTAGTAAGAGATTAAAATATTATTAAATACGGAATAATATTATAAGATGATGATTAGTGATTTAAAATATTATCAAAGAAAGATAATATTACTAATAAGTTAAGGAATTATCTAATGTTTGATTATGTGGCTAAATGTTAGATAATTTATTATAAGAATAGTTGTATTATGAGTTAAGATATGATTTGCTGATGGAAAGATCAATCTTATAAATGATAGGTTTTTCATAAGAGATTAAATTAGATTGTGTAGCAGTAATCGACGGACAAGGCAAGTTTCCTATCTTCAAACTTTATTTTGTGCAAGTTTCCTAAACCCTACTCAATTTATATTCGAGCAGGATATATTATTTTATTGTTCAAGTTCCTAACTCAATCTCAAGTTATTATGTTTCAAGCATGTTATGGTTTAATTCTGTATAATTATTCCACCTCCGTAAATTATTGATTCGCACATAGTGCATGTTGCATGTGTTCATCAGGTATGAAAGGCTGATCACCTTCATTACCATAAGGTTCAGTTAAATTGTTCATGGCCATTATTGACACTCAACATTAATTGATTCAGTCATTTAATTATTGAAATTATGATTCGTACTCGTTCACAGTTATTATATTGTTGAAAATCCAAAAGCTTATTCTTTCTTTCAATCATGATATATCTTTATTGTACTTAAACTTGCTGAGCAAATTCATTGCTCACTCTTGCTATATCATGATAACCAATTTCAGATTAATAAGAATGTTCGAGGAGAGCCGGAGACAGAAGCAAAAGACAAGATTATAGTGTTATGCATGATAACTAATTTGTTATATGATGTAAGTTATTTGTGTAAGCCTTTTATGAATCTAAAGGTATATATGTAAGTTAAGGTTAGAAACCTTGGGAAATGTTGTAGAATAAACAATTTATGTTTATATATTCCGCATTAGTTATAGAACATGTATGGAGATGATGTATCGTGACGTACCAACTCTAGGGTTCAAGGTACCCGGATTTGGGGTCGTTACAGTAGGAATGGCCTTGGATTTGGCTTTGAGGATGACACCTGATAAGATCGATTAGAACCATGTAGTAGACTCGCACTTGAGTTCAGACTTGGCCCTTGATGTAGCCTTGGTCCTGGACTCGGAAGATGATGTGGTTCTGGCACAGGACATGGACTCGGAGATGGAAAAAACTGAGGATATGAACTTGGAACCAAACTTGGAGTTTCATTTGTCACTAAACTTGGCTCTGGCCATGAACTCGAACTTGGATTTGAACTTAGACATGGAGTAGAAGATGACAGCTGATATGAGAAACTGCCGGTTATAACAAGAACTGGACAGGATTTGATAGTACGTAAATGCAAATACTGCTACTAAACACGGCAGATGCACAAAATATCACTTCACTAAGAATTTTCTGTTATTATTGGAAAATTATGATTGAAACCAGAAGTTTCTTCATTCTAGAAATTACCAAGACCTCCAGTCATGAAAAAGACTATGTTTCAACACATCTATAATAAAGTAAGCAAAAAGGTCTTTTGTGCTAAAAAGTTCCATCAAGAAGGCTATTATAGTAGGTAAAGTCTATATGTTGAAATTTCTCCATAAGTAGAAAAGAAAAGTTGCATAATGGATTGTGCATAGATTAGCATCGTGATCAACTAAAGAAACACAGTTTTCTAATTGGATAGTCATTAAATGAGACCCTTGATGTAGTAGGACAACACAGGATAAAGGACAAACAAGGGTATAGTCTGTAAGGTCTTGCTAACAAGGGTGCTCAAGTGAAGGTAGAACAACAAGAACTTCCACAGTAATACTCCAGAAAATAAACTTGCATTTAGAAATAGCAAGTACAATTTATACTAGCAACGGATATAAACCCCTTTCATTTAAATTTCTGATATATAACACTGGCCTATCTTGAATTCCTTAAACTAAATAAAGATCACTGTATGAGTATATGTATGAATCTAACAGAATTCTCCCAACCCCACCTCACACCACCCGGTGGCGCGCATGCCCTCCCTAAACTTTCAAGCTAGCAAAGAAATAATTGTTAAATTTAAGGAATGCAAAAACTGTGGGTCTAGCGAAAGAGTGCAATGAATTGAACAGAACACAGACGGACGTGAATAACCCAGCTGCCTCACTATTAACTCACAAAGCCATGATCGGTTGCAATTCAGTCTATTGCAAGAACAACATCAAAGTTCACAAATGCATATAAACATGAAATCTTGCAAATTAAGCAGTCATTGACCATTCAAGAAGTCAGAAGCAGTACTGTGTTAATGGACTGGTCATCACCTGTATAGGCAGAAGATCTTTCATAAAGTCAGCATCTGGAAACAAAATTACGACCTTCTTCTGAAATGTTAGCTCTCCCTGAATAGCATGATCCACCGACGTAATACTCATACTTTCCCCCTTTAGCCATTCCTGTGAACGTTGGAACCCATCATCTCCATTGGTTTAATTAAATTCTTTATTGCTTCTAGCAAAATGGTGCTAAAAGTTAATCTAGTATAATGAAACCACAATAAAAATCCAGGATGAAGTCAAAAATAGATCTGGAGCTACAGCATTTGACAATTTGAAAGAGATAATTTAACCAATGATTAAATAGCAGGACAACAAAACAAGAGAATATTTATAAAATTTCTTATTATATTCACCGCTAAATAAAGATTCGCACAATTCACAACGAAAGTTACTACTACTATAAAACAGTGAATTAATATAAATAAAAACATTCTTTCCCCAAATTCACGATATGTTCTTCAAACCCTATCACGCAATTCTCAATTGATTCATTGTTAATATCATAAGCACCAAAAAATTGTTTATTCAAACATATATACATACATATAAAGGCAGAGTGATTAAAGATTCTTACTCGGTAAAGAATGATAAATAAATAGAGTAGGGTGAGAAGGGCCCAAGCTAGCAATGTGAAATGGGGATTTGAATTGATATTTACCTTTGAATGAAAATGAAGATACCAGCAGAATATAAACCCCTAAAATTCAAAGGATTTTAGGTTGTTATAATACTATGTATAAAATTATAAATCTATACGGGAGAGAGAAACAGATTACAAATTGACGGCAACAGGACAAAAATGAAGATGGAAGCTGTGGGTGCCTTGGGTAGGCTAGTAATTTGGCAAGTGCAAATGTGCGGCGTGTATTTTGGCGGGTAAGTGAATGGGTATTATTTTAATTTTCGTTATTTTAATTTAATATTCAAAATTAAAATTAAAAATTAAAACAAATCTATAAGTTTGTTTTTTTTAGTAATTATTTTATAAGTATTTTAGGGAGAGTGGGTGTTTTTATTAGAACTAGTATTTGTGTCCCGTTCTGGTGTACTATCCAATATTCAGTGAGTGGAAATATTAAACTTTAATATGCTTGCGGTACATGTATCAATTAGTGGATTATAACAGGAATCAGAGAATAAATTAATTGGAAAAAAGAAATCAACAAAGTTCATATATTCATAATAAGTTGAGTATCACACTAGGCAATGACAGAATATGATGATTCAGAAATAAACGTAGCAGAATAATACTCATACCATGCAAGTGCGGCTGTGCACATGCATCATACAAATTAGGGGATAATATGGAATGTGTTAAATGAGTGATTGTAGATTTCTGTAGTTAATAATTGCCTTTCCAACTTCAGCAGACCACCTTCCAATCCAGTTTTAAGAAGTGCAGGTAATTCTTCACCAACGGCCCTCGCGTTCATGGTAAAGACGTGTGATGTGTTTTTGGCCTTTGAGGTGTTGCTCAAAACAGTCTTCATTCATGCACCAAATTTGACACAGTTTACACCATGGACGTTGGATTGCTTTTTCTCCATTTTTTTGACAGAGTTCCAAATGTTGCTCTTTAGCCTTGTGCTTTTGACCCTGCAGGTGCATCCTCAATGCATCTTCATTTGTGCACCAAATTTGGCACAGCTCACACCTTGGTAGCTTACCTTCTTGCTCTCCACCACTCTTCCCACTCATTTGCAGTAGTTGCAGTTTAGCCTTGTGCTTCTGACCTGTTAGGTGCTGCTTAAGACAGAAAGAGCCAGAACAGGGTACTTGGTAGATCTTGCAAAACATGTTCCCCACCGTATCTACAACAATGTTGTTACCATGAGGTGGCTGTGGCCTTTTTGGTGCTATAGTTGTTGCTTTTCTCTTGATGCCTGAGTAACATGGCCTATGTGTCAAACATGGTCCTGGCCCAGGACTAGGATTACTACTTGGCACTAACAATAGCCTTGGAATTGGATTTGAGGATGACACCTGATGTGGTGGATTAGGAATCTGATGCGGTGCTGGAAATAACTTTGGAGTTGAACTTGATGATGGAAAGTGATGAGCTGAACTTGGAATCAGATTTGGACCTGAAGAAGGAAACTGATGAGATGAACTTGGAACTAGATATGGCCTTGCTCTTGTGACTGGACTTGCCTTCGGCCATGATCTTGGCCTTGGATTTGGACTTTGGCATGAAGCAGAAGATGGCACCTGATATATGATAAAATTTTGGTTATAACAGGAAAATCAGCTTGCAATTATTAATCAATAATCCATAAAAATAACACTGGAAAAAGTATGTTCTGTTAGCATAGCAAAATTACAAACCGCCCAAAAACTTATCCCATGATAGAAATTATAGAACAATCACAAGTCATGTTATAATTTATGTTTTAAGAATGTACCTAATAAGTATTATACAGATAGAAACATATTGGGCCCAAAAGGTTTCCCAACACATTAGTAAAGTAAAAAGAAATACAAAACTACACAGCTTAAAGTAGACTTATTGAGAGCAGTGCCACCACTTCGATTGACGTTCGAGAGAGCGACATTCTTTTTTGTGAAAACAGTTGACACTTAATGTGGTTGGACAGCACTTTGGACGGAAAAATAGGTGCACCGCTTGGCCTGTCAGCCATACCCAGAGAACCCAAAAACCAACCCAAAGCTGCTAACTAAAATTCGCAGAACCATGATATCACCTGACCAACATTGATTTCAAGTATATGTTATCTGGTGAAGCAAGACTAAATAGCGTTCAATAACATGATCGCAAGGTCAACAGTAGACAGGCATGACCATCATATAAATGGACTTAGTTGTCACCTGGAGAGGCAAAAGGTCTTTCGTAATTTCATCCGACTGGAACAAACTTGCCACCTTCTCCCGATAAGCCAGCTCTCTCTGAATTGCAAGCTCCACGGACATAATATTATTTTTCCCCACTTCAGCCATTCCTGCAAACTGTGGTACATCATCTTTATCAGCCTTACTAAATATTTGGATACCTATTATAGCAGTGTTGGAAAAATAGAAAGGTACTGGTATAGTGAATAACATTACCAATAATGCAGGATTTAAGCTTAATCTTTCCGGGGAAAAAATAAATAACGTAGGATGAAAATTTACAAATCTATGCCCAGAGCTCCAACATTTTCAATTGCAACAGACAACTAACCACTTAGATTGAATACAAGGAAAACAAAGGACAGTAATACACTCGTATTTGTGTCCAAGGCTAAATCAAAGGGTTTAAACTCATGTTTAAGCAAAGATATTGGAAGATAACATTCTTTGCAAATCTTGTTCTAACAATAATATTTTCTTAGGTATCTTGTACAGCATTCATTCTTCCTGCCGCCCTCTATATAGTTCAAATCAGCCAAATTATACTGACTTGTCTGGGTGTGATGATAATGAAAACAACAACTTTGCTCAACTGAGGAATGGAGAAATCAAAACTCCGACTTGAACTTTGATTAGGGAAGAGGCAAAAAGCTAATAATGGAATATGTTTCTCTTTCGACATACTTGTTCTATGTTACGCTCTTATATATTCACTGCTTGAATAGTAGTATATTGGAAACCATAAATGAATAAAAAATGTATAAATGTCACAAATTTTGCTACAAACAACAGCCCCATGATTATCGGTAAAACCCACTTATAAAACAGAAAATAATAGTAATATATAAAAGCACCTGTATGCCAAATTTCTTGATATGTTGAAAGAATGCTTCATTAATAATCAATCAAAACTGAGAGCAAATAAACGCAATAACACGTTGTACAGCAGTAAAACAGAAGCAGCAAAAGAAACATGCCCCATCAACTATTTAACTATATATCAATTTATACACAAGCAAACATGGATGATAACATTTTGAAATTTTGTTTCTACATCCATAAATGCATGAATAAATAAACAAAGGCAGAGAGCTTGAAGAACCTTACTCGGTTAAACAGCCTTACTACTTGAACGAGATGTGCTTCAACAAAATTGGGATTAGGGTTTTGGTTGATATTTTGGTAGCTAAGTGAAAAGACGTAGAGATTTTAATCCAGAGAGAATGTGAGAACTGAGAAGCTGGCCTGGTAGTAATGTCAAAATGACCGTGAGAGGACAATTACAAAAGGTGGCGGTGGTGGGTTGGTTTTACTGTTTTAGTGCGAGGTGTAATTAGACAGCGCGAGATAAGGGAGGGGTAATATCGTCAACTTACAAACCGTAACAGATTTGTGCAGAGCACACGCTGGTGGAATGGTGAATAAATCTGATGGCAATGAGGAAGGCAGACTTCATTGGATTGCAGCACGCCAAATACCTGCTGATCCAATGGCCCGAATTTCGTCTTAATGCCAAGGGACATTTTAAAGTTTAGAATAAATTAGTTAAAAACTTTATAAAGGTTAGAAAAATCAGATCTGATTTGTGTTATCATAGAGTTGTGTTAATTAGTTCAACATTAAACAACCTGAGCATAATTTTAAAATTAGGTGCTTATGAATATGGAGAAGGATCCCATTTAATTTATTACTGTATGTATGCTGAGCACTTGGACTGATTCATCAGGTCCATTTGGGCATTATAATAAGTAGGAATACTAACTAAATAAGCAAATTCTTGAAGATGTACCAGCCTCCAAAGTAATCAATATGATACGGGCGGACAACATAATTTTTGGCCTACTTCTTTTACAACTTGTTTAATTTCTGTTCTGGGTAATGCTTTTTCAATTGAGATCAAATCCGGCTTCATGGTTTATGAATAATGCAATAGCTATACAAATACATTGCGGGTCAAATTTTACACCAAAATTTTTCAAAACACATTCCAAGATATTGATGAGCAAAATCTTCTTCAGAATTTTAATGATTTCAAAGACTTTATACAAGACGGATGTCTATATGAAATAATACTTTATGTAATCATATAGTATGAAACACTCGGCGTTTCTTCATTAGAGCTCAAAGTGAGGGAGGAGAAGAGCTATACTTCAAATCCCTTTGGCTAGCAGATGAAATCCTAACCAACATAGCAAGCACCTCCTTCATGTTTGGCCTAGCCTGCGGGGATTCTCTTGCGCACCTTATTCCAATCCTTAGCAACTCACCCAATTCCTCTGCTCCTTCTCCTAGCCCCGAAACCAATAGCGCCACTGGCACCAATTTTCGCAAAAATCCCTGTCTTCCTTCGCCCATCACCCGTCTCGCCCACTCCACTAGGCATTCTTCTCCCCCATCCACCGCCCGCCTCCCAGTCGCTAGCTCCATCACTAGCACCCCATAACTATACACGTCGCCCTTTGTCGTGGCCTGCCACGTCTGTCCGTACTCGGGGGCAACGTATCCAACCGTTCCTGCCACCATTGTGCTCACATGACTCCCTCCAGCATCAACAACTCTAGCAAGCCCAAAATCCGTCACGCGTGCTTTTCCATCTTTATCAAGTAGCACATTGCTAGCCTTCACATCTCTATGCACAATCGCAGGGAAGCACTCGTGGTGCAAAAACACTAGAGCGCGTGCAACATCAAGTGCTACATCAATTCTTCCCCTCCATGTGAGACGTGTTCGATCAGAAACAAGATCTTCCAAGCTCCCACCTACCATGTACTCATAAATTAACAACTTTTCGGAGCCATCTAGGCACCAACCATAGAGTGTCACAAGGTTAGGTTGAGGCCAACCGAAGCCATTACCAGTTAGTACCTCCATTTCAGCTCGAAACTCTCTTTCCCCCTGGGTACCTTCTCTTTGTTGCTTCTTTACAGCTACTTCTCTCCCATCCGGTAACACTCCTTTGTAGACTGTTCCGAATCCTCCCCTCCCAATAATTCTATCATCCGAAAAGTTCCCTGTAGCCGTTAAGATGTCTTTATGTGTGAATGCTGTTTTGTCCAAACGAATGACTTTAACTTTATCCGATAACCATGGTGAAGATCCACCAGAGCTCGAGCCACTGCCGTGTCGTTCCTTTGTATCCTCCAAAAGATAATTTGGTGCGTCTAACCAGCTTTTTACCACAAGGCAGGCTATGATACTCATTATTGCACAAACTAAGAAGGTCAGTGCTAGAGCGATAAGCACCAACAATGCACCTATTTTGGTAGTCTTTCTTGGGTTTGCCTTGGTACCCGGAGAATTATTTGTTGTGTTGTCTATAAAAGACGGAAGGCGTAACAATGGGTCACCAAGAAATGGCCATTTCTCAAATGTTGCCAATTGCCCAGTTTCCGGTATCACACCAGAAATATAAGGATTGTAGGAGATATTAAACTTGCTAAGATTAGTCAAGTTGTTCAAGCTAGTAGGGAATGCTCCAGAGAAATTGTTATACGACAAATCAAGGTTTTGTAAGCAATTCATTCTCCCCAATTCCATTGGAATTTCCCCAGAAAACTTGTTTTGCGAAATGTTGAGGACTACTAGTGGCATCTGTGCAATCTCAACAGGGAGTGTACCCTCAAAATTATTAAAACCCAAATGCAACATACTTAAGTTCTGCATTTTCCCAATTTCATGAGGGAGTTCACCCGATAATCGATTGTCACTAAGCTGAATATAACCGGATATCTGAAATGTTTGAATATTTGTACCTGGTGCACATACTGGGAATAGGCCATACCCTTTAAGCAACCTGTCCCATAGGCTTCTACATTTCTTCATTGTAAGGACAGTATACACAAAACTAAATGGAGGGTAATCTGCCGGCATCCACCTCCTCATAGCTGAACACTCCCCAGAACCAGCAGTGATTCGATCATTTTCACGATTCAACAGAAACGTTGGCATCGGGTTCTTGCCAATGCTTGCCAGTTCAAGTGGCAATTTCCCAGAAATTTTATTGTTTGCAAAGTTCAACCATAACAAGCTACCACAATTCCCCAAGTCTGGTGGAATTTCACCCGATAAGTCATTGTTTGCGAGCATCAACCACAAGAGGGAGCTTAACTTTCCCAAACTTGGTGGAATTGACCCATTAAGCCTATTGAAAGAGAGATCAAGGGCTTGGAGTTGTGGAAAATTCCCGTATTCCACCGGTATATTTCCAGTGAACTGATTAGAGGCAAGAAACAAGTACTTCAAGCTTAGTATCTGAGAAAATGCAGTAGGTAAATGACCAGAAAAATTATTGTAACTCAGGTCTAACCGAGAAATGTTTGGTAAACTGAGAATTCCTGAAGTATATATCCCACCGGTATATGAATTTCCATGCAAAAGAAGAAATTTCACTTGTGTAATTCGCCCAAGCATTTCGTGTATATCACCTCCAAAGTTGTTCCTGCTAAGATCCAAGAAGACCAAGTTCTTGAGGCCAATTAGGGACTCTGGAATTTCATTATGAAACTTGTTGTTACCCAAAAAAAGTGCTTGCAGCTTCACAATTGATCCAATCTCAGGTGGGATTCTGCCCGTGAAACTATTTCCCCACAAATTCAACACCACCAAATTCTTGCAATGTGAAATCTCCTTGGGAAATTCTCCGAAAAATAAATTCTCGGACAAGTCCAGAGCTTCCAAGCTGCAATTCTCGGAGAAAACCCATGGTTGGATATTGCCACTAAATTTGTTTTCGGATACCTCAAACTCTTTTAGCCTTCCGAATGCAAACTGAAAATTTCCGCTTAAATTGTTGGAGCTAAAATCAACGTACTCCAAATTCCAGCACCCATCAAAGGAGTTTCCAATTTCACCAGTTAAATTATTTGAAGAAATATTAGCAACCACCAAACTATTGCAAATTCTTGGGAAACTTAACTGAATATCCCCAAAAATTCTATTGAGAGAGAGGTCAAGAATTTCCAGGTTGTCGAGTCCAGTGAGGTTTAGCTCACCATCAATGATGTTGTGCGAAAGGTTCAAGAATTTGAGGTTCTGGCACCGGCCTAAGTCAGCCGGAACTGGCCCCCCTAATGTATTTCCCGACAGGTTGAGGGAAGCCAGCTCCGGCAAGGCCGAAAAGTTTCCGAATATTTCTCCGTCTAAGTTGTTGTTGGAGAGGTCGATTCCGGTGACTCGACTGCCGTTGCATGAGATTCCGGGCCAGGTGCAGGGTGACAAGTCAAGTGGATTCCATTGGGTGTATCTTCCTCGATTTACGGGATTTTGATCTTCAAGGAATGATCTCAGATTGAGCAGTACTTGTTTATCAGTGTCCAGTGAATTTCCAGCAACATATTTACCTGTAATTCAGAACAAGAACATTAATTAGCCCGAACTCAAGAAATTTTATTAGTCAACTCTGTACAATCATATGACTAATCCTCGGAAAACTCAAACTCGTATAAAAATCCCATAAAAAATTGTGCCATGCAAAGTCTTCAAAATCATGCACGAAGTAGATTAACGCAAAAAATAATTTTCAAGATCATTATATATATACCAAAAATCAAGAAAACAAGAATTGAATATATCTGATAAGCACTAATTAGTCTCATATTTGAAATCCAGCAATCACTATCAAATTGACACGTGAATAGATATTCTTAATTCAGTGAGAAAATGATGTTGATTAAAATCCAGAGAGAATCAAAAGTCAAGGAATTGATAAGTACCATTAAGTAAGATGAAGACAATAAGTAAAGGAGCAAGACTTTGTTGAGCAATTCTGTCTTCCGGCATGATAACTGGAACTAAATCTTTTTCTTCTTCTTAAGTAATTCAGATTGATTTGATGAACCTGTGTACTTTCATGGTTGAAATGAATCAAATAATTAAATAATTATGAAAGGAGAGATGCCGTGTATGTCTGTATCAATGTATGTGTATATATAAAAAGCCAAATGGGAGTTTTGAATGTGGTTGAATTTTAGAGCGTCTGCAGATGGACCAAACCAAACTTGGATTAACAAATTAATGCACTTACGCCACTGCTTTTTTTTTTAAAAAAAAATGATGAATCGAGTTAATTAATGTGAAATTAATTAAAGCGTGAATTGTTTAGTGATGAATAAATGAAATAAAATAAAAATGGGGAATGGGGTTATTTAGTGTGCGTTGTAGACTTGGGAGGTGCGTTTTATCATTGTTTATTGTCTTTTTGGTAGAAATGAAGAGGACGAGCATTACGGAATTTTGGAAGTAATTAAGAAGATGATCGAGCTGGCTAATTAACGCCATGAAAAAGAAGAGGGAAAGCATAAAAGCCTCCCTCCCAATTAAAAATTCTAGTAGTATTAAATTAGTAAAAATAATTACACTCCATCGATCATTTTTTTTTTGCAAATATATCTAATCGGATGGTATTAAATTAGTAAAATAATCTTACTTCATCAAATCAAAGATCACATAACCTAAACTTAGAAGATACATAGGTAATTCTATGTATGTGCAAACCTAGAGGGGTGAATAGGGGTTCAAACTAAAAGTAATCGACAATAACAAATTTTATTTTTCTGTTATAGGATTAAAATAGACAGGTGATACTTATGACTTCTGATATCTGTTTTAGAATAAATTCTACTTTAATTATAACGCAAACAGGAAAAATTGGTACAAGTTGGTGTCTGAATTAGATTACTTAATATATCAACAGTAGAACAATATTATGTAAATGTGTTTAAATGCAAAATGAAACTTAAAAGATGAAACCATATGAAATAGCAAACCTCAAACACAAAGATTTTTTTAAGTAGTTCGACCCCTAATCCTCTAATATAGTGGTCTAATCTACGTCCAATACCAATTGATATTGGAGACTTTTTTATTAATGAATTTCTCAATTTAAATACAATTACTCCATGTACAAAGAAACTTTTAATTTGAGTCGGACACCGCTGTCTCCTTTGTAGCACTGTAACCTTTGCACCTTTGCAACATTCAAATCTTCATTTGTACAACCATATCAGTACTGGACCAACTAAGCCACACGAGGCTTGAATACAATCTATGAAGAAATATAATTACAATGTAATTATGATTTTCCAACCAAAAGATATTAAGATCAAGACACAAATGATAGCTGGAAATAATTCTTTTGAAAGCTCTTAGTATTAGAATCGATATTGCGTTAAGGCTCCCCATTTTTTTTTGGCATGATAGGAATATATATATATATATATATATATATATATATATATAGGAGAATGATCCATAGCAAGCGTTTGCTATGGATACTATTCCAGCAAACGCATCTTCAACCGTTGAAATAATAATGTTAAAGGATGAGATGATTTCCACCCGCTATCTAAGATAACGGGTAGGACAAAAAAAAAAAAATTCATAGTCCACCCGGCATTTTAGTTAGCGGGTGGAGTGAATTTTTTTTTTCAAAAAAATCCTCCACCCGCTAACTTAGATGCCGGGTGGAGTGAAATTAAAAAAAATTTTAATTTTTGAATTTTTTTTTTTTTTAAACTTAGTTTGTAAAATAAAAATAAAAATAATAATAAAAAAAAACTCCACCCGTCAACTAAGATGATGGGTGGGAAAAAAATTTGATTTTTGAATTTTTTTTTTTTTTTTAAACTTAGTTTGTAAAATAAAAAAAACTCCACCCGTCAACTAAGATGACGGGTGGAAAATTTTTTGATTTTTGAATTTTTTTTTTTTTTTAAAACTTAGTTTGTAAAATAAAAAATAAAAAAAAAAACAAACTCCACCCGTCAACTAAGATGACGGGTGGAAAAAAATTTTGATTTTTGAATTTTTTTTTTTTTAAACTTAGTTTGTAAAATATAAAAAAAAAACACAAAAAAACAAACTCCACCCGTCAACTAAGATGACGGGTGGAAAAAAAATTTGATTTTTGATTTTTTTTTTTTTTAAACTTAGTTTGTAAAATAAAAAATAAAAAATAAATAAAAAATTTCTCCACCCGTCAACTAAGATGACGGGTGGAAAAAAAATTTAATTTTTGAAATTTTTTTTTTTTAACTTAGTTTGTAAAATAAATAAATAAAAAAAAAAATCTTCACCCGTCAAATAAGATGACGGTTGGAAATTTTTTTTGATTTTGGATTTTTTTTTTTTTTTTTAAACTTAGTTTGTAAAATAAAATAAAAAAAAAAAAAAACAAACTCCACCCGTCAACTAAGATGACGGGTGGAAAAAAATTTTGATTTTTGATTTTTTTTTTTTTTTTTAAACTTAATTTGTAAAATAAAATAAAATAAAATAAAAAAAAAAAAAAGAAGCAAGCTCCACCCGTCAACTAAGATGACGGGTGGAACAAAAAAATTGATTTTTGAATTTTTTTTTTTTTTTTTAAACTTAGTTTGTAAGAAAAAAAAAAAAAAAAAAAAAAAAAAAAAGAGAAGAAAGGAAAGCAAACTCCACCCGTCAACTGATTTAATTTTTAAAAAAAAAAAAAACAAACTCCATTCGTCAATTTTTTTTTTTTTAATTTTAAAAACTAAGTATAAAAAAAAAATCAAAAATCACATATTTTTTCCACCCGTCATCTTAGTTGACGGGTGGAGTTTATTTTTTTATTTTCTTTTTAATTTTAAAAATTAAGTTTAAAAAAAAAAATTCAAAAATCAATTTTTTTTCCCACCCGTCATCTTAGTTTGACGGGTGGAGTTTTTTTTATTTTTATTTTTTATTTTACAAACTAAGTTTAAAAAAAAAAAAAAAATTCAAAAATCAAATTTTTTTCCCACCCGTCATCTTAGTTGACGGGTGGAGTTTTTTTTTTATTATTATTTTTATTTTACAAACTAAGTTTAAAAAAAAAAAAAAAAATTAAAAAAAAAAATTTTTTTTCCACCCGTCATCTTAGTTGACGGGTGGAGATTTTTTTTTTAAAACTTAGCTTAAAAAAAAAAAAAAATTCACTCCACCCGCTAACTAAGATGCCGGGTGGACTATGATTTTTTTTTTTTTTTTTGTCCTACCCGTTATCTTAGATAGCGGGTGGAAATCATCTCATCCTTTAATATTATTATTTCAACGGTTGAAGATGCGTTTGCTGGAATAGTATCCATAGCAAACGCTTGCTATGGATCATTCCCCATATATATATATATATATATATATATATATAGTTCCGACAACTAGAAGATATATAACATTAATTAGAATACCCAAATCACAGTTTGGAATGCCCAAAATTTTAGCAGCGTGATTTTGTATTAACAGGTATGAAGAGATATTATTTTCAAATCTGTTTTAAAGAATTTTGAATAAAACAGATTGATATCTTATTTTTTGAGAAAAGATATTATCAATCAATTTGGAAAGATATATTAAACTGTTAGAGTCCAAATCAAATATGTTTTGTTTGATTTTATCTTTTTTCCATACATTTTACTTTTAGAAAAATAAAATTTTCAACAATTTAAAATTACCTTAAAAATAAATCTTTTGGGCAAGAAAATCTTACATATTTTTCTAGGTGATTTCTAGTGACCTAGTCCAGTAGCTCCCTCTAAAGCTTGAACAAGATGGCCTTTCATGAAACCAGTGTTCAGCCTTCATCATATATGATAAGTCCTTCCATAAAATAATCATGCTCAATTGAGTAGCTTCATGCACAAACACATTATCACCATATATGATAATGTCAACCTTTAAACTCACATATCTCCATCCAATATATTATTTCCATACAAAATATTATTTTCACATATAACTTCTATGCAAAATAATATTTTCATGCAAAGTATTTATTTCCATGCAAAACATATTATTATCATTAAAACATTAAACTCATAAATCAACATTCTCCTTCTTTTTGATGAGAATAATATATAATTATGTTCTAACCAATTCATAGTTCAATCTTGTTAAACAAACACAATTCTATACAAAATATATTGTCATCATTAAAATCATGAGCATATAAACCAACAACATATATATTTCTAACAAAATTAGGTTTTAAAAAAAAAACTATATAGGCCGCCCTTAAGCATAGCATTCACAGTGGCAATTGGAGTGGAGTACTAGGTATTTGATTGCATCTTAATGCATCTTAACAACTCATTTCTTAATACATTTTAATAATCATTATTTTTAACTATATCATTAATATTTTTATCTGACTAAATAAATTGTGTGTAAAATCATAGTACGATTCATCCAAAATTCATTAAAAAATAAGAGAAAAACATATTAATGTTTGATTATAAGAATAATATATAAAAAAAACTAAGTAACTAATTATTTCTTAAAATCTGCAAACCATTGATAAAAAAGAACAAAAATAAAATAAAATTAGAAAAGGCAAATCAAAAGAAACGGATGGAGTAATAATACTCCTTATGTATCACACAAACAATTTTATTTGTTATTTATTTATTTTTGCATCAGAAAAAAAAAATTCTTTTCGTGATAGTAATAAATGACATAATATCTTTAAATTTATCATCATAATTTTATTAGTATGTCATTATTATTAAAGTAAAAAATGGACAAATATGACATAAATATATTCTTAAATGGGATTTTTTTTTTTTCTTGGATGAAGAAAGTAAGAAATAAAGGAGATGCAAAATTTTTAGGGCTCCAATCCCTGACAGATAGATTGGTCAAAGGAAAAGGGCGCAGTTAATTCATTTCCGCCAAGAGTTGTTGGCCTCCTTTCATTTCTCTGATTGATCAATTGTTAAGGATAATAATCGAAGGAAATTGTTATTTTTTCAAATAAAAATAATAGTTTCATAAATTTTTTAAGTAAATAAGTTTTACATTTATGTTAGAAAAAAATTATAAAAATATCAAATTTTACTTGTGTAAATATCGATTCTTTAATTAAAATATCATTTTCTATCTACCTATAAACTCTCAGTTTGATTTTATAGATTATTAGATTAATTAATAGAGATATCGATAATCATGTAAGCCACTAGTATAATTCATTTTTATTAATTGAGAGTTTGAATTTTGTTGATTATAAATTATAAAGATAGATCCAGTAAAAGACAGTTTCAAAACATTGAAAATATTAAATTATTTACTCCATCAACTAGACTTTTCCCTCTACACTCAGATAAATTATTATAATATATTAAAATATTAAAAAAATTAATTAATTAAGATGAACATGTATTCACGTGTGACCCCGATGAGCGATGATATCCTTGAATTTACCTTAATTAAATTTATGTACTTGTAATACATATGGACCTATGGCCAGACAAACGTATGCTGGTGGACAATTGAAAAGTGTTTAATTTTGTCCAACCACGACGAGTCACACTCAACTATAGTATGCAGTATAATCTTTCCCCACAAAACTATATCATCATCATATATTATTGTAAAGTGCATTAAAAAAAAGAAAATAATATTGTAAATTCAAAAGTGACCGTCAATAAATATTCCCGAGTCATCAATTTATTGAGCGAGTGTTGGAAAAGAGCTGAAAAAAACCTTATTTAAAAATTAAAAAAAATAATATTTTTATAAAAAAAAGTTAATATTTTTATAAATTCTCTTTTATCTTGGTGTGAGATTTATTTAAAAAAAATTGTTGAACTATTATTTTTATTTGTAAAATTATGAATTTCCTTAAAATATATTCCATATGTTCACTGATACATTATTTTTAAAATTAAAAATTATATATATACATACACACACACATACACACACACACACACACACATATATATATATATTCAAAATCATAATCTTTGAGATTTAGTACTGTTATTTACTATAAAGTAAATTAGTGGACAAGTGAAAACACACTCCATACTAATACAAGTAAAATTTTATACACTGTCGGTGTATAAATAAATAGTATTAGAATTATTGCTCGTAAATACATCCATATATACTATATCCGTGTGGGGATAAATAGAAATGCGAGAGTAGTAATTAGGACTTTTAATTTTGAGTCTCTAATTCTTGTCCATGACATTGCTTTCGGTGTATATGACAAGGGGTTAATATATGTTTTAGTCAATGTATTAAGGGTCAATTTTTATTATGGTTATCAATTTTTTTTTTATTATAAACGTATTATTATATTAAAAAATTTATAAAATAATCGTTACTTAACATTTCGTCTAAAAAAGTAGACGAAAATGTTGAGTAGATTAACTGTTAACACATGTTAATTATATGACATATGACGTGGATCGAGTTAATTGATGTTTTGGTCATTGTACTAGGGATCGATTTTTATTTTGGTTACCAAATTTTTTTTGTTACATTCTCGTTATCGAAGTACAAAAAATATTATAAATTAGTGATTTTACCTTCAAGGTAGTACTGAATTCTCGCTTCTTTTTTTTTATCGAATAACTAGTTTGGACATGTGATCTTACAAGATTAAAGAATATATATATAGACTATCACATTTGATATAGAATATAATTACTTTAAAATCACAATTGCTTAAACTTAATTTCTCACAGCCCTAACTTTTAATTCGGTAAAATTCAAAATTGTAATTTAACATACAAATAAAATATAGAAATATATGAAAAAATTAAATTAATTTTATGAAGATGGCTTTCAAAGGTTGCAACTTGATTTTTGAGATATCGTCAGACAAACTTTTGCAATTGATCTTCTATTTAAGTCATATTTGTATAAGATAATAAGTTTTGTTTATTGGGTCCAAAATGATAAAACCATATCTTGCCTATTGCATGATGCTCAACTGTTTCAAATCAAAAGAAATCACTTCGTATTTTGAGCACATAATTACATTCCTAGTTAATTAAAGAAATGAATATTTCAATAAACAACTAATGAGTAATAACTGGACTTTACATTTATGTGAAAGGAATCATGAAAAAATATATAAAAATTACTTGTAGAAATATCAATTTTATTGATTAATACAACCATGTAGAGTCTTTAAATCATTTTCCTTTTTTAGAATTTTTAAAATTTTCATAAAACATATTTAGCCATATATTCTTGATTGACACATAATTACACTCTTAATCTAAAAAACACAAAACATAAAGTCTCTTTTATAACTAGTATTTTTAACTAATAAATTATGTCTAAATACGGTATATACGAACTTCAATATTTATCAAAGAAAAGGCCCATCGTAGGATAGTATTTTTGAATTTTATTTTTAAATAAGTTTGAAATATATACAACTTTAACATATAATTTTTTAGTGTAATTTTATTTGTCCAGCCTTTCATATGTAGTCCTAGAAAAGCAATTTCATGGTAATAATTTATGTAATAATTTATATATATTTAAATTAGATTCTTGAAATTAATATACTTATACATTTTTGAAAACACTTGTAATTAGAGGTGAACGAAAAATTAAAAAATTATTAATTTGTAATATTTTTGGTACTTCGATAACGAGAATATAACAAAAAAAATTTAGTAACCAAAATAAAAATCGATCATAGTACAATGACCAAAACAACAATTAACTCGATTTTCGTCACCTGCCACATAATTAACACGTGTTAACTGTTAGTCTACTCAGCATTTCTGTTTACTTTTTTGGACAGAATATTAAGTAATTGTTTATTTTGTAAAAAAATTTCAAATATAATAATACATTTATAATAAATAAAAAAGTCGATAATTATAATAAAATATGACCCCCTAGATCAAAAACATATATTCACCTATGTGGGAAGTATGTCCAAACTCCACAATAACTAATATCTGAATTTTAACTTTTGTATTCGAAAGGAAAGACGAGTTTTGTTGGCTTTTGTTTGAAGTGAGAACAGGCTACCGGCTTTTCTTTATTTATAATTTTATTGGTGGATTTTTATGTTCAACTGCTATTCGTTTATACATTGATTTGAATTGTTTTCATCAACCAAAAAGAAAAAAGAATTCCAATTCCATTTCCTATTCCTATTTGGAACAAAGAAAAGCTTTCAATTTGGATAAGGAACCTTGCCAGACAATTTGTTACCACTAAGTTGAACATAGCCAGATATCTGATAAGTCCGAATATTTGAACCTGTTCCATACCCTTTAACCAAACTGTCCAACGGGCTTCTACATTTCTTCATTGTTAGCACCGTATACACGAAGGTAATCTCCCGGCATCCACCTCCTTATAGCTGAACACTCCCCTAATCCAGCTGCGAGGCCAAACAGGGCTTGGATTCTTACCAACTCAGGCGGGACTGTACCGATAAGTTGATTATCTGCGAGATTTAACCATACTGCCTAAATTCCCTAAATCTGGAGGAATTTCACCGCCTATAATTCAAATTAGATTTAACGGATCATAACAAAAATGCATGCGGCATTCCAAGATAAAAATATGTATGTAACAAGTGCTAAAGCAAGAATGATCAACTACTAATTAGTTTCTAACATTAAGGATAATCAAAAACTCCCAATCGAAAGTAAAGAGATTAATATATATGTGCAATCAGAATGAAGATTAACACAAAGAATAGTTTTGTAGTCAGTCTGACATCATAATTAAGTGCAACCAACTCTTCCCGGAGATGGACAGAGAGACCAGGTACTCTGGAATATACTACAACTACAAGAGCCCCTGGAGGTGGGAAAATGTACTATGCTTTATTCTTTCTTGTACTAATAATTAAGAAAATCCTTACATTTAGCAGCTGCCTGGGTAAAACACAATTTTGTAGTGTTGATGGAAGGAGACAAAGCCACCGAGTTAAACGAGTGAGTTTTCTTCATTTTTCTTTTGGGGAAAAGCTCACTCTCTTCCATCACCATATTCTCTGGTGTAAGTTCTCTCTTCCTTCCCGCGGCTACAAGTTCAATTTCCAATTAACCTAACATTTAACCCTAATTCAATAAATAATACCCTCTCCGTTCCACAAAAAGAGTCGAACAATCTTAATTATTTTGAAATTTTCTAAAATTAGAATTTATTTTTAAGTTTTGAAAAAATATTTTGTACAAGTAGTTTACAATTACATGAATCATATTGCCCCCTTTTCTCAAAGTATAATTATATTCCTACTATGTGACTCGAGAACCGCATCAACTTAATGGTAACTGAAAGTTACTAGCAGCTATGATTACCGGTGTCATTCGTGAAATTGTTTCAACAAGGAATTAACCGCATCATTATTCTTGTGAACATAATAATTCTTTCACAAAGCATGTACATCTTATGTTCCTTGAGGGCTCTATATATAGTGTCAGGTTCTTCATATGAAAAACATCCCCTTGAAGAATTTTGAATGGCTGATATATTTTAGGAGGCTCAGAATCCAGTTTGAAACTGTTGTGTCTGATAGTAAATGATACCTCCTCAAGTGCTTCTAAAGCAGCCTTTCTCCTTTCCTTTTGCTCTCTCCACCTCCTTATCTGTTCCTCAACTTCTGCTTTACCCTTCTCAGCAGTCTCGGCCCTGCATGCTGCCTGTCCTGCTCGTGTCCTAAACTCCCCAATTCTCGCTGTTGTAACCTCCTGCTCTTTCTTCAGTATTTCCAACTCGTAACTCTTATCTGCTTTCTCAGCCTCTTTAACCAATTCCTCGTATTCTTCCACTAAAATAGTGATATTTGTATCTGTTTCATCTCCTCTCTTTTTGGCTTCTCTGTTGGATTCATCAATTTCTGGAACTTCTTCACCCTGAATATACTCTCGAGTTTCTTCTGCCCCTTTGCCTGCTGCTTCTCTTAAACTTGGCTGCTTCTGCTTCTGATGCTAGCTTCTGAATGGCAAGTTGTAGCGTAGACTTTTCACGCTTGGCTCTTTCTTCAGCTGCCTCAGCAGCTGTAGTTTTTGATCTCCCTTTATGTAGCTCAGATTTTAGTAATGCAATCTCCACTCGCGGTTCATTTTCATTGGCACTTATCTCATCCATCTCACTCTAGATATTCTCAAACTTGCCAGTTATTGTTTCAAAATCATAGTTGAGGCCATCCATCACTTTGTTTCACCTTCTTCTCGGATAAAACTGCAATACTCTCTTTTTCTGCCCCCTTAGCAGGCAGCAGCCAGCCGCAAATGAAGAATAGTTTCATTGAGCTCCGATAAATTCCCTAAAAGCTCTTTTGTCTCTTGGTTCTCCATATTTAAACCAATTTCCATCAGTTCTGCTTGTTTCATGGCCTCAAGCATTGCATCTCTGGCTACCACAAGTTCTGCCTCTTCGTTTAGCAAACTCCCCTTGTGTAGACTTCAAATGCACTTATAACATGAGAAAGTTCGTCACGGATCCTTACAGTTTCTGACAATTGTTCATCCGTCTCCTTTATATTGGGATTCAAGTTCATTTATCCCCATTCTAGCTTCCCTGCATTCATGTATGCATCTCTCTCTCTCAAACTCGGTGTTGTTCTAACGAGGGCTTGCTTATAGGCAGAATTCTTAGCCTCCGGTTGAAATTTATAGTTGGTCAGGTCCTTCAGTAGGCCTTGAAGCTCGGTTTCTTTCTCTAATCCCTGCTGATTAAAGACACAAGAAAAGTTTTTAACTATAACATTGTTGCAGGCAGAACACTTTTTCTCAACAAACAAGGCAATTAATTGCAGCTCGGACTGATTCAATGGATTTTGTATCAATCTCTCCCATGCATTCTTCTCAGAGAAAATTTTTCTTACATCAAATAGAAAAAGGGAAAATCTTAGTGACCAGTGTCAAATGAATAATGCAGAAACAAAAATAAATTAACTCTATAGTAGAATTGTGATAATTTTCAATGTAGTATAGGAAACAAAAGAAAAGATTCAAAAATATCATATTTGGAACCTATGATCCATCCACCTTTTCATTCTTATTATTAATCAAACTTTCCTCTGGATTACTAAATTTAGAAGCAAAGACGAATGAAAATCCGTAAAAAAAATAAAGAAAGAAGCTCTGTTGGAATATATATATATATATAGGGGAATGATCCATAACAAGCGTTTGTTATGGACACTATTCTAGCAAATACATCTTGAACCGTTGAAATAATGATGTTAATGGATAAGATGGAGTCTCATCCGCTATCGAACACGGGTAGGGAAAAAAAAAAATCTTAGTCAACCCGTCATCTAAGATAGCAGGTGAGAATAAAAAAATTTTTTTTTTTTTTTTTAAACTAAGTTTAACAAAAAAAAAATAATCAAAATAAAAAAAAATTACCACTCGTCATCTTAGTTGACGGGTGGAGTTTTGTTTGTTTGTTTTTTTTTTTTTTTTAAAATCTAAGTTTAACAAAAAAAAATCAAAAAAAAAAAAAATTCCACCCGTCATCTTAGTTGACGAGTGGAGTTTTGTTTGTTTGTTCTTTTTTTAAATTTAAGTTTAACAAAATAAAAAAAAATTCTCACCCGTCATCTTAGTTGACGGGTGGAGTTTTGTTTTGTTTTTTTTTTGTTAAACTTAGATTTAAAAAAAAAAAAAAAAAAAACAAGGCTCCACCCGTCAACTTAGATGACGTCGGGTGGGAATTTTTTTTTTTTTTAAACTTAGTTTTTATAAATAAAAAAACAAGGCTCCACCCGTCAACTAAGATGACGGGTGGGAATTTTTTTTTGTTAAATTTAGTTAAAAAAAAAAAAAAACTCCACCCGGCAACTAAGATGACGGGTGAATTTTTTTTTTGATTTTGATTTTTTATTTTTGTTAAACTTACTTTAAAAAAAAAAAAAAAAACTCCCACCCGTCATCTAAGATGACGGGTTGTGAAAATAATTTTATTTTTTTTTCATTCTCATCCGCTATCTTAGATGACGGGTTGACTAAGATTTTTTTTTTCCTACCCGTTATCTTAGATAGCGGGTGGGACTCCATCTTATCCATTAACATCATTATTTCAACGGTTCAATATGCATTTGCTAGAATAGTATTCATAACAAACGCTTGTTGTGGATCATTCCCCATATATATATATATGCAGTAACCTTACATACAACATATATTACTAAACTTCTAAAATTATAAATACATTTTGAATTTATAAATTTTAAAATTTGAAAGTTATTAAAAATTTATTTAACCTTTGAAAACAATAAGTATTACTTATTTATAGTTAATATATAAAACTTATACTAACTATTAGTAATAATATCTTACCATTGCATGGTATTAAATATATTAATTTTAAAAAATCACAAATATAAAAAAAATCAGATATATTATTGGACAGAGGGAGTAGGCAGAGACATGTTCCTCTGTGCGAAATTTCTGTGTTTGTGAGTTTAAAAAATAAGAGAAAATAAAAAAAATGAAAAAAAATTGATTAGGAGATTAAAAATATCTTGTTTGTGAGTTTTTTGGGGAGATAAAAGAAAAAAGAAGAGAGATTTTTTAAAAAATTTCTTTCAAAGTTCAAAAAATTCGAAGACAAATTTTCTAAAAATTTAAATGAGATATTAAAATAATAAAATAAAATAAATATATTCTCATATGGATAAAATAATAGTATATTATTTTAATTTTATTTTTTTTCCAATTACACTTTTTTTCTCTCAAAAAATTTAAATTCCTTTCTTTCCTTCCGGCCCAGCCTCTAGTGGACGCTAATAAATCTGATTTTTTATCCAAACCAAACGCGACTTTAACAAATACCCTTCTATATATATACACATATATCGACGACCGCCCCTAGACGGTCCTTTCATCAGTTTTACAATTCTCTCCCCCTAGTCTCAGTGGGTTTGTCTGCGATTGAATTGAATTAGGGTCAGCGTTTGGGTTGAGTGAGAGAAAGGAAAGAGAAAGATAAAAGGAAGGGGATGTCGGACGAGGAGCACCAGTTTGAATCAAAGGCCGATGCCGGAGCCTCTAAGACCTTCCCTCAGCAAGCTGGCACCATTCGTAAGAATGGTTACATCGTCATCAAAGGCCGTGCTTGCAAGGTCTTTATCTATATGCATATTATTATTCGTTATAATTGTTCGTTTTTATTGCTCAAATAAGACAGGTCCTTACTGTTTATACGATTTCATTTTGTATCAGAAAATTTAATTCATTTGCTCGTCACTTGTTGTGTTAGGGATTAGGGTTCATCTAGTTTTTGAAGAAAAATGGTGATTATTCATACTTTCATTTAGATTCCTCTTGCTGGTATCTGTTATGTACTGAATTCCTTTTAAAGTAAGGGAGAGATTTGATGTCTAAGTTCAAATTTGAGTCGATTTAATCAGTTCATAGCTCATAAGTTCGAAGCATTTCAAATAATAATAATAATCTCTATGAACTAGTAACTACTTTTCTGAGCTAATTATTATGAATGTTTATAACTATGGAGTTAGAACTGACAGGATTATTTTTTAACTTATTTGTTATGAAACTGCAATATTTAGTTTATCAATATTCTGTAATTCTCTACAATGTGCAATAATTTTCTGTTACGGAAGAAGGATCCATCCTGAGTGTAAGATAATCTTTTAATGACTTCTAGATTACTACCTGTTTGAAAGTGCTAGTGCCTTAAGTAATGGAAAACAATTAAGTCTTTATAACTAAGCTAAATAGGACTATAAGGCTGTTTAATTGTGGGGATATTCTTTTTCCGATTTGTGAATGTATGTGATAGATATATTAAATATTTTAAAATTGGATTTAATAGTGACTTGGTGATTTTGGTTAGATGTTTTGGCCCGGAAAGGTTTTTAAAAAATTGTAAAGATAATTTGTCTTGGGGTTTGGCGTTATTGTATGAAGGAGTTGAATGATAGGACTGCCACCTTGAAATTCAATTTAACTTTTCCAACTTTGTATTTCTTTTTTCTTTAATAAACAATCTAACTCTGTCTTTGTAGTTCTGATATCCCAAAATTTTATCATAGTTATTATAATCTGAATTACCAGTTAATTGCATGATAGTGGCTGTTGTAACCAAAATGTTTCTTCTCTGTGCCTTTGAAATTCTTGTTGTGTATTATAAACTCATGTATCTCATTAGTAAGGCTATGTGTTTGCTTTAGTTATCCCATGCTGGTTTCTTGGTTGGCATACTGAAGTGTTCTAAGTACTCCAAATAGGTTGTAGAAGTTTCTACCTCTAAGACCGGAAAGCACGGTCATGCTAAATGTCACTTTGTTGCAATTGACATCTTTAATGGAAAAAAGCTTGAAGATATCGTACCCTCTTCACACAACTGTGATGTAAGAACATGTTCGAGTATTTTCTTCCCCTGTTGTTTCTTGTAGATTTATGTTTTTTTGGAAAATTAAAATGTCTAATTGTGTCTCTGTTTTGCAGGTTCCCCATGTCAATCGTACAGACTACCAGCTGATTGATATTTCAGAGGATGGATTTGTATGTCCATTCTTTATCTCTTTCTTCATTTAAAAAATTATGTTTGTGAATTTGGTTTCTTATGGTGAAAATTGTTAGGTGAGTTTACTGACTGACAGTGGTAACACCAAGGACGATCTGAAGCTCCCAACTGATGACACCCTGCTGACCCAGGTATGTGTTGTTTGGCAATCATTTATCCTGAAAGTAACTTTTGTCTATTACTAAGACGGGATCGATTTTTTGTGGCGTTGTTCTTCTCCTAACTTTGTTGCTGCACAGTTAAGTTAAAAAGTATGCAAGAAAATTATCAAAACAAAAGGAGGTAAAAAATGCTTACTAGCTGTCGGGGGTTTAAACATATTTTGTTTGGAGAATTGTATGTATGTGCCAGTGTTTTGGACTTTTGTGGTGTTAAAAGGATTGTATATATTGGTTGTTTGTAAATCTGATGTGCTGTTCCAATTACTTCTGGCAACTTAAAAAGTTTGATTAAGAGAGTGCAAATGTCTACATTTTTAAGATCCTTAAACATCGATATGTTTCATCGTCCTCGTTAATTCCTATCATGACAACCTTTCAGTTTTTGGTGGATGTTTATTGGTGCATTATATATGTGCTATGCAACTTTGACGTTTGGCCTTTCTTTTCTGGTATTGATGTATTTTTCAAATGGATTTCTGATGGTTCTAGTTTTTATTATTGGGTGCAGATCAAGGATGGTTTTGCCGAGGGGAAAGATTTGGTTGTGAGTGTGATGTCTGCAATGGGAGAAGAGCAGATCTGTGCTCTGAAGGACATTGGCCCCAAGTAGCATCCTATTGATTTTCAAACTATTGCAGTTCCGGCAGGGAGATTTCTTTATGCGATAGCATTTCAAATTGGCAGCTATAACTGTCTATGTGGGTTTATAAACAGTAACTATATCATCGGTTTCTTTATGCATTATGGATTCTCTAGCCATAGATACTTTCTTATTAGCTGGTCTCTAATCTCTCTTTATAGGTGAGTTGGAAAATTGCTGCAATATTAATGTCATTATGTGTGGTTAAATCAATATTTGTCAACTAGTATTATATTATTTCCACCGTTAATGGTGTAAGAAATGATTGCAGAGTTTACGGGGACCAGTTAGAAGTGCGACTGTATGAATAAAGTTTGCCATATTTAATAGAATTACCTTAAACTGTGTTAATTATAATAATATGGAATTTTATTTTTCTTCTGCAAATTGGATTTTTAACATTGGAAGTTTCTGATTTGTTAAGCTTTGATTTGTAGCTCAATTGTGGGTTATGAGAGTGTAATTGAGCAGATATAGTTGAATTGCACTACTAAAAGTCTGTGCAGTGCAACGAGTCCTAAACACAATCTCCATTTTTGGTGGTTAAACTAGAAAATAATTTGAGTTTAAGCATTGGATAAGGTTTCAAAGTTGTCGTCGAAAACAAAAATATGAGTTGTGTCGGGGTGTGTGAATCAGTTGTCTTTCTGCTTTTGCTCGAGTTTGGGAAAATATGGGTTCCAAATAAAAGTTTGGAAATGATGATTGAATCATTCGTCTGTCATTTGATTGTTAGTAGTTTTTCTATACTACTTCCACTCTATTATGAGATTTAAATTCGACATATAAAGTAAAATATGAATTGCATTTACCATCAAGCACTTGCATTAGCTTCTTTTACAATGTCTAGGATTCATTTAATAGAGATTAGTCAAAGGACCTAATTTTCCATCCGGTAGAGCTCCGGTTTCACTGAGCATTTTCGTCTCTTCAACTCTGATCTTCGAAAGGTAAGCCACGATTTCAATGAAGTTGGGATGTTTTATCAGAATGCTAAATGGCCAGCCAGTGTGTAATTGGGAATATTCAAGACCAAAAAACTATTAAATTTTAGCAAGAGAAATCAATACGCCTCTCCTGAATGCTCCCTAAATCGGTCCTCAAAATAATATTCAAATAAAATTTTTGACCTATAGGTTATAAGGACCGATAAAGATGCCTCTAAAATTTTGACCTTTGAGAGAGGTTAAGATTGACAAACATATGTTTAGCGATACAAAAATTATTTTTAGTGACACTTTTAACAATATAATTGTCACGATCAATTTCATTGTATCATTAATTATTTACGACTAATTTAATTTTGTCGTCAAATATAATTTTTTTGTCTTATTAAAATAAATCGAATGATAAGTGTAATGTTAATATAAAATTTTGAGCTTTGAAAGAGGTTAATTAAAATAAAATATAAGAAGCGTATTTTTGAAATTATTAATCTCAAAAGCAAAAGACATTAATACTACTGTAATAAAATAAAACTGTTTTAAAAGCTGGGCACCCTCTCCCGCCCACAATGTAAGCTTGTAATAATAAAAATTCAAGAACCAAGTTTTTTTATGATTGAATAATAAAATAATTATTTATAAAATTTTAAATATATAAAATATTAAGATCTAATCTTGACAAAATTTAAATTATTAAATTTCCTTAAACCAGAAGATTGTGTGTGACGATTTTACAAAGAGAGAGCGTGGCCCCTTCTGATAAGTTCCAAAACCTTCCCACTTTTTTCTCTCTCCTCAATTTTAAAGATCAGTCCGTCGCGGAGAGATGAGTTCAAGTTCAGGTTCAGGTTCATCATCGCCCAGGCGGCAGAGGAGTGGTGCCGGTAACAGCGATAAAGAGGATAGGCCGAGATTCTTTGACAGCAAGGCAAAGAGCAAGTGCTGGGCAGAGGCCCAGGTAGTACCGGGTCGGCACCCGGAGAGGTGGCGCCAAGATGCTGCAGGCAACATCGTCTGCAAGCGCTTTTGCAATTGTCAGGGCTGCCTCTGTTTTGAGTATGATCACATCATTCCCTACTCCAAAGGTCATCCCATCTCTCTCTATCTCCTTGTCCTTGCCTTTTCTGCCGGGGTTCTTTAATCTTCTTAATTTTGGGGCTTGTGACTGCTAATTCACCTGATTGAGTAATTGTCTATATGGGTATGTGAATTTTGATTGGTTCGTATATTTTTTTTTTCTCTTAATGCTGGGGTCTGTTGTGGAGAGCTTTCTCTTCACACACTTGCAGTTCGCTGATTATGTGTTTTTTACTTCTGGGTGTTTTGTTCTGATTTTTGGGTCTTGTTATTTGTGAACTTGCTTCCTTGAATTCATTTTTGAAATGAGGTTGCTAATTCTGATGATTGGAGCCAATGTTCTGGGTTTATTTGATCTTGTAGAGGAATTGTGCTTTACTGTTATTACCTTGGCGGATTTGTGCAATTATAAAAAAAAAATCCACCTAATTTGATTTTTTTTTTTGTTATTAATTTTTAAAAAAAAATTGAAGTTGTTTGTTGTAGTCTTGTAGGTGGTGAATCTGTAGCAGAGAATTGCCAGATTCTTCAAACCAGGGTGAACAGGTTTAAATCAGCTAAGGATGCTATTGACACAGATCAGTTGCGAGGGTATTCCTGTGATATTAAATTCAGTGGTATATTTTTCTTCATTCTCTTTTCCTCTAAAGCGCATTGTACTTGTGTGTGTGTATTACGTGATTATATCTTCCTAGAATGCTTGGTTATCAAATCTTTTAACATAACCTGAGCATTTGATGATTACCAGAACTGTGTTTTAACAGAAATCTGAGATTGGACTAGATTGTGAGTAAGCACAATGCATGTGGACAGAATTTCTAATTTCTATTATAGGTAAACACATATATTATAAATAACAGAACCATATAATAAACATAGTAGAAAGCAGTACATTATTGGAATTGGTGCATTTGTGAACCAGAAAAATCAGTAGATATAAAAAGTGTGTGATAATCCTATTCTCAATTACTGGATTGCAATCTAAAAACTTCTTGGAAGGAGCATGCACATGGTAATTTGCCAAGAGATGATGAACTGTAACCGGAAGAGAGGCATAATAGTACAGGACACTGGATGATTGTTGAACAAGCATGATGTGGTGTGTGAGTTGGAAGGCAAACCTGGAAAATAATAGGTTTACTACAAACCCGTATATGGTTTGTTTTGAGAGATGCTATGGGCTTCGATGTAAGATTTCATATGCTATGTGGCATGTACACATGCATAGAGGAGATGCAAATAATCAGCAACTTAAAAAAAAAATGAGGAGAAGCGAATAACAAAGTCAGACAAAATTGTTGCACATGCCAAAATAAGAGTTGCACCAAACTCAGTTGTTTTCTTTATCAAATCTATCCTTTATGCTAAGTTTGGAGCTTGGAAAGAGCTAGGAATGAAACCTGAAAAATTTATTGCAACTTTATTTGCCTTTCATACATTGCACTTCAACGTTATACTTGATATTAAAATTTTAAGATTTTAAAAGTATAAATTGTGTTTGATAAGATAGTTTTTTTTCTTTTACATTTATTTTAATTTTCCTTTCCCCATGTTTCCCAAGTTCAATGGCCTCAAGGAAATAGCTAAAAGGTGTTGGGCAGTTCTGTGTAACACTTTCACCAAGTTGACATTTGCTAGCACCAATGAAACTTGAAAGCCTTATATATGATTTTTGAGATATACTTGCCAAGAAAACAAAAAATAAAAACCACCCTTGTTTTTGAAACACGCTCATAGCAAATGTCACACCTCCAGTAGAAAAGAGTAGATAAGAATTTCCTATATAGTAAATGAACCTGTTCTGTTGTAACAAAAGTACCAGACTAAAAACATGCTGCTTGGCACTGTGATATATAAGTCTAAGCTGGAAAAGGGCTGATAAGAGTGGCAGAGATACTAGGAGAATTAATATACACAGCTAGACATGTAGAACATGTCTGCCACACATAGGCAACTTGATTTATATATACAAGATTAAATGGTTAGCGATGCATTTGAGAGACCATGAATAAATAATAGAGATTGGATAACTATCATCTAAATTATTGAAATTATGCTGACCTACATATATGCTTTATCATATTTTGGTTTGTAATAATCTGCTCATACCAACATACAAATAAATGTTACGTGCTTCTTGAAATTGCAGATACAGAGCTTGACATAATTGAGATGGCTGTTTATGGAGATGTAATCCGCCCTGGGAATAAATGTCGTTGCAGAACTGTTGCCGAAATGCTTGGCAAGTACAAGTCCAAAGACAGCACAGCTGCTTGCAAGTTGCCAACGGGTAATGGGTCCTCGTAGCAGTGAAGTATATGACATTTAAGTGCAATCTATGCTAGAAAACAAACACTTAAATCAGATCCAAATCAAATTTATGATTTGCTGTTCTCAGTAAGACCCATTATTTATTTTTATTTTATTTTTTATTTTTTTCTTGGACATAGTAAGACCCATTATGACACCTTGCTTTTGTATTTGCATTCCTTTGGCTGTAACGCACAATACATTTGGGCCTATTGGTTGGATGGTAGTACATGAAATTTGTATCCTAGGAGTATTCTGCTTTCATTTCTTCAATCAATAATCACAGGTTCGAAGTTTAGAGCTATATTGATATAGGTAGTAATAGCCATTCAGTTCATGGATTTAGCGAAGGAGAAGAACGGATAAAAGAAAAGATGTTTTGCAGGTTCTTGATTAACCTACAAAATACAGCAACATGTTTCATAAATAACTGGAGACATCATAACCAATTAGGCATATGCAGAGCTAGATCTGGATCTTTAGAAAACATCACAGAGAAACTGGTACTTCTAATATGGATTTGGGGTGTTTGACAGAGTGAGAGTTCAGAGCTATGGTTCATGTTGTCTTGCCAAAAATTACCGGGAAATTGTCTCTAATCTTGAGACTGCCGGATAGAGTTGTAGTACCACAAAAGTATTACCTTGCTCATAGCATAGTTATTAGAACTAGACCGGACATTGAACCGAATGAGGCACTGGTTCAGTGGTTCAACTAGTTCAACCGGTTGAGTTGGTTTTTTATATTTAAAATAATTCATAGTATTACCTTCCTCTGATTCCTGGGTTGGCAAAAAGTATTTCCAAAATTTTGTTAGGAAAATAATTTGAAAATGCATGATTTTGTAATTAGTCAGCAGTTTGGAAAAAGAGTTCTAGAAGTAGCCCATGCTTGTGTTTTGTCAGGCTTTACATGGAGCAGTTTGTTGATCATTTTATGGCAGCAATTAGGGAACTAATATTCAAAAAGAAAAAGGGTAGCATTTTCATTGTAAAATTACAACGAATGTGGTACTCTTTTAATGAAATTGATAGGCAACTGCATTGGCAACTAACAGGAGATGCCACATTTTCTCCTCGTTAATGACAGAGAGACAGAAAAAAAAGAGAGAGCCCGCATGGACCATCAATGGTGATAAGTACTAGTACTAGTTAACGTCAAATTAATTCATATTATTAATTTTGAATGTGAAAGTTTCATTAATTAACTTAAATTAATTAGCATTAATAAATTAACATTAGTCGGAGATTGATACTGCTTACTACTATATGAAAGTCGTTGCACAATGATGGATTGCATTTGAATGAAAGAATCACAATTATAGGGTTGTCTTCTAAGTTTTAATACATTTTAAAAAAGAAACTTGGACTTCTAAAAACCAAGATTATTCAAATTCATTATCTTAAAATATTTTATTTATCATACTGTACCCGCGATATAAAAATATGAGTCATGTTTGACTATAAAATTGCAACAGTGCTTTCAATAAATTATGGACAGAATTATCATAAAGGTGTGTGGTATGAACCCTTTTTTTTTTTTTTAATTTAAATTTTTGCTTTATACAATTACAGGTAACGGACCACGGGTCGCACGTTTCAGAGTGAAGCCATGTCTTAGGCAGAGCCTGTGCGCAAAGCCTGGCCCGGGGTGGGGAGACTTAGTCCGACTGCGGTTGGGATACTCCACATTATCAAAAAAAATAAAATAAAAAAAAATAATAATAATAATGTAAAAAGCAATGTTGTACATTTGTGAAGAAAAAATAATATATTTTATAATTTTATGTACTGATTTTTTTTTTGTTCCCAGTCATGATTAGTGATAATTTTTTTAATTAAATATGTAATATGATGGGCTAACTTTATCCTCTAATCTAATTTTATATTTTGATATACGGCGCAATTTTAATTTAATAAAAAAAAATTACAATATATAACACGACACTACACTTAGTGAAGTATTTAATATGTCGACAATACATTATTTTTTCTAAATTTTCTCTGAGGCATTTTTATATTTTTTGCTATCGAATAGTCACCAAATGCTTAAAATAAAAAAATAAACTTTACCACACCATCCACCAAATAGTTCTATATAAGCACCGATCTAGTTATATAATTGTGGGCACATTACTTAGAAAATAAAAAGGTTCATCGATTATCAGTAGTCGAGGTTTATGATTATATTAGGCAGTCTTAATGGACCGCGGGGGGCTACTGTAATCGAGTGAGTTTGGTGTGGTTAGGACTTGGGATAATGTTGATACATGTTATGGGAGGCAGCGATGATGGCTTAATATAGGAACATGATAGACAGCATATCACATGCAAATCGCTGAAAAGGGGAAGCTTGATCACTTTATATTATTATATCCTCTTGAAAGTTTAACAACTTTGAAGAATCGAGGAGAGAGACTTTAAATGAACAAAAATAAAAATAGAACTTAATGATGCTTAGCATATGTCATTCCCTTATTCCTCCTTTTATTATCCGGTAATAAGAGTGGTAATTTCATTATACTTCATGTTGCGTATACTATAAATATTATGTAAATAAATATAAATACATCGATAATTTTCTTATATTTTTTTTTCACGAAAATAATTTTTTTTGTTGCAAATATATTGTTTTTATGTTTTATCTCTTAATTTCACTATTATCATGGGTTGATCAGTATTACTCGAGTCAAAAACTTTCGATAAATAAAATTATATTCTATTTAAGGCAAAACGTCTAATTTTTTCTTTTTTTGATAATCAAAACATGTATAAGTTTAATATGCCATACTAGAAAACTAAACTTGAGTTAAATTTAGCTTATTATAAACGAAATTTGTTTATTAAATGAGTGAGACTAAATATAGAAACAACTTTGAGCTTAAAGCTTAGCTCAACAACTTGCTCAAAACCAACCCCATTAATAATTCGGGTAGTTTAGAAACTAGAGCCATCAAACACAGACGTGGTTGTCTCATGCTGTTAATTTTGTCCTCTTAATATCTCAACTTTTCTTGGATCCAAAAATAAAAAGTAGTACTACGTGCATGGTGTAGTGGGGTGTGGGGAATGGCAACTGTGACACATGACATGCATTAGAGATGGTGTGAAAGGCAAATTAAAGGAGCTCCTCATTATTTTCCTTTTCCATCTTTATGTTTTCCACTTTCCCCCCGTCTTTTTCTTCTTTTTTTTCCCTCCTTTAATCAATCATTCTTTTTCCTCTGACTTGGCCCAAGTTCGAAACAAATCTATTCATATTTAGAAAATCCAAACACAGTCCAATTTAGTCAACACCAACCCATCTGAATTGCTCTCCTAACACATATCCACGCGCCTCGCCTCACCACACTACAGTATTGGCAAACCACAGGGTGGGGCTCGTCATTAATGATTGCCAACCTAATGCCTTGTTTGGTTACTATCCAACCCTTTGTTACAAGAATTTGAAATTTGAACACTTTAAGCACATAAAAGTCACAGCCTCACAGGCATTACCGTGCCAGTGTGCCACATATTCTTCTCTCCGTTGATTTCGCTCAATTCTGTTCTGAACCCCATTAAACTCCTCTCTACCTTCTCCACCTTCCGCAATTGCCGCAGAGGAGAGAGAAAGAGAAAGTGACTGTAATTCCTGCCGGGGTATATAAGCTAAATAAGTCCTTTTATCCTATCATCTCCAGAATTTGTTCTGCAACCTGAAGATTGAGCCTGACCCAGGTCAAGGCTTGAATTAATTGACCCAAATCTTTATCTGGGTCGATCTTGGGTTCAATTAAAACCCATTCTATGTTACTGGGTCGGTGACCGTTGGCTCTCCCATGGGTTGTGTGACCTCGAAGCAGGCGGTGTCGGTGACGCCTACTTTCGACCACTCCGGTGCGTTCAGGGACAATGCCGGGACGGGTTCGGGTCGGATGATAGGCAAGAGTGATGGGTTTGAGATGGAATTGGAGTTGAAGAAGAACACGAAGAAGAAAAAGAAGAGAACGGAGTCGGGGTTGAGTGGCAGCGAGTTGGCCATTGAGTCTGGAAGAGCGAGTTCTAATGGTGGAGCTTCTGAGTCAGTGAGCTTTAGGTTGGGGAATTTGCAGAAGTATGTGGAAGGAGAGCAAGTTGCTGCTGGTTGGCCTGCGTGGCTCAGTGCTGTGGCTGGTGAAGCCATTCAGGGTTGGGTGCCTCTTAAAGCTGATTCCTTTGAGAAATTGGAGAAGGTTCAAAAGTGCATACATACATACTTACTTACTAGATTCGTCAACTCTATGTAGTTCTGAAATCTGGGAGGAAATTTGCCTGATTTTTTTTTATCTATAATCATGCTTTTATCTGTGTACTTGAATTCGGTGTACTAGTATATGTTATTCTTTCTTGCTATTCCTCTTATGAGATTTGAGTCTCTGCATTATCCAAAAATGAGAAAATGCCATTTTGAGAACGTAAACAGAGCAAATTTTGTCAATTTGCATCAAGTTGCTTAGTAGTTTACACTTGTCTGTAATTCATTTTTATTGTTATTTGATTGGAGTGTACTTATTAGTAAATTCTTTTTGTCAGGTCTAGGGTCTTCCAATTAATTGAGAAAGTTATTGAAAATATTTATCTGGTGTAGCAAAAGCAAACTTCTGCAAATTTTGTGTTCATTTGTAATATGTAGCTTTATTGATCATCTGGTAACAAATTTATTACCTATGGAAGTTAATAAGCTGGACTTTTTACTGTCTAAACTTATATGGAACATTGTAAAATGCATGCTTTTGTAATTTTGTTTATGTTTGTCATGTTACTACTAGGAAAAGTTAGAATCCACCACTGTTGGAGATTCTGAAATACTTTAGCTGCAGAGCGTTTTGGTTTTAAGAAGGTTGTTGAAATAATTTACTACCCAATATCTTCTTTATAACACCATATTTATCAACTCTCTTCCCCATAATGTTTATATTTATTTGTTAAAGTCAAAATCTTATGGTTCTTTTTTCTTATTTTATAATTATTTTAAGAAATACAACAGTAGATTGTTCCATATACATTCAAAAATTATTTCTCTTTATAGCTCAAGTTTTTCTCTGAGACAAAAAAATTTACACGATTTCAACTGCGCTTTTATAGATTGGACAAGGCACATATAGCAGTGTATTCCGAGCACGTGACCTAGACACTGGGAGGATAGTTGCTTTGAAGAAGGTGCGGTTTGACAATTTTGAGCCTGAAAGTGTTAGGTTTATGGCTAGGGAAATTCTGATTCTGCGCAGGCTTGACCATCCAAATATCATAAAGTTGGAGGGGATAGTTACTTCAAGGTTATCATGTAGCATATACCTCGTACTTGAGTATATGGAACATGACATATCTGGACTGTTATCTAGCCCTGACATTAAATTCAGTGAAGCGCAGGTTTGCTCTTTTTCGATTTTTTTTTTTTTTTTCAAGTTGTCTTGATATTTCAAGAAAAACTTCCATTTCACCTTTCATTTGTGTAGCACTGTAAATATTGTTTTCTAACTTGTTTAGTAGAAAGTGTCACCACAAGGATAATATAATTTTGACTGTGACTCAAGAAGTCAAAAATAATTAAATAACAGTACCTGCTGAGAGAATAATAAACATAAAATTATTTGAATAGTCAGTATATGTACCTCCACACTTTCACAGACACATTCAAACTCAAATTGATGGATTGCTTTCTTTTCCATGTCTCTCCGCACCCCCTTCCCCCAAAATTTTGGTATCTTATATTTGAGTATTTGGTTGACTGTGTTATACAGATTAAATGCTATATGAAACAGTTGCTATCTGGACTTGAACACTGTCATTCTAGGGGTGTAATGCATAGAGACATCAAAGGTGCCAATCTCCTGGTAAATAATGAAGGAGTTTTAAAAGTGGGTGATTTTGGCTTAGCAAACTTCTGTAATGCTGGCAACAGGCAACCACTAACTAGTCGAGTTGTCACATTATGGTATCGTCCTCCTGAACTTTTGTTGGGTGATACTGATTATGGAGCGTTTGTGGATCTTTGGAGTGTTGGCTGTGTATTTGCAGAACTTCTCCTTGGTAATCCTATCCTACAAGGAAGAACTGAGGTACTGATCTCAGATCATAGTTTAGTAATATTTCAGATTAATATTTATACAAGTTTTTGTATGATTGCGTAATAAGGATTACAATGGTAGATAAACTTATTCTAGATAATGGCATAACGCCAACTTCTGAATGTTTTCTTTTTAAATAAAGCAGAGAGAGAGATAGAGAGGAAATGCTCAGAGATATTAAATCTGTAATCCAAACACGCACTTAGTAATAAATAACCTAACAGAAATCTTCAACAAGTTTGCTTGGATTATGGCCTTTCATCATCGGAACAGTTAACTTGTCTTCTTTTCTTATTTTTAATTCTTGTGAGAATGATTACATCTGCCGGCTCATTTCAGAATAGCATCTTATATAGTGCCTTGTCAATTCTTTCTAAATATAGAATTAATTGTCTTTTACAATCATAGTTTCAAACCTCCATTCATTTCTATTCTATCAAATCATCAATACTTAAATATATAACTTTATGGAGTTTTGCATATAAAGGGTATAAGGATCATAAGTAACAACATACTATAAAGCAGATAGTTGTTTGGTAGTCATCTTATACTTAAACATGTTTACCACAGTAAATACTACAAACACATACTTAAGGTCTGACGTAATGTCCGTTTCCATCTACAGGTCGAACAGTTGCACAAAATTTTCAAGCTTTGTGGGTCCCCGCCTGATGATTACTGGAAAAAGTCTAAGCTTCCTCATGCAACTCTGTTTAAGCCACAACATCCTTATGAAAGCTGCCTTTGGGAGTCTTTCAAAGATCTACCTAAAACTGCTGTGACTCTTATAGAAACTTTCCTTTCTGTCGAGCCATACAAGCGTGGGACTGCCTCTTCTGCTCTTGCATCTGAGGTATTCTTACAACATATGTTTTTATATTTTGTTTCATTGCATGTGTCAAAATGGTGTCATTAAGTTTACATGCATAGAAGTAATTAATTTGTATGGCTGTGATACAGAAGTTGGTTATTTTTCTTGAAAAAAATCTTGTGCTTAACTATATATGTTTCGGCAGTCTGTTGGACTGACAATCTTGTTCCCTTGCTATACACCATTAGCTTTACAACAGATGTTTGCAGTTTTATACTTCTTCTGGAACTTCACTTTACTAAGATTCTTCTGAAGCTGACTCTTCTACCTTCTTTTCTAGTACTTTACTACAAAGCCTTATGCATGCGATCCGTCAAGCTTGCCAAAGTACCCACCAAACAAAGAGATTGATGCAAAACACCGTGAGGAAGCAACAAGGTGAGTGTTTTCATTTCCATTGTTTTTTGGGGTGGGGAGAGGGGAAGGTGGTGAGTGTTTTCATTTCCTTTTATGTCATGTCACGTGTAATGGTTGATGGGCAAATTGCATTTTCAGCAATCATGCAAATTCCTTGATACTAATTGGTCTTTCATCTGGGATCAGATCAATAAGTTGCACTACTAAACAATTGCACAGTTTTTTATCAAACAGAATGAACCAAATAAGGTTTGCTGTTGTGCAATTGCCACTTCTTGGAGCATTATATATACTAGTATCCGGTGGCACACACATTGCATGTAAATTATGTGAGGTAATATAAGAATTTTATAAAATTTGAAGGACTAAATAGAAAGATAAAAAAGTTAATATAAAAAGGACAAAACAGCAATTATATTAAAAGTTGAATGGTATTTTAGGAAAAGCCAAAAAGCTTCAAAAATTGTTTACACCAAAGCCGGAGGATGCCGATCCTCTGGCTTTATATATTAGATAATATACTTTTTATATTAAAATTACTGTACCCTGGTTTTTCAGGAAAAAACCCGGTGGGAGATCACGTGGACCTGAAACAACAAGAAAGTTAACTAGAAAGCAGAACAGCATCAGCAAATTGGCACCAGAGGAGGTCTCTATTTCTCTTTCCTCTCTCATGTTTGTTTATATATTATAATTTTGAATAACTTACAACTTAGCACACAATATGCTTCTATGTTGCTAATACTTCCCTTTGTGCTGTGTATTTACTTCAAGTTTTAAGGTAAGCTTATTCTTATACTCGATCTATTTCACCTGAGCAGAATTTGCCAGCCAGAACTCAACCTGCTTATAAAATCAAGGGAAGTGGTGTAGATAACCAAAAAGGAGATGTCATCTTAGGTTTGCAGCCTCTTAAGCCATCAATTGATTCTAAAGAAGAGGCTTCCCACATAAAGAATGCATCTCAGGGGGACATTCCCTATTCAGGGCCATTAGAAGTTTCTGGGTCAAGTGGCTTTGCATGGGCAAAACGACGATTAGATGATTCATCCGCATCATCACGCAGTAGGTCTAGTTCAAGAAGTCTCATGTTTGAACCTTCTGGCGCATTACATTCACGTTGTAATTTCGAGTCAAAACATCATGAAAATGTTGATGTCTTGCATGGAAGCCTCACCAACCCCAGAGGATATGATTCCTATGAGTTGGCAAAACATGCAATGCTGAAAAATTGGGGTCAGTTGGAGCAACCTGATTCCTTTGATGCTTCAGATGCGTACCACTCGCAGGAATTGTCACAGGCACTTTATCATAGAGAGGACTTGGCTGCAAAGAGATTCATTTCGGTAAGCTCAAAATTGATCTGGGACTGGTGATTTTAAAATTAAGGATCGACATTATTTCTACTGTGCTGAAACTGAAATGAAGTATTCCCATACTTGAGGCCAAAATTACCTTTAAAAAATGAAATAGTAGATGTATTGTGTAGTCATAAATATTTTGAAGCAGCTAGGAACTTTTTCTTCTTACTATTGACTGAAAAGGAATTCATAACATCAAACTGTCAAATGTTGAAACCAGTGTTGGAAATTTGAAGGATTTCTTTTAAATTTTGGTTTCTTGAATAGCTGAGCCGGTTACTGCCAATGAATCATAATAATAACTGTTTCTTTTTTCTTTTTTTATGCCATATTTCAATTTACATTTTTCTTCAGGTTTCCTTATTCTGTTTAAATTTGACTTGAGACAGGCTTATCAGGATCACGGGGACAAGGTTGAATTTTCAGGACCCTTACTATCTCAACCCCACAAAGTTGATGAACTCTTAGAGCGACACGAGCGCCAGATTCGCCAGGCAGTTCGAAGAACATGGTTTCGAAGAGGTAAGAAGTATAAAAAACTTAAGGTGCTTCTGAATTCTACATATATTTCTTATTTAATCATTAAAAGTAGGTTTCTTCTTCCTACTCCTGAACCTTGTTTGGAAGCAGTAGCTTTGTAATCTTCAGGATTAATAATTTATTACCAGGAATTAAACTAGGGTGTTAATTGGAAGCCTCATTTTATAACTTTTACTTTACTCGCTTCAACTGAAGGGCCTGTTGTAAAAGCTCAGTTGAATACACTATGCATCACTTGCTTTGGTTATAACAGGTGTTGCTTTGACAATAACATTTCCCTACCAAAAAATTCTAAAAATCGCCCAAAAAAAATTATAATAAAAGTTGCACACGATGACTAATAATTTAAATTACATTTGCAGGTAAGAAACATGGAAAGAAAATGGAAGGTGCTCTCGGACTCAAGTAAATTGGGAAGAAGAGCCGCCTATAACACATGAAACTGACTGCGGAATCATGTTATTTATTTGTGAGCACTAGCCCCAGTTCTAGGCCTAGACCAATGTTTGCAGAGGAGTTCAAGTCGAAAGAAGTGGGAAAAGAAAGGCTGTAGATGATGGATGGTTCATTCTTTTTCTTCTTTAATAGGCATATATGAGAAGATTGTTATTTTGTATATTTCTCTCTCATATAAATATAAATGTAGTTTTAACTTCTTTCCTCCCGCTCTGTTGTTGAACTGTTTCTTCCCCGCATTGTATAGCTTCTCTGAGTGATAGATCCAGAAGAATAGCCGTGCCCAAGGGGTAATATGTTTGTTAAACAGTAGGCTTCTGTCACTAGATCATATTTATTCTTAACTATACGACTATTTAAAAATTTAGAAATTTTGTAAAATATATAGGTAAGGAAATATGAAAATAAAAAAGAATAAAAAGTGAGAGAGATGAAAGGAGTTTGTATATTTTATGTATAAATGAAAAGCCGTGTAAAATTTAATGAATTAAAGTCTACCGAACGTGTGGCTTAGATTACTTCGGCTACAACTTTCATTAGATTACGTATGATTACATCTATAATCTATAACATAAAAGATCACGGTTCAAATTTTTAGATTTTAATATCTAACGGTTTCAAATTAATTTAAATTTTAATATTTAATAATTTAAAATTATTTAAGGCTTTAACATTCAATAGTCACTAATCTATTCTCATTTTCTTCTTTAATTCAACATCTTTTTTTCAAAAATTTATTCACTCGCAATTTCCGTCCAAATTAAATTCACCACTACACTATAATAATAATAATATAATATTAATAGTAATAATAACAATAATATAAATAATAATAATAATAGTAGTAGTAATAATAGTAATAATAATTATAATAATAGTAATAATAATAAATAAATAAAACAGTAATAGTAATAGTAAAAATAATAATAATAATAATAATAATAATAATACTACTACTGCTGCTAATTATAATAATAATAATAATAATAATAATAATAATAATAATAATAATAATAATAATAATAATAATAATAGTAATTATAATAATAATTATTATAATAATAAGAATACTAATACTAATACTGTTGCTACTACTACTACTATTATTACTAATAATAATAATAATAGTATTAATAATAATTATTATTATAATAATAATAATAGTATTAATAGAGAGTATTTTCATTTGCTTACCTTTTATTTATAAAAATGTCACCCGCAACCTTATTTATTTTTTAAAATAATCTCAAAAATAACATAATTTTAATAAAAATATGTTATTTAAGAGATATACTTTAGATCCATTATATATATATACACACGAGCGGATCTACAACAAAGGCAACTACCTATGCTGGAAAAACATATTAGTAGTTTAATTTAAAATATTTACTCATAGTTTACCTTGCTAACTCAGTGGTTTGGGGCGTCTCTTGATAAGGAGGTGGTCACTTGTCTGGTAAGCAAACATATGGAGAGAGTTATAATTTCTATTCACATCGAGAGAGTACAATTATTCTGCTTACATATTTTAACAAAAAAAAAAAAATACTTTTTTCAATTTTCTCTTTCTTAAGTGTGCCCATTGTTTCACTATAAATTAATTATAAATATAATTAATAAAGTCATAATCCACACTAAAACACTATAAAATTTAATTAACCATTAATGAAGTCATAATCCACATTGTAAACACTAAATTTTTTAATTGTCCCTACACATAACACTATCAAAAAGTCTTGAAAAACTTAAGATTTTTAATTCGTTAATTTTTGTGCTACATATTATTTTGGAAGAAGTTTTAAATTTTAGAATCGAAAGTGGCCTCTGTGATGTTGGGCAAATCACCTAACAAGTTGATTTGGTCATGAGTTGGGTTGTATTAAACATGTATTAGTACCGTGCTTATATTTTGGGCATTGGTCTATTTGTTATTTTAAATATTGGACTGCTAAATTTTGTAGTGCTTGTTCTAGTATGATTTTTCATCTATTGTAATTACAAGGAAATACCCTTTAACCATTATCAAATATTTTCTTTTATTTATACACAACAATTTAGCAAAAAAAAAATTCATTTTTTTATGCTTACTATGTTTATGTAATCAGAATGTGCATTTACACAAAAAAGAATAATTACAATTAAGAAATAATTGAGTTTGTGATAGGCAAAGTTATAATATGCTAAAAAAAAATATCAAATTAGACTGTCTTTGTTGGACAAAGGGAGTATGTATTTGTTTCTGTGTGTCCGTGTATAGTTTATATCATTTTCAGTGAATTTATATTGCAAAGGCTGAATTTTTGTGCTTTATTTATTTAATAAAAATAAATTAGTTAAAATTTAACCCTACTGAAACCAAATCTTGAATTCGCCCATATATATATATATATATATATATATACCTCAATTAATTTGTATTCTGATTTATTTTCGGCATTTCATAGTAGTTTTTCTTTCTTTAAAGTTGGTAAAACTTCACTATTATTAATGACAAGGATATACCACTAATTTTTGTCTTAATTTTGAGTTAAAAAATACTACTACTACATAGTGTAATAAACTTTTACAATCTAGGAGGAAGGGGAGTATTAATTTAGAAAATTAATTACTACTAGGGTTCGCGCAAACTTAAGAGACTTTGTTTTGCAAGTGTCTTTAAACCGAGGCCCTTGCGGTGATGCGCCGTTGGGTAACGTTAGCACAGCTTCTTGTCTAGACTACCAAACACTTTTCCCTCTCTTCTCCTTCTTCTTTCTCCCAACCCAGCCTGCCACGTGTACAAATCGTTGTTCAATTTATTGAGCCACCCAAGTTGCAGAGACGCGCCGGAAGAACGAAAGAAAAAAAAAAAAGGCCCGAAGGAGAAGAAACCCTCGTCAATTCTCTTCACATTTGGAACACCCTCCTCCCATTTTCATCGTCTCATTCTATTTTTTTTTTCTGTATTGCAAAAAATCCTAACTGGACCAATTGTTTCTTATCGCGATCTCTCTCGCTGCCCTTCTCCCTCCTAATCTTATTGGTGATTGTTGGGAATTCAATTGGTGTACCGCAGTTTTGATAACAGGCATTGTGTTAATTCATTTATATATGACACTATTGTGAATCTCGGTTTGATTAAATTTCATAATTGCGAAATTCATGGTGTTGTATTGGGTTCAATTTTTGAAGAAGTGGAACTAACGCTTTGGATCCGATCGGGGGAGCAACAGCGCCATTAAATGGCGCTGTTCAGACGATTCTTTTATAGGAAGCCGCCTGATAGGCTTCTTGAGATCTCCGAGAGGGTCTATGGTACGTCAATAACTTCACTACTCAATATTCTCTTCAATCCACTTGAAAATTATTTCTTTATGAAATGCAAATTCAACTTCCCTATAAATCTTATTTAACCTTTTCTATTTAAGTAGCTAAATTCCTCGACTTTGTGATAGCTGCCGTGAGATTTTCATATAATTGGCTCATATCTAAGTTACATTGGTGCTCTATTTGTAAGCTGAGGCATTAATCAGGTTGTTGGTTTTATTTAATTGTTGCACATTTTTCTGTTGGCGGTTGATGCCTCTACTCTATCCCTATCTATATATATATCTCAGCTGTAAGTGTCAATCACATTTTATGGACTGAGCCTACCAAGTAGGAACATTGTGAAGATCTCACAAGAAAGTTCGGAAGATTCAGTATGTTGGTGAATTATATATCTTTGACCCTTTTGAGTGTTGTGTTAGCATAAACTGATTCTTGCTTAAACGGAACATTCTAAAACTCTGCTTGCCACAAATTTGTCAGTTCTCAAGTCTCTTAGTTAAGGTATTTGAGGTTCCTTTTGTAGGAACTTTGTTAAATTTAAATAACTTTTTCTCTTTGTTTTTAAAAAAACTTAGGGATTTGTTTAGGTTCAGCGTCCTGATTTTTGATTTATTATTGTTATTCCCCCTACTTTTTTCATGCACTTGCAGTGTTTGATTGCTGCTTCTCCAGCGACGTATTGGAAGAAGATGATTATAAACTCTACATGAGTGGCATTGTAGCTCAGCTACAGGACTACTACCAAGATGCTTCCTTCATGGTGTTTAACTTCAGAGAAGGGGAAAAGAGAAGCCAAGTTGCAGACCTGTTGTCTCAGTATGACATGACAGTCATGGAATATCCTCGAGAATACGAGGGATGTCCACTGTTACCCTTGGAGATGGTACACCACTTTTTGCGATCCAGTGAAAGTTGGTTGTCTTTGGAGGGCCAACAACACGTTCTGTTGATGCACTGTGAAAGGGGAGGTTGGCCCGTTCTTGCTTTCATGCTTGCAGGACTTCTTTTATATCGCAGACAGTACAGTGGTGAGCAGAAGACTCTTGAAATGGTATACAAGCAAGCCCCTAGACAACTTCTTCATCTTTTGTCTCCTTTAAATCCACAGCCATCCCAGCTGAGATATCTTCAGTACATTTCCCGAAGAAATTTGGGTTCGGATTGGCCACCTTCAGATACACCTCTTGCTTTGGATTGCATCATACTTAGAGTCTTGCCCTTGTTTGATGGGGGGAAAGGTTGCAGGCCAGTAGTTCGTGTTTATGGGCAGGACCCTTCTTCAACAACAGCCAATAGAAGTTCTAAGCTTTTGTTTTCAACTTTAAAGGCGAAAAAACATGCTCGTCTCTACAGACAGGTATTGCCACACTAACACATGTTACTATAGGATGATCAAATTAAGTTTTTGAAGTGCTCTTGTTTCCTCTAATTTGCAGGAAGAGTGCGTGTTAGTGAAAATAGATTTTCATCGCCGGATTCAAGGGGATGTTATTCTTGAGTGCGTTCATTTAAAAGATGATCCAATAAAGGAAGAAATGATGTTCAGAGTCATGTTTCACACGGCATTCATCCGGTCAAATGTATTGATGCTGAACCATGATGAAGTTGATGTTCTGTGGGATGTGAAGGTCCCGTTCCCAAAAGACTTCAAGGCAGAGGTAGGGTCTTGTTTTACTTACAATAAATGTCCTTTTACTGAAGCTATAGTAGTAAAATGTATACTCATATCTTTATCAGGTACTCTTTTCGGATGCTGATGCTATTCCATCTATTATCACGACAGAAGCGGTGAGTGATGATGAGAACGAGACGGAAAGTGCTTCGCCTGAGGAGTTCTTTGAGGTAGAAGAGATATTCAGTAATTTAATTGATGCTCTAGATGGAAAGGGGGACCTAGTAGATAGTCATGTAGTTCCAGAGACTAAACCAGACGATGAGATTCATGCGATAGTCTGGAAGGAGGATTCAGAGCCTCACTTATTTCAAGACTGTGCACCGGATGACGGGAATCGTAAGCAGGATAGTAAGGTGGATCCTAATTTTCATGAAGTGAAATCCATTAATTTGGACAATAGGGATGGTGAGCTAGAATCTACTGGATTGGTTGGTGATGTGCCCAATACTATAGAAAATGAGACAGTTATTGCTGATGTCCGTGGCATGTCACAGAAAAAGTTGAATGTTGATGTCTCCAAACAAAACTATAAGAAGTCTCTCCCACATGCAACAAAGAAGCAGTCTGCAGATGCCAGACAAACAAATAAACAGCAAGAATATGATGGCATTCTTTCAAGACAGGCAAAGACAAATCAGGTATCTAGGTGGATCCCTTCTAACAAAGGTCCTTACACTAATTCAATGCGTGTTTCGTATCTGCCATCAAGATATAACAGTGCACCCCCTGTGCTAGCTCTTGCAAAAAATACTAAATTGAAAGACTATACGAAAGCTCGTTCTTCTGCCGCTTATGAACTGATGTGTACTCCTGAGTCTATGATTTATGAAATGGATGACAGGATATCTTCAGACAGTGCACCAAGGAAGCATTCTTCTTGTCCACCAGTTCTAGATGTATCACCACAAGTGCCTCTGCCTCCACCTCTTTCTAATTTGTTTTTGGATACTTTGTCCTTGCAGCCTTCTTCACCACTTGCTACTGTGAAAAGATTGTCTCCTCCGCCTCCACCTCCACCTCCACCTCCACTTACTCCTGGGAGCATAAAGGCTATTTCTACTCAGGTAAATTCTCCACCACCTGCACCTGCACCTCCACCTCCACTTAATCCATCTGGGAGCTTAAGGGAAACTTCTACTCAGATAAATTCTCCGCCCTCGCCTACGCCTCCGCCTCCTCCACATTTCACTTTGTCCAGCACACAAAATGCAATTAAGGTTTTTCCTCCACCACCCCCGTGGAGGGTCAAGTCTTCAGTTTATGTGTCTTCATCGATATCTTCACCCCCACCACCTCCGCCCCCACATCCCCCACCCCCAATCTTCACATCGACTTCAACAAAACCTACTGGAGTAGGAGTGCCACCTTTGCCACCCCCTCCACTCTTCTATGGCACTTCATTGCTTTCTACTCCACTACCTCCATCTTCACCCCTACCTCCTTTATTTGGAGCTCCACCTCCACCTCCACCTCCACCTCCACCACTTCCTTTACATGGAGCTCCACCTCCTACTCCCCAACCTCTCTTATCTGGACCTCTCTGTCGCCCTCCACCACCTCCTTTATCTAGAGCTCCGCCTCCCCATCCCCAACCTCTTTTATCCAGAGCCCCGCCCCCGCCCCCTCCCCCTCCCCCTCCCCCTCCCCCTCCACCTCCACCTGGAATGGCACCTCCACCTCATTTGCCACTGCCTATGTGTGGACCAACACCTCCTCCAACGCATGCTCCACCTCCCCCTATGTATACCAATAAAGCATCACCCCCTCCTCCACCACCTCCTCCTTTTGGTGCTCCATCTCCACCACCTCCCCCTTTGTATACCAATAAAGCATCACCGCCTCCACCTCCTCCAGTGCTTGAGGGCCCAACTCCACCACCTCCCCCGCCATTCGGAGGGCCACCTCCACCATCTCCCCCGCTGTTCGGAAGGGCACCTCGACCACCTCCTTTGCTGTTTAGAGGAACACCTCCACCACCTCCCCCGCCATTTGGAGGGACACCTCTTGCACCGCCTCTTGGGGCTTGTGGGATCGGACCACCTCCACCACCTCCCCCACCGTTCGGAGGGACACCTCCTCCACCGCCTCTTGGGGCTCGTGGGCCTGGACCACCTCCACCACCTCCTCCCGGGGCTCGTGGGCCTGGACCTCCTCCACCTCCGGGAGCACCTGGACCTCCAGGTGGTGGCCCCCCACCTCCTAGAGGCTTGCCTGCAGGAAGAGGACGTGGAGGCATGAGTGCGTCCGCACCTCGAAGATCTAACCTAAAGCCGCTGCATTGGAGCAAGGTAACTAGAGCTTTGCAAGGGAGCTTATGGGAAGAATTGCAGCGACATGGAGACCCTCAAAGGTATTGCTAAAACTCATACTGATTCAGTCATCTAGTTTCACTAGTGATAAGTGCTTGTCTTCCTTTTATAAACACTTCTGCTTATATTTCAGTTAATTACGTGCCTTGCACTAATATGTTTAAGGCCAATTAGTTCATATCTTGTTGCTTTAAGGTGCATTGCTTTTACATGCATTTAAGAATGATCTGTACTTTTATTGGTAACTTTAAATGACTGATGTGCTCTACCGTCAAATTTAGTGCGCCAGAATTTGATGTGAAAGAACTTGAGTCCCTTTTCTCCGTAACAGTCCCAAAGCCGAAGGCAGGTGGTAAATCTGAAGATCGGAGGAAGTCTGCTGGATCTAAACCTGACAAAATTACGTTGGTAATGCTTTAATACTTTGCCTAGATTTTATTTATTTTACTTTCTCTGTGCGGAAGGTATTGTTTCTGCTATAGATGGAATTGTTCTTTCTTGTTAACAATTCATGTTGATTGCCTATTTGGTTGTACTGATCTATCCTCGTGTGGTTTGGGAGTTGCGTTTCCTTCTAAAACTTTGAGAGGAATCCTTTTGCTTATGATCCGGGGTCATCATTTTCTCCCTCACAACTAACATTAATAGGAAAGTGCAAGTGGCAATCAGAGAATGGTAAAATGCACTTTTTGATACCCTGCTGTTGCTAATTGAGCATAGAAACTTATAAGTACATAAATTTTATAAAAGGCATGGCAGAATGTCTAGGGGCAATGGCACTACCTAGACCAAGCAAAGTCCTAGAGGTGGCCCCATGATATAAAGCTTGTGCTGAAATGAGCAAGTCTGGTACTGCATAAAAATGCTCTATTCTCCTTTTGCCGCTGTGTGCATTTTTGATTTTAGCCCTAGAAATTATTGTTTCAAGAGGCTGGTGCATGTGACAGTGATTCTGCTGTTGACTAAATGATATTTATGAAAGCAGCCTAGTCTCTACACCATCAATATAAGTTATATAACAAACCACATGCACATGTGGAATTCTTGCATTTTTCTTTGAAGACAAAGTTTACTATTGATGTAGTTTTCTTTCTAGTTGTGGTTACATGCTTGTTTGTTCTTTTATCCCCATAATTTTTTGTTTTGACTTCAATAAATTGGGGGTGGGTGGGGAGTGCCTTGCCCTGAATTCATTTTTTGCAAACTCAATCATTGAATATTTTCCAGATTTTAAGCTCAAGAAGAATGATCATTCTCATGGGAATAGGTGCACAATGCATATAGGTTTTGAGTGTTTTAATGTCTGTCTACAACCGCATTACTCATAATTTGCATGCACATACTATTTAGGAATTATTTGCTGAGCGGAATCTAGCCTGATTGAATATTGTTTTGCTATGAGGATCATAGTTATAATGGTTCTATCTTTAAGGTGGACTAACTTTTGTTGTTAAAAATGATAAAAACTATCAAATAGTAAATTGTTTCATCTTTATTTCTTTATGGTGAATGGGTGTAAATGATAAGCTCTTTTCATCTATATAATAAAGTAGAACCCATTTTAAATCTCAAAGTACAAAGACGGTTCAGATTTTTTTAACTTAATCTAATGGCTCACATTTCATCTCACAAAAAAATTCCCGCCCAAACCATAATAATAATAATAATAATAATTATTATTATTATTATAATTAATATAATAATAATAGTAATATTAATATTAATATTAATAATAATATTAATAATATTATTTTTATTTTTTGAATTTTAATTTAATTTTTCGTTATGCCGTGTCTGAAGGCACGGGCAATTACTAGTATTAATATATTGTACAAGAGTCTCAGCCGCAGTAGAGTTTGGACCAGGACGTAAATGCAAGCATGCTTGATTTCATTAAAGCTGAGATTAGTATTTGTACGTTGGTAATGAACTAAACAATCAGCCTCTTTCTGTCTCATAATAGAAGAACAGTATATTGGTGCTATGGACATTCCTGTGTAACTTGTACCATTACTGAGGCAAGTATAGATAGGATACATTATGGTTATAATAACTATGTGCTCTTTATTTTCATTTTTTTAATCGTGTTATTTGCTTTTGTCTGACCTCTCTGTGATAGACTTGGTAAAGGTAATGGAAACTTCATTTTGTTTTCTTCTCGACAATTACTTATAATTTATGGTTGTCCAGAGCTGAAATTGGAAGATTTGTAAATAATCAATTGAATCCTCTGCAATGTGACTTCTATGATGGTTCACTGATTGTTACCCCTCATTTTTTTTTATTGTTTTACTGATCTATGTTCTCTTAATGCACCGCAGATTGACCTGAAGAGGGCTCATAACATTGAAATTATGCTCACAATGGTTAAAATGCCTCTTTCCGACATGATGGTAAGTAACAATAGATAAAGATCAGGTTTTCTTTGTAATGAAGTTTTGTGTTTCTGGGTACAAGACACATAAAATAAGCATAATGTTTCCGCTTATGATTTGAGAATATAGATTGTCTCTCCCATTGAAACATATTTAGGTGTATGAAGAGAATCCGTAAATCAGTGTGTAGGCACTTCATGTTTAATTATCTAGATGGTGTATATTTTGGAATATATGAAATGCAAATTGATAAAATAATGAAATACAATGGATTTTTGTGACTTCAGAGTATGGTTTATAGACAACTGAGAATATCTGTTGTGCATTTTTGAGGTACTCTCAGTTGTGTTTACTTATTCATAGAAGTTGTTAGATAGGCATAAAACCGTAAATTGTACATTGATGCATACTTTTAAAATACACTGTATTATCTTCAGTTATGGAGTTTGTTTTTCTTTCCAGTAAGTTGAATAATAGCAAATACGCTTGACTTCCTCAGGGTGCAGCTTTAGCAATGGACGAGTCACTTTTAGATGCTGATCAAATAGAAAATCTTATAAAATACTGTCCTGCAAAAGAAGAGATGGAACTCCTTAAGGTGATGCTATGACATAGACTCCTCTCCATTAAATATTCTATTGGATTTAATGTGATTCCTTTCTCACATGAGAATGCTATGCTGTATAAATGAGTTTTACAGAATGTTGCATGATTCTAATCTTCGCTTTCCTTTTTATTCATTGTTTCTTTCCATATTATAATTCAGAATTACAAAGGTGACAAGGAGAACCTGGGGAGGTCTGAACAGGTCTGTATGAAGATCACATAATTTGTTGATTTTGCTTACAATACTGCTTCTAGGTTTTTCATTGCTTTATTAACTCTGAATGGTTGGACATTGAAGTTTTTTCCCTCGGAGCATTAATGAATAAATAGTGTTTGTATCCTTGAAGAAACTACTTAGATATTAAATTGGATTCATATTAGAAAGTTTACATCATAATCAGGCTAATGTTTGGATCTTGAATATGTTAACAACCCTAGTTATAGGCATTTGCAGGCTTCATGAAGTTTGTCTTTTCTTCTTGATACTCTCTCCGTCCAACTTTAAACGGCCACTTTAAATGGGCACATAGTTGAGGACAGCATAGTTGAATCATTGTGAATTTCCCCTTCCTTTAAATTATGATGGGTCAGAAAGATGTACTTTATCATTTTGTGCAAGCGTAAGTAATATAGAATATTCCATTCAAAAAGTACCTTGACAGTGTAAAAGTCAACATTTTTGAATATCCCAAAATTGAAAGGTTGCAACATAAAAGGTGGATGGCAAGAATATAGTTTAATTTTAATGATCTTATTTTTCAAATTTTAACTTCATAGTGTTTCTTATTTAATTTTATTTGTATCTTTCAGTTTTTTTTGGAGCTAATGAAGGTGCCACGAGTGGAGTCTAAATTAAGGGTTTTTCATTTTAAGATTCAGTTCAATTACCAGGTTTGCTAATATACTGATATTTAATTTTTGTGCGGCTTTGGTACTTCTGTTGAGATTTCTGAGTTTAGCAAGTCTTCTAGATGTATGAAATTGAGTTTTATACCAGATTTCAGATTTTACGATGAGCCTGAATACTGTAAATGCTGCATGTGAGGAGGTTAGTCACTAATAACAATGAAGCATTTTGTGTTGCTTTATCTTGTAGAACTAATGTAGTTTTTCAATAATTTTTAGGTTCGGAACTCCCTCAAGTTGAAGGAAATCATGAAGCAAATTTTATATTTGGGGAATGCATTAAATCAAGGAACTGCCAGGGGTAAGGAAATCAGAACCATAACTTCTTTTTAGGTTTCAGTTTTTTGACTGTTGCAAACTCAATATCTTATTTTCTCTTTCCCTATTTACTTGGTGTCAAATACCTCCTTATCCATGACTGTTATAGTCTGTTTGTTTATAATTTAAGGTCCTCATCCAAGTTATTTTCTTGTTGACGACTTGTAGAGAAAGTTATTCTCTCATCAATGATCAAGAAATGCAGAAAAATATGACAAGATAAGAAAACGAATCACTTTTAATGAGTCCATAACTACATGAATAGAGTTTTCCCACCGTGGATTTAAAGACTCTTAAATTATGCATCCTCAGTGAGTGAATCTTGAAGATTATGTTTGGTCTCATACTTGGAAGGTAATGTTAAGTAACCAGCTTATCTAAAAGCTTAAGCTGTTAGAGAGAGGGCCCAACAAAGTATATTATGCTTACACGCCCCCTCACATGCAACTTTCATGTGGAGAAGGGACAAACTGAACTGCATTTGTACTATCAAATCAACATAAAGGCAACGTTGGTTGGGAAGATTTGAACCTAAGACCTTGCAAATATCAAGTAACCAACTCAGCTAAAAGCTTAAGCTGTTAGAGAAAGGGCCCAACAATGTATATCATGCTAACAGGTAAGCAGTTGATCTTAACTTACACCAAGATGCTGCATTGCATACTTAGGAGTTGCTGCATGATAAAGTGTTTGTAGTCCTAATGTATCAGGAAGAATACAGTAGAGTACTTTGCATAGGTCTTGAGAATAACCTGTAATTATTGAAATAAATGAATATTCTTCTTTGTGATGTTCTGTATAGAAGAGTCTTCCAATTTTTGTAGATGAACTGTTATTTATGATATATTTTGATCTAAAGAAATGAAAAAAGAATCTTTCAAGAATAAATGAAACATGAAGTGAATTGAACTGTTAGTCTGTGGCCTCTTTATTTTTCAGTTATTGTAAGTTACAAGCAGATTGGTAATGTAAACTCAAAAGTTGCTTGGTTACTTAATTCTCTGAATTTAGATGGTTGCTTCTTCAGCTGAGTTATTGATTTTTAAATTTTTTGAAAGACGTTTTTTGATTTTTACAAGTGGTAGTTATATGGTACATGACAGTGCTTTGTCTTCGACTTATTACTTGAAATGAAATATTTGACATTTCTCAAATTGCACAGGCTCTGCAGTCGGATTCAAGTTGGACAGTCTTCAAAAACTTACTGATACGCGTGCTTCAACCAGCCAGATGACATTAATGCATTATCTTTGCAAGGTAAGAGTACCTCATATTCTTTTTCATGTATGCAAATAAATGTTTTTGTTACAGTAGAAAACCTATCTATTCTGTAATTGTTCACGAGTACATTCACTGAAATGTCTTGGTAGAAATGGTAGAATTTTATAAATAGATAAGGGCGAGACTACAAGAAAAGAGGACAAAATGTACTGCTATTTTACTTAAATATCAAGAAGAATGGAAAGATTAACCTTCTGCCTCTCTGAATATCAATTACTGCTGCCATACCAGTGCTTTACTCTTAGATGTCAAGTCATTTGCACCTTTAGACATTCAGTGAATATTCTTGACATTACTTTGCATTTTAATGTTTGTTTTTATATTCGTAGAGCTTCCACACTCCAAACTTTTTATGCCTTCTTTGCATGGATTAAATTTTTCCTTCATGTTTTTTCAGTTGTGTTGATATGGAAAAAATTCAGCTCTTGTTTCGTCATTTTTCAGCTGTTTTGAGAAAGTCATAGCTTTGAAATGTTTCATTTAGGGTTTGCAGCTGATTCAAAATGTAATTTTTGTTTCTCTCTTTTAATGTCTTGTTGACTCTTTTTTTAGTATCTACTTGATTTAAGCTCACAGAATCTAATTTTGTGTTCTACAGTGTCTGATAAATCTCGATTTAGATTTCGAGTATCTCAACTGATAGGAAAAGCAAAAGACTTGTTTCATTTGAGCCATTTTCTTAGCTTTGTAGTCTTCATTAGTGTGCAACAAATCTTCCTTGCAGCACACAGGCTCCCTTAACCCTTTCCCTCTTTTCTCGTCAGGGCACTTTGCAAATTTCAGCCTTTTGTCTATTCTTTTAGCATTTCTGTAACGAACCAGGCAATCAACATCCACCCCGCTCTGTTTTTGTCAATTTTTGCACCTCCTCTTATTAAGAGATGTTTGCTTTTCGTAATTTCTTAGAATTATACTTTATTACTGCGTACTGCATCTAATTATGTTTAGAAGATGACTAGGGTTTTGCTTTCAAATATATCTTGCATTGTCATGGTAATTGGCCTTCTCAATGTCACATGCCAGTAGATTATTCACGTATTTCTTTTGGATTTATTGGTAAATGAAGTAAACAAAAAATCTGCCAGCACATGATAATAAGTGGCTGTTTCTCTTTACTGCCTGTTATTCTTCAGTCCTTTTCCCCTAATCTTGGTGGTGTTAGCATCTTGTTGTAATTGTGAGTTTATATTTTCATCTCATTACTTTTTGTTGTCAGGTTCTTGCATCTAAGTCGCCAGCTCTATTAGACTTCCATGAGGATCTTGTTAGTCTCGAACCTGCATCAAAGGTTGGCATTCTATTCAGTTCTCATTACCAATATTAAACATTGTTGTTAGAAAATGGCTGCTAAGGGGTCTTCCTTGCAGATTCAATTGAAGTCTTTAGCAGAAGAAATGCAAGCCATTATCAAGGGATTAGAAAAAGTAAAGCAGGAATTGGGTGCATCCGCAAATGATGGCCCTGTATCAGAAGTTTTCCATAAGGTATCCGGACATCTTTTGTAAGTTTTTCATGCTACTATATCTTAGTTATCCTTGTTTTATGACAATTTGCACGGAAGACATCGTTTCAAATTCCTGAATGACCCCTTCCGAATGTAAACGATAACATCAAGTGGATTGCACCTCACCTCCTTCCAGAAAAGGTCCTGTAAATGACATGTGACCTTCATCTACTAAGAGTTTAAACTGATATGTTTACGAGGGATTAGTACAGCCATGGGATAAAGTAATCACTTATTTATACTGAAGTCAATATTATGTTTTTGTTTTTATTTAGATACCTTGTAGAAATATGAAAGTTTCCCAAGTTAAAAGCTTTTCTGATCATATTTCCCTCCAATTAAAATGTGTTGGTCAAATTTGTAAGTATTCCAAGAACTGCATGGAAACAAATAGAGGTTCAGTTAATGAAGTTTTATTAAGAGACTCTTGAAGTTTTACTTAATGAAGTAATAAGGTACACATGAAGTTTTAAACAACAAACTTAGATTGATACATGGCAAAACAACAGTTTTAGTCCTTGTACTCTTTCTTTTGTTTCATTTTAGTCCTTATACAATTTTTATTTCATAATTGTCCCTATACAATTTTGTATGCGAACAATGTTGTCCTTGGTAGGTGTGAGAGGTAATGACATGACATTAAAAAGAAAAACTATGGCCACTAAGGAATTTTGAGTTGTTCATAGTAGTGAATGAAGGGTTATTTAGTCTATTCCTTTTATTCTTTCTTACTAATCACATAATTCAAAATAAAACTTTCATAATTAATTTCATTCAATCCGATCTTTATGTGCAAAATTTTAGTAATTAATTTTAAATATAAAAATGAAAATAAATTAACACATCAAACCTAGAATTCAAGAGTACAAATTTTTATAATTAATTTCAGCATAAAAAATGAAACTAAATTCAAAAAAAGAGCAAAAAAATAATATCCAATCTTTAATTCTATAAGGACTTAATAATTTTAAGTGAATCCAATAAAGAAAAAAGAACAATATATCTAGTCAACAACTAAACATTGAATTTAATTTAAATTTATTCTTTTCTTTGAATTTAGTTTATGTAGAAGTTAATAATTTTTTTTGATATTTTTGAATTATGGTTTTGATTTTTTAATTTTTTTATATTCATTTATTTTGGCATTAGTTTCTAAAATTTTGTATATAGAGATTGGATTGGATGAAATTAATTATGAAAGTTTTATTTTGGATTATGCTATTGGTAGGAAGGAAAAAAGGGAAATACTAAATAATCCTTCATTTACTACTAGGAACAACTTAAAATTCCATGTTGGCATTTTTTCTTTTTAATGCCAAGTCATCACTTCTCACACCTACTAAAGACAACATTGCCCATATACAAAATTGTATAGGGAAAATACATCAAAATGGCTATTGATTCTGTCTGATACACTAAAATGGTTTTCCTAATATTTGATTACAAAGAGAAAAAAAAGAAAAAAAAGAAGACCAAGCCAGTATGAACTGATAATCATATGAATAAAATTCTCCTAGAAGATTCGAGGTGAAGAACCTGAGAAAATAAAGAGGATGGTGTGTGGGGTGTGGGTGTGTGGGTGTGTGGGTGTATATATATATATATTTATATTAATAAAAAAATGAGAAGGATAGTTAAACAACATCAGGTTGAATTTTATTGCAAGAAATTCAACAAGGCAGCCTAGCCAACAAAGTCAAGGATACCATTTATTCCAACACCCTTTACTAATTAAATTTGGCCTGCTCACAATGAAACTAATGACTCCTTAGTGGTTCAGGTTAGGCATACCAATAAACATTGGCTCATTGATTGACATCCCCAATCTATAGGGTGGATATGGGTGTGTAGACATGATGTTTTAGATAAAAAGTTTGACAACTCGTTAACAAGAAGACAGCCAAACGAGATATGTATGAACGTCTGGTGTTTGACATTGTCACTTCACCCTTTTAGAAGTGTCCATGTACAGTAGGTTATGAAGAACTAGTAAATTGAATGCACTTCCCATGTTGGTTAATATATATAATTAGCTACAAGGAATAATATTTTCCTTTTCTTTTCTTGGAAGCTACAATGAACATGTTTAACAGCTTCATTTACTATTTGGAATGGATCTTATGAGAGGTGTTTAATATTTATCTCATAGCAAAGTACTTTACAGCCAAATAGGTATCTATTTTAAGATACTCTCACCTTGACAAGTTTAATGTTTTAAGACTTGTAATGACTTAAAAAAAAAATCTTAGCTTTGATACAAATAACTGGTCAATATTTTCCTTTAACATAAACCTATTTTATATATCATAGTTCTTGTATGTTTTACTTACTGAAGAGGTAGTTGAAATAACTTACATGTTATTTAAAGTTTAAAGTGCCCTAATATGAGCAACTCTTTCCCATCTATAGACACTGAAGGAATTTATTGGTGTTGCTGAAACAAAGGTGGCTTCTGTTACAAATTTATATTCTGTGGTGGTAATTTTCTGTGCATTGAACTATCTCTTAATATAATAAATCTATAACATTATGGTGATATCTTTTGACATTTTTATTGACGGACAGGGTAGGAATGCAGATGCATTGGCACTGTATTTTGGCGAGGACCCTGCCCGGTCCCCTTTTGAACAAGGTAACATATTGCCAGTCAATCATGTCATACTCTGTACTCCTTTAAAAGTAAAAGCTAAATAACCCTCAAAAGATTTTCCTTCACAATTTTTTGTTTGATGTCCCAGAAGGTTAAGTACTGGGCTATTGGCAATTGGGAATCACAACAGAATGGTTCAGTAGTTACTAATGTTTTTACCATTTAAAGATTGAAATCTATTCTAAAAGCTTTCCCATCTCTTCCGGATGGATGGGATGTTGTAAGAAAAATGTCATAATTGGGATGGGTCCATACATGTGGGACAAACTTAGCCAATGATAATAAATTTGAAGGCGTGGTGAATTAGTAGGATTGGAGGAGCGTTTATTAGAGGTTTTAGCAAATTACTTCTTTTGGCAAACAATGTCAGGTCCATTTCACGAAAAACTTTTGCAGGATTCTAATGTTAGCCAACCTTGTTGTTTATCTGTCCTGTGCTACTAGTTTCTTGAGCGGCTCCCAGTTCTTCACATAGAGGGAGGATTGTGTTAATGGAGATTACGATTTTAGAGAAAGTTTGTTTTAGAAAGAATTTGGAGTAGAAGAAAGCTTGAGAGCTAAGAAATGGATAAACCATCCTTTTAATTCATTTCATTCATAATGATCACTATTACATTCTACTCTCTTATATAGAGGCTACTATCATGAACCAACTATGCTAAAGTGCACGGTGGGTAAACTACCACTCATGTGCTAGCTAATTCTAGAAACTACCGACTAACTAATAGGTTTGTAGTTTTACTTTATACTAATGGCTCTTGGCCTTATGTTGCATTCCTTTCAAGAAATCCATATCCTTATGGATGACTATGTTGTTGAAGCTTCATTTTTCTTTCCTAACATTTCCTCCCGGATCCAAAATCATTATCAAGATCTTATGTTACCAAGATCCACATTTTTATCAGTTGTAAGATACACTCATTAGCACAGGCTCATTCACAAGGAGGTGCAACGAAATGGAGTAATCATGAGCTTATTAAATTAGATGACCCTCCATATGCTAAAAAGAGCTCTGATGCTGTTCATTAGCACTGAATTGTAATGCAGTCATAACACCTTGAGTAGAATGAGTAAAACTAACTATTTCTTTGTCATAACGTATGCTGTGAACATGAATATTTTATCAGAACTGCCAACTGCAACAATGTCCAGTGCCGCTGAAGAAATAACCTGTAGATGATTCCAGCCTTTGAACAAAAACTTTTTTCTTTTTACTAATACCCCAAAGTTGAAGCAAACCCTCTTGGCTTTGCTAGAGGTACCTATCAGCACTTAGATTGTTTTCTTCAAATCAAAGCAACAAGGCTTAGCACTATGCCTGTTCCATGTTGCCAGTTTCCCTCTCATTTCCAAAGCCTTTTGAACCTGCTGTGCAGTATCAGTGCCTTGATTATGAGCCTTTGTGCTTCTATTAGATTTGGCATCACATTCAAGTTTGTTGTGGCTCCTCATCAAAAATTGGAGGGCCATCATAACCTAATCCCTCAACATATTAGGGGTCCCTTCAAGATTTTTTTCTCCTGCAACTGCATTATCAAGCAGGTGCCTAAAATTTCCATGTTCACTTTATATTGTTCATCACCTTCTGATTCTTCATTAATTGGCTTTTCATGCTAATAATCTATAGGGATCCAACACACAATGATTCTTCATAATAGCTAGGAGCATCATCACAAAAATGGATTTCTTCTTCCTCTTCCTCTTTTACCTTACCTTAAGAAGAAAGAGGGGGGTAATGAAGCGAACTCGAATTCTAGAAAAAGTCGGGGCTCTCTAAAAATGCAGAAAGACTTGTCGCTTCTTCATCAAAAAGTGGTTTGTCCTCAAATTCTTCCTTTCCCTTCTTTTGTGAGCTTCATCTTCTTCATTTCTTTTATCTCCGAATGGATTTGGCAATTTATTTAATGCTTATTGCTATCCTTTACTGATAACCCAGAATTTCAGATACAAATTGAGCCATTTCCTCAAAATTTTCAATGGTGAATATTTTTAAATCGATAAAATCTTGTTGGAACATATTATAAAAGTGGGAACTTGACTTTCCAACCATGCATGAGGTGAATTGCAAACTAATGAAATACTAGAATAAATGATCTTGAATAGAAGCTTAGTACACACAGGAGTTTTAGTAGCCTAATAGTGGATCAATATTGCATTGACCACTATTTGAAATTGGTGACTACGCTGAAGTAGTGTTTGACTAACGCCAAATTGAAACAAAAAATTTGTAAAATAAAGTTTGAGAGACTTGGCTGATTGAATCCTATTAATTGTTCTACTAAGAGGTTTCAAACAGGTTTTAGGGCTACTTAGCTAATTGAATGCAGTTTCATTGAAGAAAATAAAAAAAATGAAAAGAAGGCAACAGTGGAGTTTTTTGCTAACATTGAGATTAAAATTCAATTGGAATGGATTTAACTTTAAACTGAGACTGGAATTGATAGTATGTGAATGACATAAGCAGTATGGAAGTGATTATACCTCAAATTGGTGGCTGAATTGTAAAGAATATCTCATTTGCAGCAGTCTTGTTAAACCAGAATATGGAGATTTTGTTGTGATTTGATCTGCCTTATGGTGATTTTTGCTGCAGAGACAATTGTGAGGGTACTCCGAATTAATCTACCAGCAAAGTCCATAAGTTTTGAAAGCTATCTGAAGAGATTTTGGTGGGTTTAAGATGGAATTTCAGGCCTCACCCGTGAACAGAGGTCACAACAGATTCTATGGTTGAGATTTGCTTATGTTTCAGTTGCTATTTGATAATGATTCTTCATCTATGGTGCTCAAAATTGTAAATGTAACAAATCCGAGTGATTTTCAGCTAGAATGGATGAGATTTGAATGGTTTAAACTTGCATTCTATAGCAAATTTCCCGGCATGGCGAACAAAGCATGAACTGTTGAGTTTCCTGAGATATTTAGGGCTGATGTGGGGCTAATTTTTATTAAAATTGATGGATGATAGTTACCCAGGAGATCCTCAAGGGCTTGGCTGAGTTTGAAATGAATTTTGGATGGATTTTGTGAAGAAAAGTGCACTGAGGGTGAGGGACGATGAATAGTCCCCAGGAAAGCTTGCTTTGATACCAATTGTTAAGCTCAAACCTAGTTGGAGTTCAACTAAGCAACAATGTAGATTAGGGTTTTAGAGAAGTTAGTGTTTGAGAGAGAACTTGGAGAAGAAGAGAGTTGAGGAAAGGAATTGATAAACCACCCGTATAATTCATTTCATTCATAATGATAACTAATACATTTTAGTATTCTACTCTCTTAGATGAAGGCTACTATAGGCTACTGTCATGAACCAACTAAGCTAAAATGCACCATGGCAAAACTACCACCCATTTGCTAGCTAAATTCAGAAACTACCAACTAAGGTCCCAAATTTACTATATTTATGCTAATGGCCCATGGCATTACAGAACAATGAGAGGTTGTTTGGCACTTTTACAAGTGATTTATCATTATGTTTAGTTTATGGCCTGTCCTTTTTTTATTTTATTTTTAATAATGTTTCTCTTACTTTCTTTCGAAATGGGTAAATTACCCTATAGTTTTAAGCAACTCCGACTAATTAATGAAGGCCTGTGCGGCACAGGGCATATCGGGAAGGCTTAGATAGGCTGCATGGAAGTTAGAAGTATTTTGTTCCCTCACATGATTCTTTCTTAATCATTCAGATTAATTAATGGAAAATTTCTTTGTATATCTTCTCTACACTTTTTTCCATTGCCTTACCTCAAAACAAGTTTCTTTGCTTTGATATATTGGTTTATGAAATTATCTTGTGTGAGAAAGTTATATGCATATATACTTGCAGGTTGAATAGATTTTGGTAATAGTGATAACCATGTGTATTTATTTGAAAACTTTTAAACAAGTATTTGTGATTTATTATCATCACCTGAAGATGAAGGGATTTTCTGAATTTACTCCAATGACATTCTAATTTTATTATGACTTCTGTATTGATGTCGATATGTCAGTCAATCTACTCTGTATAAATATGTTGTTAAAAGACGAGCCTATTTGAGATTTCAATGAGATGGACCCCGACCATTGGTTTTCTTGAAGCCTAAGTCACTGATTATTTCTGCCTTTTTGGCTTTCCCCTTTTTCTTCTTATTTGAAATAACTTTTGAGAAAATCTTCGTATGAATTCGTATTCTTTCTCTATCATTCTCTGTGGTATTATCAGGTCTTGGTACTCTTAAACCTAAATATTTGCATGCTCTTACTATTTTTTTTTCTTCAAATTTTCTAATAGTCCAAATGCAAGAATGTGTAGTGCCGACTTTGCTCCTCACATTCATCGATTGATTTATGCAGTTACTTCAACACTATTAGACTTTGTGAGGCTGTTCAGGAAAGCTCATGTAGAGAATTGTAAAAAGGAAGAAGCGGAAAAGAAGAAAGCTCTAAAGGAGACTGAAATGGAGAAGGGTGTGAAATAGCTGACGAATGTTTACTTCATTCACTTTATGGGGTTTCAATTATCCAAATGGTCAGCCCATGTGATTTCTGGAATCTGAGTGACGATGACAGACCAAGAAGCGCCCCAGGTTGGAGTTATGGCACACATCACATGCCTATTCAAGAAAATGAAATGAAAATGCCAATCCTTGAAACTTGCAGATGTAAAAATCTTGTGGTCGGCTCAGTGCACAGCGCCATTTGGCTACTAAGATGATTTCATATGGTTGATTGGTTATTAGCGCTGATGCAATGATTTTTACGAGCATTGGGTGTTTATTGCTGTCTGAGCTGGGAGGTGACATGATCCACACAAGGAATCCAATTTGGCACTCTCTTATCTCATTTCGGGAAGATAATTTTTTTGGTATTCATGGATCAAGCTTGGA